>CM030174.1:18148284-18188514 GCA_017639675.1 Aplochiton taeniatus | reverse complement strand
AGCAAACCTTTAAACTATGTGATGGAATGTAGATGGAAGCGGGAATACTGTTATGACCCAGGGGTGAGTCAGTAACAGCGGGAAAAGGTATTTAAATAGACCAACCCAGCGGCGGGGTACACAAAACAACCCATATCGAGACAAATAACCCATAATAACGACCCAGTCATAACCCAGCAATTGAGTAAAAAAAAACAACCCAGCGTTTTTAAGAGTGTAGAATTAGCACCCGCAATGATATTTACTAGACCTGAAAGTAGTTACTGGAGAAGCGATTGCGTGTAAAATGTAGTACGATCAAAACGTTGGGAGAGATGTCTGCGCTTGTTATGGTAAGAAAGAGACGCAGGGAAAGCAGGGCGTATGGTGAGAACGTATATTTTTCCAGCCGTGTTAACATTTGTTTGCCTTTGAGATGTCAGAGACAAAAATGATTCACACATTGCGTATCTAGCGATGCCATTTTTTAGCTAATGAATCCACCGTCCCCCTCCTGTATTATTTGCTAACCTTTTATTATAAGCCAATTTGGATTTGGTTCTGCAGTTAAAATCTCGCCATCATCTCTGAATTTCGTCTGTTGATCTTTCTATTTTTCCCAAAGCATTGACTTTCTCATTGGTAATCTCACCTATGGCGTTTTTTGGTCAAATGTATATTGCATTGCTGTAACTCAGCATCTCAACTTCGAGGGGATAAAAAACATTTTCCTTTTCCTTTAGTTTAATCTGCATTTGGTGGCGTGATCATTAGTACAGGGTTTTTCCTGCATAGAGAATGACGAGGCGGCCGCCTCCGTCAAATTTGGTGCCGCCTCCAGCTCTCGACAAAACTGGAGTGTCATAATAGAAAACACAATTTTCTTTCAAGCGTTGTTGGTGAATTTCTGTCATTTGTTACTGCAATTGCAACATTTTGCCATCGCCGATGTGGTAGAGCTTAGGGTGAAATAAAATGTCCTCTTTATTTCGCCTGCTCTTTTGACTGATCACCGAACGATCACGCTGCAGATTATGATGGCAAGTGTAGGTCTACGCGTTAATGTAGGCGAAAGGGACAAGTCGAGTTGTGTTTGATGCCAGAGTCCTTAAGCACACGAGCATTCAACGCAAAATAGCGTGCCAGAAAAGCTGAGATCCATAGGCTACTGTTTAGTATTTTTATACTGTGTGTGTGTGTATATATATATATATATATATATATATATATATATGTTTGTGTTTGTGTGTGTGTGTGTGTGTGTGGTTGGGGGGGGGGGTTGATGCCCTAGATCAGGGGTCGGCAACCTTTACCACTCAAAGAGCCATTTGGACCCGTTTCCCACAGTAAAGAAAACACTGGGAGCCACAAAACCCTTTTGACATTTAAAATGAAATAACACTGCATATAACGTTTTTTTTGCCTTTATGCTATGTATAAACAAACTATAATGTGTTGCATTTATGAAATCAATGAACGACTGCAGAGAAAACAAAATTACATTTCTGCATGCAACAAAACATTTTGAGCTCCGAAAAAAAGACGTTGACGTTGGGTTGAAGGTTACTTTCAAGTAAAATACTCAATGTCTATTTGAGTCCTTCTTGTATTTATGAAAAAAAAACGCTGAACTTAAATTATCCACCGTCAGCAAACCAAAAATGCCGTCCTCTCTCTATGTGCCGTCATCCTTTTACTGGCGCGTGCAGTCAGCTGTCAACCTGAAAAATAAAAGGACTATTTCACTGAACAATGAAAAAATATGAATATGTGCAAAATAATAGGCAATTAAAATATTTATCATACTTGGTTAATGTGATTTCTGCTCCTGAACCTCAGCGCACAGCGTCTGCACATCAGGGCTGTATGCTGTCACCTTCATCTTCACACAGGATCGTAAGCTGTCATCTGTGAGGCGTGCGCGATGTTTGCTTTTAATAAAGTTCATGTTGGAGAACACCTGCTCACATACATATGTGGATCCAAAGATCGACAGGACTCCAAGTGCATACTTTTTCATGTTCACATAAACGTCGGGGATAGCATTCCAAGTTTCGAACACAAGTTGGTCCGTTTTGGGGAGGTTTTCAATATCACGCCATTTGTGATTCTGAGCAAGAACGGCTTTCTGACGGGCAACATCTTCAAGGTCTGCTGTCAAGCGTTTAAACTTGGACACCCATATGTCTTCAGACACTTTTCTCTTCTTAGAATTCTCCATAGTTGTCCTACCTGGGATTCGAAAAGTTCAAGAAATCGCGCGCTGGCGGGTGTCGCACATTGGCGGTTGTGACGCAACAGCGTAACAGCGGCATAACATTTTTTAACACGTTTTATTTAGATGTTACAAGATCACCATAATCTTCAAATTTAGAATTACATTTTAAAAACGAACAAACTAAAATAAAATACATTTTAATTAAATACTCATTAATTATTTTCAAAAGCCACAGGGAGCCGCATCAGAGGGATGAAAGAGCCGCATGCGGCTCCGGAGCCGCGGGTTGCCGACCCCTGCCCTAGATGGCAGTAAGGGTGAGGAGTTGTGGCTGGCAGGTCTGGCTGCCGTGCCAGGTCGTCCACCTGCCATGCCAGGTCGTCCATCGTGTGGCAACTGCCACTGATGTTGTGCCACAACACCTGCCAGCTGCCACGACAGAAAGTCCGTCTGGCCAACACCTGCCACGCACACAACCCAGGTCTGCGAGTTGCTTGCTGTACGTCACTGCTGATTCGTTGCGTTGCTATGTCATTGAAACCTGTTGTTACGGTTACAGTCTCTGTTGTAATCGTGCCCAATACTTTACAGCCCATGCTTTGTTTTCTTTAGCGATTCACGATTACAACACAGACACAGAGAAACCATGTTTAGTTGGCTTTAACGTTAGCTAGCCATTCATTCATTGTTTGTCAAAGCTAGTTTGCTAATTTTAACCTGTCAGCTAGCTGTGGTTATCGATCCAACACAACAAACAGACTTGAGGAGTTGATACTGTCGTACTAATGTGCTTCTGACTGTCTATTCTACACCTGCCATATTGTAGCTTACTTTAATGTGCGTGCAGTTTATATTTTCCGTGTCACATTTGCCGGTCCTAACCAATAAGTTTTCTTGATTGCAACATGAGTTGAGTGACCCTTTCACACCAATGCCGAGCCGTGTTTAAACCCTGTTTCACCCGAGTCGCAACCCACGATGCCATGTTGACACCACGGCGGGTTTCCACTGGCCGTCGCAACATCGCCTCAGGGCGCTCAACTCGATTTGGTCTCTTGGGGGCGGGGGGTCGCTAAAACCTCGTGAAGGATGTTGACATTCCTGGCTGCACACATTATACTATAGTTTATACGCCATCATATTCCAAATAAGTTAAAACAAATGGATTACTCTCACACTTACTAAAAACGAGTTGCATGCTATTAAAAGCGTTTTGTTGTTTAGCTAACAATGGCAACTGATAGCCTATATTTCCTCCCCTCCAAAACACAAGTGAGCGTTCACATAGCTACAAAATAACTGAGAAACGAACTATCAAAAGCCACTAGAACAACCTAGCAGCTGGGCAACCTTCCCCCACCCAGTATCATTAGATTATTAGACTACAATCAGAAATTATAGGGAAGGCCAACATTGCTCAGGCTCTCTTGCAATACAACAGGGAACTACGATTTTGCGTAACTAATAATTTGTTTATTTTGTAACCAGGGGAGATAAACCAAACCCGGCAGCCTCGAAATCTCTTGGCTGGTAGGCATGCGACGTGGCCTTCATTGGCATAGGATTGAAAATGTTTCTATATTTCACATCGCATCGCCCTCGGATTTTGGTCGCTTGCCTTCCCATAATGCACCACACGTGATATCACGTGGGCCGCATAGAGAATGAATGGGAAGCGATTTTTCGCATCGCTACATCGCGTCCAGTGGAAACCCACCGTTACGTCAAGGCGTAATCACGTCGCTGCTGCTGTGAACGCACAGTGAGTGAGTGACTCGCTAATATGGTCTCTAGAGTTGACTGTTTAGAGAATATACCACCTTGTTTAGCTTTATAGAGAATGAGAAGCCAACAGAACCACAGAGAGAAAAGGACACACACTCACATGCAATAGACAATTGGCCTACATGTGTCACTGACTTGAGAAGGTAAATTAATTTGCTTTTAAATTTAAGTTGCAATTTGATATGAAATTACAGATATCAACAGTGAGGTCCAATAGGATATTCATCGTCATAAGGCTAATCGTCTCTCCTGTGTCAACCATTTATATTCTTTATGTTGTCTACTTTCTAATTCTTATTTCTACCACTTTATTTATTGCTTTTGATATAATGTGTTGTGATTTATAATTGCTTTTAGGTCGTTTCTGAAATTATTGGTTAGATCCGATAACTTACAGCTTGAGCAGAGTAGCATAAAACCGTTAGCCAGTGCTGAGTGATGTAACATTCCGATTGGAAGATGTCTTGATAATACTATTCATTTATAATGCCAGGATACCATTTAAAATAAGGTGCTTACAAGCTACTGATTACAGATAGTTACAACGTTGGTGTTATGTACATACTAATCAATAATTAACATCACTGTAACATGATTTGAAAAATCCTTCCAAAAGTGTTGATTTGTTGTTTTGATTTGATTTGGACTGATATTTTTAATAATAAAATAAAATATTTTCATATTTTTTGCATTAGATTATTTTATGGAGGAGGTCTGAGAGCTTAAGAAAGAGGCCAAACACAGGTCTTGGCAACCACAAAGATTGAGTGCAACCCCTTGAATAAACATTTTAATTGTTATATAAAATTAACTGTTGTAGGGACAGGAATCTCGTCCTTTAGTGAGAACAGCAACATGCAATCTACGACCTCTTTGAGTTGGGCTATTTTGTGTAGATTAGTAACATAAAACCACAATCCAATTTGATTTCAGGTTATAACACCACAAACAGTAAAAAAACCAAAGGTGGTTGAGTACTTTTGGAAGGTGCTGTATGAGAGTAAAGTCAGGTTTGGATGTGATCATTTGACATTGAAGTGTTTGAGACCCAAATTAAAAAGCCTTACATTATAGTCTGGACAAAGTCCCACTGTCAATGGAAACTCCTCATTCAAAATGCTTCTTAGTCTCGGACTGTCCTTAATCCCTGTCCGGGAAACCGTCCCTATATGTCTGAGGAGCTTGAAACAGTTAAATAATACAAAGTAAAATAGATATTATGTGTGTTATGTGTGTATTTGTGTGTTGTCTCTAGGTAGTGCTGGTACTGGGGTACGGTTCAATGAAAATGGTGATGCTCCAGGTCGCTATGACATCTTTCAGTATCAGGTGTCCAACACAAGTAACCCTGGCTACCGGGTCATAGGGCAGTGGACAAACAACCTACGACTCAATGTAAAGTGGAAATGAAATGAAATGATATGAAAATTATAAAGATTATAATATATCATTTCTTTATTTCACTTACAATCAATATATTTTCATGTCCTAGATGCACACATTTATACACACATCTATTTAACAGTAAACACCTTTAATGCCCCTGTAATTCTCTAGGTGGATGAAATGCAGTGGTCAGGTGGTGATCGTCAGATCCCAGGATCAATCTGTAGTTTCCCCTGTAAACCTGGAGAGATAAAGAAGATGGTCAAGGGTGTGCCTTGTTGTTGGCACTGTGAGGTAAACACAACCCAGTGTATAAATGAAAACTGTGTCACATGGTAAATATAAACATGCTGTGAAAGCCAAGATACATGACATAATACAAGGGCCATATAATGAAGGAGCAGGGGTACCTAGTCTCCCCAGGGATGCCATTCCCAGCTAAACCACGGATTTTGTAGTCATTAGTTGTCTTAACATTACTTTTATCCCCCAAATGTTTATGCTGTAGCTTTAAATCCAGTTATGAAATAGTGACTTACTAATTACATTTCTAAACATTCCCCAGAATATTCTCTAGTCGTAAAGGGTTTAGTTAAACAAGATAAAGCCCTGAAAAAGTTTCCCACATGTTTTATTTTATGTGTTTGGAGTTTACCATGTGATAATGATTAAACTCTCACTCTCTTCACAAGCTGTGCGATGGCTACCAGTACCAGATGGACGAGCTGACTTGTGACATGTGTCCTTTTGACATGCGTCCCAACCCCAACCGCACGGCTTGCAGGACCACCCCTATCGTTAAGCTGGAGTGGCACTCTTCCTGGGCCATCGTTCCAGTTTTCCTGGCCATACTAGGCATCCTGGCTACCTCCTTTGTGGTTATTACCTTCATTCGTTTTAACAATACACCTATCGTACGGGCTTCCGGGAGGGAGCTCAGCTACGTGCTGCTCACTGGTACAGATGTTAACAATGCTAGTGTATTGCAGTGTGGTTTTGTCAAACACTGGTCAAAATATGACGCTGCTTTGTTTCCATGCCAGGAATCTTCCTAATCTACCTGATAACCTTCCTGATGATAGCAGAACCCGGAGCGGTGGTGTGTGCTTTCCGACGCCTGCTCCTTGGCCTGGGCATGGCTATTACCTACTCTGCAATGCTCACCAAGACCAACCGCATCTACCGTATTTTTGAGCAGGGAAAGAAGTCTGTGTCACCCCCCAAATTTATCAGCCCCACCTCTCAGCTAGTTATTACATTCATACTGATATCCATACAGGTGAGAAGTGGTGTATGTTTGTGTTTGGAGGGGCGGGGTTTACTATAGGCCGTGGGTTCCCATCTTCAACTTCCTTCGTTCCCGACTTTCTCTAAATCTCAAAATGTAACACTTGATACGAGCGGTTCCCAAACTTTTTCAACTGGCGGCCAACTTTAGAATTGTCGAACCTGTTAGCAACCCCCACCACAGTCACATTAAGCCTCTAATTAACGCTCTCTAATTGCACATTTATTAAACAGCATCCCATTTGTATTTTTCCTCTTCAGCATGCCTAATGAAAGCCACCTCTGCATTTACATTTTCTTGCTCTCGTCAGCCATGTAATTAAAAAAGTGCATTCAATAATGGCCCAGGCTTCATCCTGGCGTTGCCATAGCTACACAATGTGAACAAAGATGCAAGATTAAACAATTCACATTAATATTGTAAAAGCATGACATGCGATTAATAGGGTAAAGCTAGCCCAATCTGAATCTAAATTTTCATGTTATCTACATTTTATTATTTAACTAAATAATTGTAGATTTTTTTGTCAATGATTTGATGGCCCACCTGAAGTACCACTGCAGCCTATAGTTTGGGAACCGCTGTTAAATACAAACATTTATTATTATCTGTATTATGGGCACATTGTCACATTTTCCTCTATTTCCTAGCCTATGATATGCAACAAAAGACAACAGATAAAAATAACTTGAATAACCTCCCTTAATGTAATCACAGACGGCATGTTTAAAAAAAGTAAAATGAGAAGGAATAGAGAAGGTAGTTATGTATGGATAAAGAAAGGACAGTAACTATATCTTTTTTATTACTCAAGCCAAAGCTGTAGTACTCAGACCACTTTCGAGACCACATTCCAGTGTCTTTGGCTATGTTCACACTGCAAGCCTTAGTACTCAATTTGGATGTATTGCTCAGATCCATTTTTGTTTGGCTGTTAACATTATTTTTTAAATGTGGCCAATATCTGATTTTAGTGTGAACTGGTCACGGTCCTGAACTGACCCGCAGGCACAAAATAACATGTTTGTATGTATTCACAAACACCCCCAACGCAGAATTGTGAATTTTGATCTAGAGTGACGTAAAAGTCGCATGAATTCCGATATGACTGTTCAGACTAAGGTTGCATTGCAAAAAAACAAGACCTGTAGTGGATTTAGGACCACATATCAAAGTGGCCCAAATCTGAATTGAAAATATCGAATTCCATCTGATGTCACACATTTGAGATTTGAGTTGCAAATGAGCAAAGAAATTGGATTTTGCCCTCTTTTGCCTGCAATGTGAACGTAGCCTCATACCCCTTTCACCCCGGACCATCTACCCTGTTCAAAATGGCTCAGCTGCGCTGTGAAAGGGTTACTCAACCCGTGTTGCGGTCAAGAAACATTGTTGGTTAAGTTCGGCGCATGTAACGCGGAAAATCAACTGCACACACATTAAAGTAGGCTACAAAACAACAGTGGCAGTAGCAAAGAGTATAGAAGCACTGTAATTTATTTGGTAGTAGTATCGAGTCTGTTTGTTATGTTGGATCAACAACCACAGCTAGCTGGTTATCGTTAGCTAGCTAGCTATGACAGACAATGAATAACTGGCAAGCTAATGTTAAATCCAACTGTCGTAGTATTGTAATCGTGAAGCACTCAAGAAAACACAGCCTGTGCTGTAAAGTAATGTGCACTTGCGAATGCAACTCATGAAACTCAGAAGCAGAGAAGTAGAGATGGCAGTTTCCTCGCGTGCCTCTGGCTTCAAATGAATCTGCCAAGCTGTACAAAGCCGGTCCAGGAGCCCGTCGACACGTGTTCTAGAACCCTCATTCAGCCAGCAGTCATCCACAAAGAACCGAGTAGACCTATCTCGTTTCATCACTATCACAATGGGACTGTTCCATGCACTGTAGGACTCTTCTATAATTCCCATCTCTAGCATAGCCTTGAGCTCTTGTCTCACAATTTCTCTGTTGTGAGTGGGTAGTCTATTGGGACACATACACACAGTTAAAGCAATAGTTCAACTTTTTGGGAACCAGGGCACAATTTTCATGTCGTGGATACTTAAGGAGCTTTATAGTTTACAAGTAATTCAGGCAATTCGGACTAATGTTTATCACCCTGCCACAGATGGGCTCTGTAAGTGATTCAATAAAACGCTGAAAACTATGCGTACATTTGTACACAAAGATAGTCGTAATTGATATAAACGGCTAGATTACCTATTGTTTTGCGAGAGATAGAAGGAGGGAGATTCACTGATGTGTTCTCGGTCCTGCCTGGGCACACCAAGCTCATAGAACACCACTTACACACAGCGCCAGGCTTAAAGCGATGGTTCAGCTTTTGGGGAAATATGTTCCTACTTACCCCTAGGTACGGCCAATAATGACTTATTTGTTTTATTTGGTAGGTAAATGTTGCCCTGATTGGTATGCTTCAGTATGAAAGTGTGTTGTATCATTATGTTGGATCTTTTATTTTATACAATACATTTTTTTCACATCAAAGTAACGGGCAACAACAGAAACCACACAAAAGTGGTGGTCAAAAGTAAGATATTTTTGTTTGAAATGTAGTGAAGGGAAAGTCCCCAGATACCTGTACAGATACTTGAAAAATGTACTTAAATGCCTGTCCACCACTGACAACGAGAAGTTGTTATTTAAGCAGATACAAGGTCGGGCCTATTTTGCGTAACCATAGTTTTCAGTCTGTACACTTTTGACGGAGCAATACTAGCAGTGACCAAACGCTTAAGGCCATTGTTTTGAAGCTAGGCAACATTTACCTACCAAATTACCTAAATAATTAAGCCCCTACATAATTAAGCAGAAGTGGACTGACAATGAGGCCACACAGAACCAGCCTGGGCCTCACAATTCTTTCTTCACTGATATTTTTTACATGAAAATATAAACTCATGTTGTATAGTGATGTACAGTTCAATATTTTTTTTGTCTTGTCATGTTATCAAAAACCTTTGAGTTATTATTAGGGTAAATATAGTACATTTTTATATTGATATTCAGTCTACATGGGCATTTTTGCACATCGCTTACCTTAGTAATACAAATTAAAAGTTTGAAAGCATAATAGTTTACCATTGTTTTATCACAAAAACTTGATTTTATTGAGTACTAATAATCTTCTTCTTTCCTTACCCCATCACATAATATAAGTGACCATGTCAAAATTGTTAGCGATGCAGTGTTCAGCATGTTGGAATGTTCATACATTTGCCAAAATGTGAAATAACAGAAATCAATAATATTTTGGCACATCGTTGTTCATGGTTTTGTTTCAGTCTCAACTAGTCTTTCTTTCCTTGGTCTCGATCCCCCCTTGGTCGCATTCTCGTCTCGATCTCGACTAAGATGGTTTTGATTACAGCCCAGACTTAAGCATTTAGCTCCTACAAGTGTTATTTTAAGGTCTCTCTTGTTCATCAACAGCCTAGCTAACCGTGGACTATAATGAATCATACCGGGCTAGAGATGATGCTTTTTGCGATTATAAATATGATCTTTGCTGATAAAGCGTTAAAGATCAAGGTGTGTCAGTCTGACCACTCGATTGATCTCTTGTGAATTTCTAATGAGATAGGCACACTCTCCACTTTGTAAATTACCAACTTAAAACATGATTTTTTTTTTATAGCAATAAAATAATGTTTTAATTGGCAAGCAGAGGCTTTTCAAATTAGCCCGAGAATGAGAAGGCATTGGACACAAATCACAGTAAAGAAGGTCTGGAAGGGAAACCATTCCATGCTACCGAGCTAAAATGGATGCTTGGTCTATTACAAGAAAGGTGACAATGGAGAATATTTAGGTTGTTGCTCTCTAATGATGCCATCAAATTTTAGATGTCAAATATTGAAAACAGATATTTTTAAGCATCAAAATCTTGGTGCTTATTAGTTCTTGACGCACTACAACAACTATTTCCGATTAGAACCATGGAAAACATACCAAAAATGTCTTGTAGTATTTCTATCTTAAAATTGTCACTGAATTTTGGGGCATTGAAATCAGAGTTCATTTTTACAACATAATGTTTGACAGAAGTGGAATGTTGTGGCATTCCCTACTCTTTCCGGCAGGTTTCATTAAAACCTGATCAATGAAAGATATCGCCTGTTGATTCTGCAATAGTCCATTATTTGTCAACTCTAAACTTCCTTTCAACTCAATACCACTCCTTTTAGAAAATGCATTTATAAAACATGTAACGGTGTGAGCTTACAATAACACAGACACACTGAAAAACACACAGCTATCCAGTAATAGTGTGTCCCTCAGATCCTAGGAGTTTTCATGTGGTTTGCGGTGGTGCCCCCCCACTATATCATTGACTATGAGGAACAGCGTCCACCAAACCCTGAGCTGGCCAGAGGGGTCCTGAAGTGTGACATGTCGGACCTGTCCCTTATCTGCTGCCTCAGCTACAGCATCATACTCATGGTGAATGGAAGTAGGAAAGGATGGATGGGATAGACAAATTGAAAGATATACAAGATATACTATATATATATACACACACACACACATATATATATATGTACAGTGAAGGAAATAATTACTTGATCCCTTGCAGATTTTGTAAGTTTGTCCACTGACAAAGAAATGAAAGGTCTATAATTTCAATGGTAGGTTTATTTTAACATTCAGAGATAGAATAAAAAAAAAAGAAATCCAGAAAATCACATTATATAAAATATATACATTGATTTGCATTTGATTGAGTGAAATAAGTATTTGATCCCCTAGCACAACATGACTTAGTACTTGGTGGAGAAACCCTTGTTGGCAAGCACGGAGGTCAGATGTCTCTTGTAGTTGGTTACCAGGTTTGCGCACATCTCAGGGGGGATTTTGGTCCACTCCGCTTTGCATATTTTCAGTGTCCTGGCTGAGGGAAGGAGGTTGTCGCCCAAGATTTCACGGTACGTCGCCCCGTCCATCCTCCCCTCAATGCGGTGAAGTTGTCCTGTCCCCTTAGCAGAGAAACGCCCCCAAAACATCATGTTTCCACCTCCATGCTTGATGGTGGGGATGGTGTTCTTGGGGTCATAGTCAGCATTTCTCTTCCTCCAAACACGGCGAGTCGAGTTGATGCCAAAGAGCTCGATTTGGTCTCATCTGACCACAGCACCTTTTCCCAAGCCTCCTCTGAATCATTCAGGTGTTCATTGGCAAACTTCAGACGGGCCTGTACATGTACCTTCTTGAGCAGGGGGACCTTTCGGGTGCTGCAGGATTTTAATACATTCCTGGGTAGTGTATTACCAATGGTTTTCTTGGTGACTGTGGTCCCAGCTGCCTTGAGATCATTAACAAGCTCCTCCTGTGTAGTTCTGGGCTGATCCCTCACCTTTCTCATGATCCTCGATACCCCACGAGGAGAGATCTTGCATGGAGCCCCAGACCGAGGGCGATTGATGGTCATTTTGTGTTTCTTACACTTTCGAATAATTGCACCAACAGTTGTCTCCTTCTCACCGAGCTGCTTGCCGATGGTCTTGTAGCCCATTCCAGCCTTGTGCAGGTCTACAATCTTGTCCCTGACGTCCTTAGACAGCTCTTTGGTCTTGCCCATGGTGGAGAGGTTGCAATCTGATTGATTGATTCTGTGGACAGGTGTCTTTTATACAGGTAAAGAGTTGAGGCAGGTGTCTCTTATACTGGTAACAAGTTGAAATTAGGAGCACTTTCTTAGAGTGAGGGGGACTAATATACCCGGCCTGTGGGAGCCAGAATTCATGCTAGTTGATAGGGGATCAAATACTTATTTCACTTAATCAAATGCAAATCAATGTATATATTTTATATAATGTGATTTTCTGGATTTCTTTTTTTTTTATTCTATCTCTGAATGTTAAAATAAACCTACCATTAAAATGATAGACCTTTCATTTCTTTGTCAGTGGACAAACTTACAAAATCTGCAAGGGATCAAATAATTATTTCCTTCACTGTATACAGGATGAAATATACAGTAGCTATGTATCTCTTATGTTGTCCATAGACTTTCCTATTTATTTTTATGTGCATTTGTTAACATCCAATGATGAACGATAAATCACAACTTAACATTGCTAACCAGCCATAAATGGATCCCCCTGTTGCCCTCACAGGTTACGTGCACAGTGTATGCAGTGAAAAGCCGCGGAGTGCCAGAGACTTTTAACGAGGCTAAGCCCATTGGCTTCACCATGTACACAACCTGCATCATCTGGCTGGCCTTCATCCCCATCTTTTTTGGCACATCACAGTCCACTGAGAAGGTAAAACTATATGTGTTGTGAATAGCAAATACACAAGCATATTAAAGTGGAGTCCAACAGAGTTTGTGTGTTTTTGTGTATACTGTTGTGTGAGAACAATGTTTTAGCCATCTTATAGAACGAATTGTATGTAATAGTCAAATATTGACTCTACTAGCCCCCCCCCCCCCCCCCCCCCCTTCTTGTAGATGTTTATCCAGACTACTACTTTGACAGTTTCCATGTCCCTAAGTGCATCGGTCTCTCTGGGGATGCTGTACATGCCCAAGGTAAAAATTAAGCAAAGGATATATCTATAAAGTAATGTATGAAAGCAATGCCGTATAATCTTTTTTAATACAAATGTAATGTGTTTCTTGTTGTGAAGGTGTATGTGATTCTGTTCCATCCGGAGCAGAACGTCCAGAAGAGGAAGAGAAGTTTCAAAACTGTGGTCCAGTCCACCATAAAAGGTTCCGTCAAGTCCAATGACAAGCAGAACGGAGAGGCACAGTCAGATTGACCCTGACAATTCACAGTAGGTGTTACCACAACACCATTGGCTGTTTTTTTAAAGAGCACAGATCAGACCTTAGGTCTGGTTGGGTCACTGATCTTGAGATGCTTTAAACCTTCAAGATTTCAAAATGGATCACTATAAAATCTTACTGCTTAAGTCCTACAAAAGTGATAAATAAATCCATACACAGAGTTGCCTCTTGATTGGGTGTACCTAATGAAACTTTGTGATGTGACTTGTTGATCTTAATGCAATAGATAACGTTAGATTATGGAGGTGAATGTGCAGACAAGCCTTGTAAATAAAATACTTGGCAGTAATTACTTGTAATTAAGTCTTATTCTGGGTAATGGCTATCCAACTGACAGGTAAAAAACATGACAGGCATAACAATTTTGAAAGAAAGTAAAAATGTAAAAGAAAAATTTGCTTACTGCATCATATTAGAAAGATTATTTCTATATATGAAACTTTATTTGGATTCATTTAGTAATTTTAGTTAATCTAGATGAATGTTTTTCTAACTTTTTCTAACTGGTCAATAGACCATCGTTGGTCCGCTTACTGTTCCCTAGTGGTCGCTGCGGGTCTTTAAAAAAGTGAAAGAAGTGAAAATGAATCATAATTATGTTTGATGCCCCGGAATAATGTGCTAATGTGAGATAAAAGTGTGTGGTGGTGACTATGATTGGATAAATACAATTTTGACACTTGACTAAAATGTATTTATATAGGGTAACCATGCTTGGCATGCGTGTTAAAGTTACTGTTTATTGTTGTTTTTGTTGTTCTATTAATGTTATATTGTTACATGACCTATTTTCAAAATGCACAAGATACAGTGTTATAATATCTAGTATGCCTTGAATCCAAGATGAGCATTCTAAAAACAAAATCTCTAAAAGGTTTTGTGTTAAGAGCAGATGTCATTGGGGTTTTCAGGTGGGCATCTTTCATCCCAGATAAATGAAGCTAAATTAAGACCACGACACCTCGGCATTGAGCTTTAACGTCTCTGAGCCACCCCCTCTATATCCACCCTCGGCATTGCCAAGCTAATCAAAATGGAAAGACTATTAAGCTTTATTATATCATCACTCTATTCCTGCAGGCTCGTGCAATCTACTCTCTTCAGAAAAGCTTACCTTTATTCCTTTGTTCTGAGATGCACCTACTTTCTTTGGTATATAGACAATATGTCTCTTCATTCTCACCCATATTGGATCCATAGTTTTTAGCTACAGCCACTGGGTACTTGCTTCTGCTATATCTGACACAACTTTTATGGTCCGGCGCAAGTCTTTAACGCAAATTCATATTTCCTTAAGTTGTTTGGTTGTTGTGTTTATGTTGCCACAAATCCACGGCCTCCAACTTCCACAAGACACACCGTTATTCTCCAGCCTCGCTGTTTTGACTCCGTTATTCTCCAGCTTTCTTCTGTATTCCTCAGGAGGATTGGACTATGTTTGACTGAGTTATAAGTATTGATGTGATGAGCCACGCTCACAAGGCCCACAATTGGTCCAATCACAATATTCCTAGCGCATATGTACAGTTTCATGTTATCTAACCATACACATCAAGAGATATCAATTGTAGCATTTATAGAGCCCCCAAAAGGGATATGTGAAAATGCCGTTGCTGACATAATTAATTAGCCATTTAGAGGTGTTGTACCAAGTTTCATGAATATTGGCATAGGTTTGCCGGAGTTATAACCCTTTTTGTGATAAGCCATTCCCTTTCCTAATTTTATTGGCTTATAGCGGTCACGTGTTTTGATTGGTGGGTCTGGGTTATACAGCGTTTACATATCATGGTCCATGGATACTACATACTGAGTTTGGTGCAGATTTGTCAAACAGATAAACAAACCTATAGATGAAAGTGTTTTCACAAAATTCAAAATCCATCACTGCAGACTTTCCAAGAGGTCCAAGAGGCTGATTTGCTCATCATAGGGAGATGGGTCTAGGAACTGAGTTTGGTGACTCTAGGTCATATGGTGTTTAAGATATGGCCTTTCAAAGTTTGCAAATTTGGATCACTTATTAAAGCGGCACCATGAGCTCAATTGCGGTCATTACTCTTGTCTCAAGTCTCAATATCCAATATAGATTTTGTCAGCCACCGGTTATTGCAGGTCCTTGCCTTCTGTCTTCTATAATCTGCACTGGTATCCTTGAAATAAAAAGGTGTCTATTAATTGTTGTTATTATTATAGATTATATTTTAATTGTAAAACAGCATGTGGCTGATTGTAGAATGAAATTGCAGTCTAATTCATGTGTCTCCACTTTCCATAGATCAAGTCTATAACATCTGTATAACACATTGGTATATTTTTGTGTGTGTCTTATAACACTATAAGTTTGGCCAGTCATTCGAAGACATGACATGGGTGTGCTGCATATGATTTAGTTTGACCGTTTAAGCAATTGCAGGCTATTTCACTGGACCGCTATCTTGTTCATATGATACATCACAGATATGTTTTGTATATTTCCAAAGCAAACAATAGATTTACTGTAGATTTCCAATAGGAACAATATTTCTGTAAGATTCCGAAAGAAGGGACAGGTCATTTTTAATCCATTAGGATCCAATAGCATTACTTTAGATTTCCAGTAGACGGGAACATTTTCCAATAAGATCTCAAAAAGATTCTGATAGAGATGACAGAATCCTAAAGGGTTCTATTGGAAAATCCTATAGGACTTTTTGACTAGTGGTGGATTGGATCAATATGGGCGATAGTCTAAGTGCCCACCAAGACACATTAAGTGAGATCCGTTCACTTCACCCACTTTTTCATATAAATATAGTAGTATAAATATAAGTATGTAACCACATTAAAACTACTGGAGAGTATGCAACAACAATAAACTGAACCACTCTGCATGTTTACCCCACAATACGTGTTATCAGCCAGGTTCATCATGTTGACATTGTAATGCTGGATGAGACATTGGCCATAGCCATTTGTAATCGTGCTATGGTTTCATGAAACAAATAGCCTAACAGTTTGCTTTTTCAAAATGCTTTCTGGCTATTGTCCGGTTGTTGCTTTGTGGCATTATGTGATTCGGTTAAATGACAATAAACATGGTTTAATACGCAATGGTAGAGCTATGACAGAATGATAAGAGTGAAGCTATATGAGAGTCCAGCAAAAAACAAATAGACAGCTGTGCAACAAGCTATCATAAGTTAACAGTCAAAAACCACTAGTGCAAACAATATTCGATAATATGTACAATTACAAAAGGTGCACGGTGCAACAACATTCGTCATCGCCAATATTTGAGAAAATCATATGCTTTTCAACAAAATAAATTATAAATAAGGCTATGGTAATTTGGGTGACATTGCAACAGTCGTTCAGAAGCCTGAGCCTATGTCAGGATTAAAACTGAGGACCTCCGGTATGTCATGAGTGGTGGGTTAACCTCCAAGACCACGGAGCACCCTTGATTGGAGCTACTGAATTCAACCACTAAAACTGTTGAATTGTCAAGGCTCCAAGCAAAGTAAACATTTCTTGAGAATAATATGAATAATAAAGGAATTGAATGATAACTATTGACAAACATCTGTAGAATAATCTGTATATTAATGATTGATTACACTTCAGGGTGGCATATTTAGCCTAGTTAAAAGTTTCAGAAGGATCTGACAAACGGCCTCAGAGGAGATGATTAAAGTAGGTATTTCAGAATGTGAATTGGCAGTAAGACAAACTTCTAAGAGGTCAGATTTATGATGCAAATTGATTCAAGTCCATTGTAAGAAACAGAACATTTTTTTTCCATTTAGGTCAAGTAATCCCTGAGATACAGACTGCGAAGGTGCGTACACTTGTAATACAATTTCGCAAGACACATGCTTTAGCATGGATCTCTGGGATTTATGGCACTGTTTTTAAGGCTGTAGTCAGTTTTGTAAGCTTGTAGAAAAAAGTTTTGTCTTTGTGTGGGAAATGGGGTAGGGGGGTGGTTATTATTGTCCAATCCGATGGGCCATAAACCAACAATCACCTATTGGATTAGCCTGACCTATCACAATCAGCCGCTGCTGTAATGAATAGAGAGTTTAGGTGTACAGCAGTGCAGCGTCAGGGAAGTTGAATACTCCAAGGAGTGTGATGGGATGTCGGGACATCAGAACGCAGTTTCTCCAAAATGCAATGTCAGCTGGCTATTTTCCAATGATGTATGTAAACCTATTTACCATACCCTGTATCCTAGCAAACATACTATCTAGCTACTAGCTAGTTATATTGTCTGGGCCAGAATGGGACTATTTTTCAGTTATTGTCCTAGTGTCCTTTAGTACGGAATTTGGGGAGTGTCCCATTGACAGTATATATATGAGTGGACGAAGTGATCGTGACTTCACCCATTGGTTTGTGGACCACCGTTTTGAAAAGTCGAGTTTGGCATTTTGAAAATCGCCATGTTGGTTTCATATGTCATCGCCATCTTTTTTTTCTCAACCAGAAGTGACAACATTGACCATACTTCGACTAGAGGGTGGGGCTGGGGAGGAGATGGGAGGAGCGAGGGGTGGAACACGTTGCCACGTCTCTATCCCGATTGAGTATCACTAGGTAGCCACGCCCTAAAGCATACCCTGTTTAATCGTCTATTTTACTCTAAATGGGACCATCATTTACAAAATGAACATCATGCTGTATTGAAAAAGACTTGAAACTAGCGATTGAGAACATAAACTCGTAAGGAAAATGTTTACTGATGTAATAAAGTAAGTGAGAAGTAGGGTTATTTTCTCATAGACTTCCATACAGTCTAGTTGCTTCTAAACCCAGAGAGAGTCGCCCCTTGCTTGTTATTAGAAAGAATGCAGGTTTAAGCACTTCCGCATAGGCTTCATTTTTCAGAGCCGGAACTACACCCTCGGAGTGTCCACAGAATTTTGTGAATATCCGTACGTGTGAAGTTTTGTGAAAATTAGACAATGCGTTGACGAGCTACAAGACATCTACTGTACTCAGGCATGCTGACAAAAATGTATAGTCTTGTATATCAGAAACAGATTGAGATAAAAAAATTCCTTGGACATCGTAAGATCAGTGAAGTCTGCAGATCATTCTCAGTTTCTGAGAAGATGTTGAAAATTGTTTTGTGATAAAATTTAGCCAAAATTTACATTTTTAGAGCAGAAGACCAATATAGGAAAGATGCACATGCCTTGAGAGATTGACGTGAAGGATGCATTTTTACCTTAGGCCACACTGTTTCGGAGATATGAGCCAAAACGCAAACTTGATTATTACAGCCATCCACCCATGGGCACAGTACCTTAGATGCTGGGGCCTAAATAGTGTGGGGGATTTGAAACCCTGTTGTGAAGTTTCATATTTTGAGGTCTTATGGTTTTTGCTGCACAAACACTTTTAGGGGAGAAAAATAAATAATAATAAGAATAATCAAAACAAAACAATACGGTTCCAGTGGCGTGGACCCCTAATAATAATAATACAACGACGAAAAAGAAGAATGTGAGAATACAGAAGTGTGCCTCATTCAGTGGGCACACTAATAATAAGTATGCCAGAGTACAGAAGTGTGCCAATTTCAGTGGGCACACATTCGTTTTAGTGCCAACATTGCACTGGCGTAACTACAGGAGGTGCAACCGTTGCAATTGAACTGGGGCACTGCAATGAAAAGGGTACACGTGACACTCCCACATACCTCTATTGCATATGTATTTTTTTTTAGGTTGCGTCTCGGAATTGGACACGCATACTCGCCCAAAAAATTACAACTTAATTTGAATGGCTATGATGAGCGCTTAGCTGACACAAAGTTACTTTCGAGCCAATGCATCCTTGATAATGCCATTACTCTGCTGTATCTCAGATTTAAAAGTTTGAGGAAAACTGATCTGTTATTCGGCCAAGCACTATCGTGGCAGCAAAATATTATTAACTATATGAAAGGGAACCCACATTTATTGCACCGGGGCCAGATGTAGTTAAGTTATACTAGTGCAACATTGTATGGATCTGGAAAGCAAGTAAGAAGGCTTTGGGAAGCGCATCTGTGATACCATCACGACAGAGGTGGAAAATAGGCTTTTTCATATATTGTGAATATTCATAATCTTTCTTATAATTTTTGTCTGCAACAAACTACCAACTGAGAAACACATAAAAATGTATCCTTCTGTCCTTCAGGTAACTGGCTCACTGACAGAAAAAATGAACTGAGTAGAGACATTATGACGTCGATTGGTCAAACGAGAACAAAGTATCTACTGGATTAAGTCAATGAGGTCAAACTGCATCACATATTCTTGCACCCAACAATGAAAACCATAACGCTTAAACTGTGATGTTAAATATTAAAAAGTCCACTCTGCCTATATTGAAAGGATAACCAATATCAATACAATTTTATTTGTGACAACATTACTACACATTCAGTCTGGAAAAATGTGCATAATGCTTAAGATATCATCACTTCTTAAATTTAAGGTGATTTGTTTTCCCTTGTCAGTTAGTCAGTAGATGTTTACATTGGTATATGGTGCTTCTGGTCAGGGTGACACTAGCAGGACTCCTCTTATGCCATGCTTCCAAGAATGCTAGCACAATGGGAAAACTGTATCTGTTAATTTCTAGATATTGCACAACACCACGTGTTTTTGTGCTGCTCCTTTGTTTACAAGATTGGTTATATTCTTAGTTCTCTAGTGTTAAAACATGGACAATGTTTGTGAAGTGTTAGCAAGATATAAGCTTCATAAAGCATGTAAAGATTATTGAAAAAGTGTTGTACAATATTTTTAATATTGAAAGTGTATTGAATATATAAAATCCAAGTTGTGTAGAGTGTTGGAGAGTGGATCATAAATGATCTCTCAATTAGAAGCTGAACATTTCATTTTAAGTGTACTTTTGTGAATAAATCAGTCTGACCATAATTGTTTATGCTTATCTTTTCTAACATTTTGCTTGTGTATCTACCGTAACATACTAAATGTACTTCATTATCATTTCATACATTTTAAATATGTACGGTCCTCCATAATGGAAAGCAAATTAAAACTTGCATGTATAACTCTATATATGTTTGTACACATGTCAAAACTTTTGGACAATGTTTCTATAATTGTGACTGACATCAATATGCTATACAAAGTTAAAAATAAAAAGACTGGGTTTTGCAAGGTTTGGTCAACAAGTCAAGAGAAAATGGTGTCTGTAGTTAATTTCATTGATCAGTACTCCTATCTGAGGAACTGAGAGAAGTGTTGCAATGCACCTTGGGTGGGTCAGGTGAAATGCATCAAAATACGACATCCAGTACAGGACCTCTTTTGTGCAGCTTCTCACAAAAGTTGTCCCAATAGCCACCATGAATTGTCTTTGTCAACCAGACGGATTGGATGTTGCTGCAGAAGGTAACCTTTTATTTTACAATCCCCTAACTACCAGGTCATTGCCAGGAAATAATAACGTAACTAAATAAAGTACTCGGAAACTACTGATGGAAAGTGGTCGTACGTTTTCAGTAATTACTTAATATTTACCCCACAAGTACATAGAAACGCCATGTTTCTTCTAAATAATTGAAACAGTAATGAGATAGAAACCGGTTGTAAGTACATCAATGTATTTATACTTTTGACGAAGTAAGTCCTTACCATTTACATAGACATTTAGTGAAAGGAAAGGGCAGTTATGGTGTTGAGGTAAGTAATATAATGTGTTTTGGCCTGACGAAGATCAGACCGGATCTAAACATTTTCACCCAATAAAATGATGTACCTTTCAGTTAGTCTGCAGGTTCCACAGTGTGAGCCCTATGAAATATGCTATGTAAAGGACGTGGTTAATGAAAATGTATAATTTTAACACAGTTCAATGATGGTCGGTGAATAATCATCTCAAGACCGGGGATACTTTAAAAAAAAATCTCCAAATACAGTCAGGGAAATAACAATAACCACAAACTTTTGAGAACTACTGAGCTAGACTAGCTAGCGAACTAACAATCGGGCTTCTTCACTAACCTGAGCTTGTAGACGAGGCAGTGGCACATTCACGCTCTGACTCTGCGGCGGCAACAGGAGATAACTCTTCCTCCTCATCCACCTCCGCTAGCCTCGCCTGCGCCTCGTTGCCTAACTTGCCCTCATCACAAGTTTTCTTTCAAAAAAGCCTCTTATGTCACTGAATTAGCTAGCTAGCTTTCCTAGTGCTGTAACCCCAGTAACTTTGCCAATAGACACGTTTGTTTGTTTCTATCATCATGCAAATTGTTTTGAAGCAGTGATCGTAAATGTACACGCATAGCGAATTGCAACTTGGTAATCAAACCTTCATCTTCCATAAAGCAGCCGGCTGTACTTAAATGAGTAGTAGGCTAATTGTTCGGCACCCGGCGTGTATGGAAAGCTTTGCAGTTAACTGGTCCACGTTATGTTTTAAGCGATCTACCATTGCTGTTGCAGATTTCGTGATTTCTATTTAACACACAGAGAGTTGCAAACTCTAATGCATTGAGCGTGAGACACATATGCAATCAAACACCATCACAGATATTTCAACTGTACTGATGTAATAAAGTAAGTGAGAAGTAGGGTCATTTTCTCAGACTTCCATACAATCGTAGCTGCTTCTGAAACCAGTGGAGTCGCCCCCTGCTTGTTATTAGAAAGAAGGCAGGTTTAAGGCACTTCCGCATAGCCTTCACTTTTCAGAGCCGGAACTACACCCTCGGTTGTCCCCACCAAAGCAACTCACTCACATAGATTACTGTTTCCATAACGACGCACTGTCATACCGCGTAACTTCTGCTTCAAGGTCCCTAAACCTAGGCTTCGCTTGATCGAAAAATAAAATATGAAATGTTTTGTTGAACAGGGTTTTTTACAAGATTTGTTTCATTTTGATTGGATTAAAATTGAGCTCATCCCTGATGTTGAGCTGGCATGGACCTTTTTCCTTGATGGTTTTTCCAATATTGTAAACAGACACACTCCAGTCTGTAGGTGCAGAGTAAAGGGACGGGAGAATCCTTGGTTCTCCCCCAAGCTTTCAGTTTTCCTGCACGAGCAATGTAATGTAGCCTCGGGTGGGGCAAGGGAATCAGGTATAGAAAATGATTGGCTCCTTTTCAGGCAACTCTGAAATAAATGCACCTCCCTTCTAAAGAAGGGATAGTCAGATTTTTATTTATCTACTATCACTAAAAAGCTGAACGATCCTAAAAAATATTCAAAAGCTATTAAGTCATTGTCTCCCAGTTGTTACTCAAATAGCTTACCTTCCTGCATTGTCAAAGACTTAATTGCTGTATTCAAAAAATCGGAAATGCTTAACTGTTTTAATGAGCATTTAATATCCTCTGGCTCCGTTTGATTCTGTCTGTTCTGACTACTAACTATGTAGAAGATTCGGTATGCAATGGCCATAAGTTTGTTTTTGTGCCCTTTTACTTGGAGGTACATAAAGCCCTCAAAGGTCTGGGCCCTGGCAAATCTGCAAGTCCTGATGGCTTGAACACAGTTTTCCTGAAATTGGCTGCTGACTTTAAGGTGGCACCACTGCCATATCTTTTTAATCTTACTCTGGAATGCAATGACATCCCCAAAATCTGGAAAAGAGCTTACGTACTTCCCCTTCTCAAAGGGGATCCAACATTTTGTTTTATAATTATAGGCCTATTTCAAAGCTTCCTATCCTTTCCGAAGTCTCTTGTGAATGTGGAAGTCAAGGAGTGTTTAGAATCAAGTGATGTCTTATCTGTGAACCAATCAGGTTTTAGGAAGAGGTATAGCACAACTACTGCAGCCATGAAAGTTTTAAATGATATCCTTTATGCACATGATAAGCAGCACTGTGTCTCACTTTTTATTGATCTGGCTAAAGCATTTGATACAGTGGATCATAACATTTTAACATTCTGAAAAAGCTGTTAGATGGTTTGCAAATTATCTCACTGACAGATCCCAATGTATTACATTTGATAGTCTCAAATCTGATGTGCTTGCAGTCTGTAAGGGTATTCCCCAGGGCTCTATACTTGGCCCTATTCTTTTCTGTATTTATATGAGTAACTTGGGTCACAATTTGTCGGATGCAGCTCTCCATTTTTATGCTTATGATACTGTAATTTATTGTTGTGCTACTGATATAAACAGCTTTTTAAAACCTGCAGAATGCTATTGATACCCTACAATCGCATTTATGCAATTTAAAACTTGTCCTAAATAGTGATAAAACAAAATTAATGGTGATTACTAACCCTAGACTGAGGCTGCTAGATCCTCCATCTATTACCACTTCTCAGGGCAAAGCTATAGAGGTAGTGTCCTCATATCATTATCTTGGATTCTTATTAGATGACATCCTTACTTTTAAATCTCATATTCAGCAGTTGGTGAAAAAATAAAGTTAAAACTGGGCTTTTATTTCAGAAATAAGACATGTTTCTCTTGTAATACTAAAAGAAAATTAGTTTCTGCAACTTTTATGCCTGTTCTCGATTTCGGTGATGTCTCATATTTATCATGCCTCTTCTCAGTGTCTTCGTACTCTAGACTCTACGTACCATGGAGCACTGCGGTTTGTCACAAATTGTAAATCATTCACCTACCACTGCACTCTTTATGCAGGTGTTTGTTGGCTTGCTCTGTTGGTCCGCAGGCTAAATCATTTGCATATATTCATTTATGAGGCAATTTTAGGTCTCCTACCAACTTATCTGTGTTTGTATGTTTTTGGAAAACATAAGTACTGCCAAAGGTCACATGACTTGCGCCTACTATCAGTGCCCAGGGCAAATACAAAACTGGCAAAAACTGCCTCTATGTTTGCAGCTCCATGCTTGTGGAACGAACTCCAAGAGAAACTAATACTACGAGACTGGGTGCTTCTGGCAAATTTTTTGGAACATTTTAAAGGGAATGTTGGACTTATCAATTGGAATTATGATTTTTTTTTTTAAATGTCTAATCTGTATGTGTATCTGTATGTTTACCTGCTTGGTCAGGTCTCTCTAGTAAAATCGATTTTTAATCTCAATATGACTACCTTGTTAAATAAAGGTACAAAAATAAATAAAAAAAACATTGTATTAGGTGGGTAAGCTGGATTTCGGTTCTTGTTCACCAGGTAAGAAACTATTTAAGAAATGGATGATAGTGACAGTGACTTATTCGGTAGTGTTTACAGTGATACTTATATTAACAGTAAAGAAAGCAAGCTAGGAAACCGAGGATCCGGAGCTGTCTTTGGCCACTGCACCAGCAGACGGGATGCCTTCACTAATTTAAGTAAAGAGTTAGAAGCCGGCTCTTACTAGATTCGCTCACCTACCCTAGCATGTATATTTGCAATGTATAAATACGCGCTTTTGACATAAATCTGTCCCGATATACGTTAAAACATTCTAAAACTGCCCTTGGTGACTTGACAAGGTAGCTCCTTTGAGACCCCAAGCGACTGCATCAGCCACTCTGCGACTAACCAGTTCACAAAGCTGCAACTTTTCTCTGCAATGTTCTAAAACCATTTCATCTTGTCGCAAATCTTTGGTCTGAACTGGCCTTAACAGGAACGTTCTTGCATGTCTCCCCACTGGATATGGAAAAAGTGAGCTTAAGTATAGACTGGTTTACCTTTTGGGGACCGATGATTAAGCTGTGTTTCTTTTTGTATCACTAAAAGTCATATCACAGACTCTACATATCTTTTATTGTTTCATGTGGAGCCTTCTTTTGGGGGGGGGGGGGGGGATTTAGCCATTTTATTGCCAGGGCTCGCCTTCCCGCGTGCAAGTGTTTAACCAAAACAAGTTCCCAATTGACACTATTTTGCAAGGGCACCGTCGCTGCATCCCGGGTATAGCGCGGCCCAAACAATTGTAATTGGTTTAAACAAAATACTGCGTTTTTCCCTATTCCAGAATGTTAGCCCATGGTGCCAGACCCTTCCCAAGTGCAACGAAGTGTGGAGATGTGTCTGGCATCGCAAGACTTTGTGAGCACTGACATAAGTAGCTAGCTGTGTTCTGGGCTCCATCCCAATTAATTCTTAATCCTTGCTTCATCACGTTCCCTTCCCTTCATTGGAGGGGGGATCCCCAAAGTCCCAGGATGTAAAATGGCGACCAGCCGGAGGGCAGGCCTATTACGTTGTAGGCAAGGGAAGGGAGAATCTACATTCCCTCAATCCCTACATTTTACTGCCTCCGGCGGAGTCAACAAAAAACAACCCTTGAGCAGGGAGGGTATCCCACAATTCATTTAGCTTATTGACGTTGCCCATTCTCTCTCAAACATCAGGAAAAACTGTTTACAAGATTAAGCATTGCACAATGGTAATAGTGTTTACATGCAGTTTACTAAATATTGGTTTGAACTAATGACATTGCCGTTTCATAGCTATTTAGTTACTCTATGTCGTTAATCTAATGTCAAAACATGTAACATTGCACAGCAACCCAGCAAAGGTAAGCAATCTAACATTAGATAATTTACTGAGTTAAATGTTTATTTTGAGGGTGAGGTTTGGAGATTGCTGTCTTAATTAAGAATCGAATGGAAAATGAGCCTAGCATTCTCCTAAAAATGTATGCAAAGAATGGATGGGTGTAAGTTGCTAGATAGCCAGCTTTTTAACAGAGAATCATTCATTTCCAACAGACGTTTCCTCCTTCTGCAAGAAAATAATTCTAACATAGGCCTATTTTACAAAAGCTGACACCTGACTTACATGACAGCTGTAAATTCTACTGGCTCCATTTCTTCAACGCACCGAAAAAAACTTTTTCTTTCAACTTCCTGTCTTGAAGCGGGAGTTATCTCATTCCAAAATATCCCGCCTAACTCCCTCTTCAAGGTAGGGCTCACTTATGATTATGTCACAGACACGTTGCATAAGTTTTCACTGGAGTGGAGGGAGGGACATAGATTCAATTGGGACGCAACCCTGGTGGTAGGGTGGAGCTAACTTGCTATGCGGTAATTTTTTACCCCATACACTATAGCATCATATCAGTTGGACAGTAGCCTACTGTGTGTGAACGACTGTATTAATGAGACACCACTAAGACAGAAGTGCGAATAAATAGTATAACTACAGCTTGAGCCTACTGTTGACGTATGGTTCAGCCATCTTGAATTGTGAGATCAGGGTCGGTGAGGATCTTCCAACTTTGAGTTGGAAATCCGACTTCAGGGGGGCTTTCCAATTGAAAATTACGACTGGAAACCAAGAATTTCCGACTTCCCAGTTTAAATGGAATGTAGAAATCCCATGTTCATTTTAACAATAACAGGCTCAACCTTACTGAGAACGTAAAACTGCACGTACATTAATGTAGGCTGCAATACAACAGCAGCAGTACATACTAGTAAATGTGTATACTATAAGGTTGGTTTGGTAGTAGTGAGGTATCAACTCATCAAGAATGTTTGTAGTGTCGTATCAACAACCACCCCTAGCTGATTGGATAACGTTTGCTAGCTAGCTTCAACAGACAATGAAGCTAGCTAATGTTAAAGCAAACATGGTTACACTGTCTGTATTGTAAATGTGAAGTGCTGACGAAAACAAAGCATCTACTGTAAAGTAATGGGCCCAATTACAACTGAGACTGGAACCTTCGCAACAGGTTTCAATGACATAATGCTCAATGCGACAACTCAGCAGGGATTTAAAGCAAACAGTTCACAGACCCGTGTCGTGTGTTTGTGTGTGAGAAAAATGACGTGTTTTACTCAGGTACAAAGTGAGGTGTGAAAGGGGTCCAACGCGTGTTGATCCTCTCGTCAACTTTGTACTGAACGTAAATAATACTCATTGCATGTTTGAAAAATGTATTATTAGTGATTCAAACAATGGTTTTTGGTCATGTTTTAGCAACCCCTACAGATGTATGACTTTACTGCTTCCATGGGAGCTCAGCTCGCACATAACTTGAACCCTGCTTGTACCTTCCTCCAGGAAATTACCAGAGCTCTTTTTTCTGTGTACGCACATTTTTCATTAGCTTTTTCATGACCTCATCCAAAATCTTCAAAATGTGTCAACTCCCGCAGCAAGCAACGGTCCTTTAGAATTTCATTAAACTTATTAGTCCAAAAATGTTTAGCAAATAAATGCACACTCTAGTCAGTGGCCACTTTAATAAGTGCACCTACCTCTACTAACCGCAAACAACCTAACAGAGAATCATGACTAAAGGATGCATCATGCTCAAGAGGTTCAATAGTTGTTGAAAATGAAAACATGTAACTACAATAATAATAATAATATAAAAGAAAAACGATTACGTTCTTGATTAACCAACTGAACAATTGACCGTTAAGTTTACAATCTTGGACAATCGAGTTTGTTCCAATGGGTCAAGTTAAAGGTCATGTTTACAGCAAAATAGTTAGCAAGCATCAATATTTTATGAAGGATCAATTTTTGCAAAGCATTGATAATACATATATACAATAATTATGTAAACTACAAAGTAATTATAAAACAAGGAAAAGTTAGAAATCAAGAGGTAGATAGTTGAGCTGATAGTTTCCCGAAGTAAATCATGTTTTCTTACTGCAATAGATTCATAGGGGTACATAATTATATTTTTGTAAGGAACCTTTATTCTTTTAAGGGATATATCTTACAGAGATAACATTTTAGTTTTTTTCTAATTGAATCAGTGACCATTTTTAAAACAGCAATCCTGTCCAGTGTTGCAGAATCAACACTGTTCTGTACATTTTTCACTCCATCTCTTCTTCAGACAGTTCTTCTTGACACAGCTCACACCTCTCCTGTGTGTGTGGTATCAATAATTGGCAGAAAGCTGCTCTTCCCACTAGTGTAGCTTTGCTCTGGTTCTGTTGTGTGCTTGGGTGGACAGAGAAGCCATGGCAGACGGCCATGGTCTCAAGGTCTAGCAGTAAAGACACCACCTGAGGGAAACATCAGACCCACATAAACCATTCAAATATACATTAAGGTGAATCCAGTTAACCATTACATTAATCATTTTGTGCTAAAATTAAAGACTTTATTTGAATGTATCGTTTCCTGTACCTGGTTGAGGTTTGTGAAGCGAGATAGATTAGTGTTGTATAGAGTATGTGTGGGTATCAGTTGCAATCCCTGAACAGTGATCTGGTAGTGGAAGCCGGGATGGATCTGGATCACAGTGTCAGTCATGGGGGACAGCTGGTTTAGAGAAACACCGATGATTAGATACAATTCTATTGGGCTAAAAAAGTTAAGAGAACTTAGATGGATTTATATTTACTATGCCTAAGTTTAGACCTGTTGGGTCAAAAACACAATATCAAATATAACTCCAAGCTGTGATCCGGTGACCGGCAATGGTATAGGTGAAGTCTGGCTGTCTGTCATATCCATGTCTGTCTGTTCTATGAATCCAAGTTTAGCTGCAGTGCATCCGGAAAGTATTCATACCCCGTCACTTTTTATAATGTCACAGCCTAATTCCAAAATGGATTAAATAAAAAAAAAATCTCAACATTCTACACACAATACCGCATAATGACAAAGTGAAAAAGGGGTTTTTTTATTTTTTGCAAATGTATTAAACATACAAAAATAAAATATCACATGTACAAAAGTATTACACCCTGTACTCAATACTTTGTTGAAGCACCTTTGGTAGCAATTACAGCCTCAGGTCTTCTTGAGTATGATGCTACAAGCTTGGCACACCTATTTTGGGGCAGTTTCTCCCATTCTTCTTTGCAGATAGCCTCAAGCTCCATCAGGTTTGATGGGGAGCGTCGGTGCACAGCCATATTCAGATCTCTCCAAAGATGTTCAATCGGGTTCAAGTCTGGGCTCTGGCTGGGACACTCAAGGACATTCACAGACTTGTCCCGAAGCCACTCCTTTGTTATCTTGGCTGTGTGCTTAGGGTCGTTGTCCCGTTGGCAGGTGAACCTTCACCCCAGTCTGAGGTCCAGAGCGCTCTGGAGCAGGTTTTCATCAAGGATCTCTCTGTACATTGCTGCATTCATCTTTCCCTTGATCCTGACAAGTGTTACAGTTCCTGCCGCTGAAAACCACCCCCACAGCAGGATGCTGCCACCACCATGCTTCACTGTAGGGATGATATTGGCCAGGTGATGAGCGGTGCCAGGTTTCCTCCAGACATGACGCTTGGCATTCAGGCTAAAGAGTTCAATCTTGGTTTCATCAGACCAGAGAATTTTGTTTCTCATGGTCTGAGAGTCCTTTAGGTGCCTTTTGGCAAACTCCATGCGGGCTGTCATGTGCCTTTTACTGAGGACTGGCTTCCGTCTGGCCACTCTACCATAAAGGCCTGATTGGTGGAGTGCTGCAGAGATGGTTGTCCTTCTGGAAGGTTCTCCCATCTCCAAAGAGGAACACTGGAGCTCTGTCAGAGTGACCATCGGGTTCTTGGTCACCTCCCTGACCAAGGCCCTTCTCCCCCGATTGCTCAGTTTGGCCGGGCTGCCAGCTCTAGGAAGAGTCCTGGTGGTTCCAAACTTCTTCCATTTGCGAATGATGGAGACCGCTGTACTCGTTGGGACCTTCAATGCTGCAGAACTTTTTTGGTACTCTTCCCCAGATCTGTGCCTCGATACAATCCTGTCTCGGAGGTCTACAGACAATTCCTTTGACTTCATGGCTTGGTTTGTGCTCTGACATGCACTGTCAACTGTGGGACCTTACATAAACAGGTGTGTCCCTTTCCAAATCATGTCCAATCAATTGAATATACCACAGGTGGACTCCAATCAAGTTGTAGAAACATCTCAAGGGTGATCAGCGGAAACGGGATGCCCCTGAGCTCAATTTTGAGTGTCACAGCAAAGGGTGTGAATACTTATGTACATGTGATATTTAATTATTTTTATTTTAATACATTGGCACAAAATTCAAAAAAACTTTTTTTCACATTGTCATTATGCGGTATTGTGTGTAGAATGTTGACATTTTGGGGGGATTTAATCCATTTTTGAATTAGGCTGTGACATAATAAAATGTGGAAAAGATGAAGGGGTATGAATACTTTCCGGATGCACTGTATCTCTCTGTCTGTCTGGCTCTCTGTCTACCTATGGTATAGGCCTACAATGCTTGTATGTATACATCGATGTCTGTATATTCATATAAATGTGTATGTCTGTCTGTCGTACATATAAAAGTGTCTGGCTGTTGTACATATGCACATGTATGTCGGTCTCTAAGTAGACCTTGTTGAATAAAGCCCAACTGGTCCACCAACATCACTTTCAGCAGAAACAGGTTTCCCATACAGACTACCAAAGATCACTCTGCTTAACTTCAAATACAAGCCAGAGGTGTTATACAGGGTGCTATTGCTGCTGACAATGAAACATGCCAAAAAGAGGTTACCGTATTGTTTACAGTAATAAATGTTGACGTGCACTGAGCTCACCAGAGATAGCAACATTAGACTGATCCTTAAACTATTTATGTAAAGTGCCCTAAGATCATTTCTGTATTGGACTAGGTAATTTTGATGGCTGTCTGTCTGTCCTCGTGTCTGGCTTTCTGTCGTATAAATATATGTATACATGCAAGTCTGTTGTCGTATTCATGTCTGTCTGTCTGTCATACACACACGTGTCTATACATGTATGTCTATCTCTCTTGTCACATCCATGTCTGTCAGTCTGTCATATAAATGTCTGTCTGGCTATCTGGCTTTCTGTCTGTCGTACGTATAAATATACAGTGGTAACAAAAAGTGTTTAGTCAGCCACTGATTGTGAAAGTTCTACTTAGAAAGATGAGAGAGGTCTGTCATTTTCATCATAGGTACACTTCAACTATGAGAGACAAAAATGAGAAAAAAATCCAGGAAATCACATTGTAGGATTTTTAAAGAATTTATTTGTAAATGATGGTGGAAAATAAGTATTTGGTCAATAACCAAAGTTCAACTCAATACTTTGTAACATAAGATTTGTTGGCAATGACAGAGGTCAAACGTTTCCTGTAAGTCTTCACCAGGTTTGCACACACTGTAGCTGGTATTTTGGCCCATTCCTCCATGCAGATCTCCTCTAGAGCAGTCATGTTTTGGGGCTGTCGCTGGGCAACACGGACTTTCAACTCCCTCCACAAATTTTCTATGGGGTTGAGGTCTGGAGACTGGCTAGGCTACTCCAGGACCTTGAAATGCTTTTTACGGAGCCACTCCTTCGTTGCCCGAGCGGTGTGTTTGGGATCATTGTCATGCTGGAAGACCCAGCCACGTTCCATCTTCAATGCTCTCACTGATGGAAGGAGGTTTTGGCTTAAAATCCCACGATACACGGCCCCGTTCATTCTTCCCTTAACACGGATCAGTCGTCCTGTCCCCTTTGCAGTAAAACAGCCCCAAAGCATGATGTTTCCACCCCCATGCTTCACAGTAGGTATGGTGTTCTTGGGATGCAACTCAGCATTCTTCTTCCTCCAAACAGGACGAGTTGAGTTTTTAGCAAAAAGTTCTATTTTGGTTTCATCTGACCACATGATATTCTCCCAATCCTCTTCTGGATCATCCATATGCTCTCTGGCAAACTTCAGATGGGCCTGGACATGTACTGGCTTAAGCAGGGGGACACGCCTGGCACTGCAGGATTTTAGTCCCTCTCGGCGTAGTGTGTTACTGATGGTCCCAGCTCTCTGCAGGTCATTCATCAGGTCCCTCCGTGTAGTTCTGGGATTTTTGCTCACCGTTCTCATGATCATTTTGACCCCACGGGATGAGATCTTGCGTGGGGCCCCAGATCGAAGGAGATTAACTCTAGTCTTGTATGTCTTCCATTGTCTTACAATTGCTCCCACAGTTGATCTATTCACACCAACCTGCTTGCCTATTGCAGATTCACTCTTCCCAGCCTGGTGCAGGTCTACAATTTTCTTCCTGGTGTCCTTCGACAGCTCTTTGGTCTTGGCCATGGTTGCGTTTGGAGTCTGACTGTTTGAGGCTGTGGACAGGTGTCTTTTATACAGATAACGAGGTCAAACAGGTTCCATTAATACAGGTAACGAGTGGAGGACAGAAGAGCTTCTTAAAGAAGAAGTTACAGGTCTGTGAGAGCCAGAAATCTTGCTTGTTTGTGGGTGACCAAATACTTATTTTCCACCATAATTTACAAATAAATTCTTAAAAAATCCTACAATGTGATTTCCTGGAATTTTTTTTCTCATTTTTGTCTCTCATAGTTGAAGTGTATCTATGATGAAAATGACAGACCTCTCTCATCTTTCTAAGTAGGAGAACTTGCACAATCAGTGGCTGACTAAATACTTTTTGGCCCCACTGTGTATATATATACACACACACACACACACACACACACACACACACACATATATATATACATATACACACACACACACACACACACACACACACACACACACACATATATATACACACACACACACACACAAATATGAGGTTGTAGGAGTGAGTTTGACATTGCAAAGCTGCATTTACTTGAGTGCTCGCAAACACGTGCTTGTCGTTATAATCGTTGTGCTGACATTATCACGTTAAAAGTGCAAGCAGTATAGGCTAACACACAGCTGATAATGCAACACAGGAAACGTATTGGCTGACTATACTGGGTAATAAATGGCTATAATTACCAACCGTATTCGTTTCAATGACCACGGAGCAGGGACGTGCTGCGACTGAAATTATGTGCAGGACTTATGCGAGCGCCTGTAGGGCACAGCCGAATTTTTTTGGGACAGTCATTTTAACACTAATAGAGTTTTTGTGGATCGGGAAACTTCTCAAACTTCCCGATAGCCAATCTGCCCCTGCCACAGAGGACAACAGCAATCGCAAACAATAACGCACACGTTGCACAGCTATAGGCTGTGGTGGCCAAGTGGTTAGAAATGTTGTTTTGACAATCTCACACATTTAAACACAACCTTGGTTACTTTAGCCAATGCTAATTAAAGTCTCAGTTACAAAATGTAATGTATATCACCTATGATAATATTCAAACATAGCATGAATGGGAATCCCCCACTTGTTTCTATAGTAGATCATCTGAGGGGGATATACAGTGATTTTGGTGTAATTTAGTATTACGGTCTCGGCTGGTGATTCAAATAGATGTGCCAAAGAGAAAAGTAAAAAAAAAACTCAGATGTTTATTAAAAATTCAGTTTTCAAGATGGAGTTGTGAGATTTTTCACAATTCATGTCATTAGTCTTGGGATTTCTATATAAATGTATGTGATACCTTAGAACATTGCAGCAGCTGTAGCAGAGGTCCAGCAGCCAATACACCAACCCAGTGAGCTGGAAGCACTGTTCTCCTAAGCCCCCGTAGCAGACGCAGCAGGTCACGCTCTCCTACATCTTTGTGGTTGCCCTCATTTGCTAAGCTTAACGTGTACTTGACCTAGACAGAATAAGTTGGCACTGAAGAATATACCATTTCAACTATATACTTACAGTTCTGAAAAAATTAGGAGACCACTACTAAATTATTTCTGGTTTTAATATTCATAGGTATGGGACTGAGTGAAATCTTTGTTTGAATCTATTAAATGGACATTTTTCCCAAATTCAAGATGTAATATTACATTTAGAGTATTTATTTCCAGTAAATGAAAAAAATTGCAAACACTTATTAAAATGAAAAAAATGTGTTCTGTTTTCAGACCTCCAATAATGCAAAGAAAAGCAGTTCATTTTCCTTGTTTCACAACACAATACTATACAAAACTAACAATTTAACTTAACTAGCCCTTGTACGTGACTTGATTCGTGCATCCTTCACAAAGACAAATTTGCCTGATTCCAGCCTTGTGAAGCACCCCCAGATGATCACTGATCCTACACCAACCCATTTGGTGGAGGATTGGTGATGATCTTGGGGGTGCTTCAGCAAGTCTAGAATCGGGCAAATTTGTCATTGTGAAGGACACATGAATCACTTCACATACAAGGTTGTCCTGGAATAAAACTTGCTTCTTCTGCTCTGACAATGTTCCCCAACTCTGAGGGTTGTTTTTTTCCAGCAAGACAATGTTCCATGCCACACAGCCAGGTCAGTCAAGGTGTGAATGGAGGACCACCAGATCAAGACCCTGTCATAGCCAGCCCAATCTCCAGACCTGACCCCAATTGAAAACCTCTAGAATGTGATCAAGAGGAAGATGGACGGTCACAAGCCATCAAACAAAGCCAAGCTGCTTGAAGGGTGGCGCGAGAAGGGCATAAAGTCACCTACCCAACAGCAATGTGAAAGACTTGTGGAGAACATGCAAAGACGCATGGAAACTGTGATTGAAAATCAGGTTTAGGACCAATCCAATACACCCCTTGCCCCTTACCCTTTGGCCCTACCCCTGGAGGTTTGCCCCTTGAAACGGAGTCACAAGGGGGTAGGGGTTGAAATCTTTCCCTATTAAATGGGACAACCCTTCAAGACCCTGAACGTCTTGAATGGTGTTTACGTATACAGACGTGACGAGTTTGTTGCCAAACTGACAATGTGGTCTTCAGCTGTGGTGATTTCTCTTGAGTAGGCTATAGGCATTCTTTTGCGGTTGTCAGCAGCAAATAGCAATTAATTCACAATTTATACGTTCCACGCTATCAATCCATCAAACAAGTCATCAAATAAAAAAAGAACACTGCTTCATTGCCAGGCCAGTACATGGCAGAATAGCTGTGTTCTGTAAACTAGCAACCTGTGTTCCTACCCAGCCAGTACTGATATTAGAGGAGCGGTAAAAAGTGCAGCTCACAACTGGACTTTGAGAAATGTTGTCAGTAAGGTATACATAAAGAATAAATCTGAATATATAATAGATATATTAAAGAGTAAAACAAAGATTTACTCAAACACATTCCTCCAAATAGTAAAACCAGAGAAACTGATTATTTTGCAGTGGTCTTTGATTCAATACTTAGATGGTCTAAGACCAAAAGGTAGAAATACTTAATTACGATTACTAGTTATTGATAAATCACTTACTGAACAGCTAACTACTGGAATCTCTGCGGAAGGGTCATCAGACACATCCTCTGGTGTTCCATCGGACTGGACCACAGGGGTGTCTTTTCCAGTTTCTTTAAGCCTAACAGGCTCTGGAAACTCGGTTGGTGAATCATAGTCAGATTCGAATTCTAAATCCACCTCTATATCCACAAATCTTTGCATGTCACTTATTTTGACAGAAGGATATAAAGGAGGAGGAGAAGGCTGGGAGATAAAGCTGACATTCATACCTGGGTCTGTGCCCAAAACATCTGAACACTGAAACACATATAGGTGAAAACAGTTATCAACATGGAATGTCTGAAAACATTTAGTAACTTTTATATCTGACACCAATTCATTATGTCTCTTTGTGGAAATGAAGGTAGAATTGTAAGTAGTCCATATGTGGCTAACCTCAAAATTGGGGAAACGATTTTAATAAAATGTATAGCAGTTTCTTGTAGCGCATCCTCTGCAACATAAACAGTTTACCAGTTTGCCTGTTGTTTAGGAACAAGTGAATGGATTACCTGTGTTTCAACAGGAAATCTAGAGCCAGCGAATATGCTTGGAAGAAAATGTCTACCATTCAACTTCACCAGCTGGCAATTACCCACATCACCAGGGTAACAGCCCTACAGAGGGATCAGTAAACAGTCAAGACGTCTGTATGTTTGTGTCACTGAGACTGTGAGAGAAAGGGTATTTACCTCTATGTGTGTCCCAGAGTGAGACAAGACTGGACCAGGGATAAGGAGCATGTAGGGAGTTGGCTTTAAAACAATAAATTGTTTCATTAATATCATTACCAAGACAGATCTATAACATATAACAGGGGTTCTTTTTCATTGATTTGAAAAGTTTTACATTTCTAGATTTAAATGAAACCCCAAACATCTCTTAAGGACGTGTATGCCGAGCTTTACTCCACCTCAGCTTCCTTCTCTTCGCTATTTAGCTCTGGTGCCCATACTTCATCATCATCATCAACATCCCACTCTCTGCTGTCAGCCGTGGTTTCTAGCTCCTTTCCTGGTCTGATTTCCTCATCTTCTTCTGAGGTATCGTCCGACAGATCTGTCCACCTCTGCAAGCGCCGCCTTCTACGGTGTGCAGGCGGTTCAGTCGAATCTACATCCATCTTTCCTTTCCAAGACCGCCATGAATACTGCTTGAGTTCCGGCTGTGGGGTTATAGGACATTATTATTTGGATCCTTGGTTGCTTGACTAGTCAAGTATGCATTCAGGCAACTGGTTGGAAATCGTTGTTCATGCTATGCTGTTTCATTACTGTCAAATCTCTTTTCTGTCAGATTCAGCCAGATCGTCTGATTCACAAAAAGCAGTACCAGAAATTCATTGAATGAGATCTAACAAAGCTACTCACCCTAAACTTACACCTGCGGAAACGACATTTCTGTTTCTTCTTGTTCTGTCCTCCAAACTTGGGCTTGTCCAAACAGTGGTCACACTTTCCACAGTCCTCGCGAAGACAAGCTGCACACTCCCTACAAGCCTGAATACGCTTTTTGGGCTTTTGGGATAGAGTAAGACAGAAAATAAAACAGTGAGAGAAAGAGTCGAACAAGTCAAGATTTGGACAAACTGTCAACACTGACCTAAGGTAACATGTCTTCCCTCTGATCATGCTGAATGATTGGAGTGAAGGGATGTGGATCTCCTTAAGATCATATAGGTACTCGGAGAAGAATGGTAAAAATTACTATGTGAACATGTCTTTCCTCCTTACCCCATCAAGTTTTCTCTGCAGTTCCATGTTCTGGGGGGATTGCCCAACAGCCATTTCACCTGCTTCACCCGTCCACTATAAAACAGGGTAGCTTCAGCATTAGGAAAGTTCGATTTCAGACTTTTTAATACCCCTCAAAATGAAATGTAACACCAATTTAATCTATCAAAAATCACACTGATTTAATAATCAATCTCCACATTGTTGCTTAGCAATGCTATGCACCTTAACATATTAGCTAGCTAATTCTCACGTTTCTTTGCTCAAATCTCAAGTTCTCAAATGTAGTAGTAATTTATTTCGGTCCTTATTAACACATTTCCGAAATGAATGTACATAGAAACAAATAAATAACAATAAGGCATTACATTTAAAAGGAAAATAACAATATTGACCAAAAATGGTGTAGGCTTAAGCTTACCTATACACCTACCCTTTTTACATAATTCACATTCTAATAGGAAACCCTTAACTGTCGCTGGAAAGTGATAATCAAATATGTTTTCTGAATTTGTCACACCACAGAGAAATTTGTTAATAACCACCCAGCCAAGTTTGAACAAGAAAAAAAAATGAAAAAAATGATATAAAACTAGGTTGAGGGGTTATGCTAAGTAGGAGCTCCAGTGCGTCAAATCCTGAACACAGAAATGGTGAAAAACTGTTTAACGGTCTAACTAATTCAATACTAAATAGTTCACAGTCTTCTCACGTTTTCAGATATTATTTTCTAGCATGTATAATGTGTTTGGAAAGAAATCTCTGAATTTGCTTACATCATGTTTAACTACTATGTTGAGGCTATACAAAGACAAAACAGAAGCAAAAACAAAAGCTAGAAAAAGTCATACAGTCATGACCACTAACTTAGTTTTAGAGTTCTCTACCAACTTATAAAAAAAAATGTAATGGTCAAAACTATTCCACAAGTTAACCCTTTTGATAGATATACATCTATTTGGGATATTTATCATTACCCTTGTTTTTCAAACATACCTAATGCCCAAAATACTGTCTCTCTCTAATTTCAAACAATTTTGGAATACAGTTAGGAAGTAAATAATTTTGTGCGTTGTACATTATCTGTGAAGTTTTACAATCAGCTAGATCACAAAATTTAAAGCAAGCATTAAAAGTTAGTAAATAGTGTGTTTGGTTGGTTCATAATAACCTAATCGATTTACTCTTACAGCTTTCTTTAGTAGCATGAAAATGTAACTAATGTTGGTTTTGTATGTGTTTCCCAATGCCTCCACACAGTAGGTAATGCATGGAACTATGAGAGAATAATACAGTATGTATGAAGTCTGATTGAACAGATCTTTAGTTTCCTATAATATTTAAATGGTTTTGACATTTTTGTTTTTACATTATTTATGTTAGCTTTCCAACATAATTTATGATCAATTATCCCACCCAGACATCTATACATGCATACACTGTTATAAAGACTACAACGTGTAGTGTCTCCTTCTTTTCACAACCCAGGGTGCTCCCTTTCCTCAGCACTAGCTGTCCCCAATCCCCCACTTCGGCATCACTATAAAGGCACTGCAGTTTCGTACTCTGTGTATTCACAATATTGGGTAACACAGGGTCGCTTCCTTCTATGTATGTGTGTGTAAGAGCAAAAAGAAACCACTCCTATAAACCTTCCAGCGCCAACAAGCCCTTCCATATGCCGTGCAGTGCGCTTGCATACAGCTAAATGATCGGTGCACTAATTCTTTTTTAAATACCGTTTTTTAATCGGTTAACTACCCCATTGAAATGAATGGGGAGAGAGTATTAGCTGTACTGTGCTGATATCTAGTGGACCGGGAGTAATCCTACGGTGGAAGGATTTCACATAAAGGAAACATGAAAGTTAACCTAAGCTGCCTGGCAGCTGCAAACGCAAATTAGCGCTACTAGGTCTTTTGCCAACAATTTAAGTAAGACACTGTGTAGCCTACTGAATGTGAATAGTTTTATTTGGTTAGAGGTAAAAACAATTCTGGTGACTTGATTTGGACAGCCACGTTAACGTTAACGAGCTGATGTGTGGGTAACTATGATAGTTAAAGGCATTACAAACAATGTATTCTATATTAGCTTATGATGGATGTACCCTACTGATACATTTCCAACTGGCCACTGATCAGATATTATGTTTCATCAATGTAGTTCGTTAGCTAGCTAACGTGTTCTACCTGGCTTTATTATAGACAGATCCATGCTTAGCCTTTTGATAGCTTGCTGCAAAGAAAACGGTTAGCCTATTTATTTGTTCTATGAAACCATAGCACCATTTAAAATGCCAAAATGCCTCATCCAACATTACATACAAATTTCAATATGACGAGCCTGGCTGATAACACATACTGCAAGGTAAACACGAACAGTGGTAGAGTTTACTGAGGTTGGACACCCTCCAATAGTTTTTATTGTCATAGCATAGGCCTACTTCTATCAAGAAGCGGTTTAAATGATCGAATCTCAATGTGTCTTGGTTGGCGTTTCGAATATCGAATATGTATGAGGAACGAGCTAATCACAGAATAGCCTACATGGTTCGAGGAGCGTTTGTATTTTAACACAAATAAATAGATTTGACACATTTTTTCGGCGACAAAATACATCAGTAAATACCCTACTCGTGAATTTTGCAGCTGTTACGTGTCTTAAGAAAGGTGGTTGCTAACAAGTTACTAAATTAAACTACAGGGGTTATCGGGGATAAGTGCGCGAAATCACATTACAAGTTGGAAACTTAGTGGCGGTGACGGTGAAGTCATGGGACTTGTAGTTGGCTATAGCCTAATGTTAGCTTTTCACTTGGCGATTGCAATTACACTTGAAAAATCATAAAAGTGGTGTTCATTTGTGAAGATTATCTTGCTGAACAAAACGTGTATGTATAACAAACGTTTGATTGCCAAAGATCTTATTTTATGCAATAATCCAAAATACAATGTAACAATTCTATTGGCTTTGTGTTGAGGGAACCCATGGCGATGCTAACTACCGGGGTTGGCCTACAAAA
>CM030174.1:18019571-18144163 GCA_017639675.1 Aplochiton taeniatus | reverse complement strand
AAAGTTTGAAGGACAAAATTATTATTTCAAGTGAAAATCATTATTTCTAACCTTGTTAATGTCTTGATTATATTTTCTATTAATTTTGCAACTCATTTGATAAATAAAAGTGAGAGTTTTTATGGAAAACATAACATTTTCTGGGTGACCCCAAACTTTTGCGTGGTGGTGTACATTAGGGCTGTCAAATTTACATTCGATATTCGAATATTCTTCGTATATGAGAAAAAAATTAAATTCGAATAACATTTGAATGGGATCTCCATCCATGCATCCATCCTTGGTAACCAACTGAGACTATGTCTCTTTTCCAGCAGTACCCACTATAGTAAAACCGTATTATTTTTTTCATTCGTGCATAGCTGCAATCACGTATGGCTACGCTCACACTAACTAGCAAACAGCATGGCTGAATGGTCGGAAGAACCGCATGCGAAGAAAGAAAAGGTCGTTGTCACTCCAGAAAATCTCAAAGGAGCCGTCTGGTGATTCTTTGCTTTCTGGCCAGTTGAAGGAGAAATACTGTCAAAGAAGAAAGTGGAACGTAAACTGTGTCATTTAGAAGTAGCATATCACTCTACCACCACCAATTAAATAGTACATGTGGAAACGAATCATCTGACAGAGTTCGCAGACTTCGGCCTATGTGACGCACTGGCTTCAAAACAGCGGTGTCTGGCAGCTTTTTACACAGCAACAACAAGCACTCCACTATTTGCGAACTGAAGCACCATGTTCTTAAAACGGGAGAACTCAGAGAGAGTCACACTGCCGAACATGTGGCCTAGTGCATTATGGGTATACTGTGGGACTTTGATATAAAAAGGGAGTCAGTTCCTGCAATGACCACATATAATGCAGGCAACTACGTCAATGCAGCGGAGAAACACATACAAAACGTGAATGTGCCGTATGCCTGGAGCTGAGCACCAGAGACTGGATGCTCATGGAACAGGTGAAGGATGTATTGAAACCCTTCAAAGTTGCTACAGAGGCGTTGTCAACAGATCAATTCCCAGCCGCCTCTGCTGTCCTACCGCTGAAACACGTCCTTTTATCGCAACTCGCCAAGCCAAGGTGCAACACCAGCACTGAATGAAATGAAAGCTAAGATCAAGGAATAATTTACGAAGCACTCCCCCGAAGACAAGCAAGCATTTCTGCATCTCAACGTGGCCAGCTACCTCGACCCGCGCGTTCATCGTCTCATTCACTTGAGTGCAGAACAACAGAATGAGGTTCATGCCCAAATCCTAGCCGAGATGATGGCAAGCTACGCAGTTGAGGTCGAGAGCCAGGACGACATGCATGAGCAGCATAGACCTCAAGAAAAGAAAACTGCCTTGTCTGCTCTGGGTGATCTTTTCAGGGACACGTATAGGGAGACATGGGGAGAGCAAGGCCAACGTTAATGTTGTGCAGCAAGAGATGACGATGTACTGGAAGGAAGCGCCACTACCAGCTGACCAGAATCCTCTAGTGTGGTGGAAAACCGTGGGCTGTTTTATGTTTCCCCACATTGCACAGCTAGCAAAGCATCTGAGCATTCCCGGCACTTTTGTTAGAGCAGAGCGGGTCTTTTCCTCAGCAGGGAACATTGTAAACAAAAAACACGCAGCACTTCTAACCAAGTAAATCGCCTTGTGTTTTTGGCAAACAATCTATACATTGCGCCTGCGAGGATGTCAAACTGAAGTAGTGTTTTACATAATCTTTCAAAATGTTAATGTAACGTTGTCTTTGAAGTTCGGTCAAATAGCTAGGGTAATGTTGAAAGTAAGAGAACGTGCTCACTTTTTTTTATCGTTGCAAACGTGCATTATCCGTGAATTAACTTTACAATAAAAAAGGGTTGATCAACTTGGTCATTATTTTTTCACTGTAGGTCAACGATTTACGTAAAAATAGTTTCTATATTACCAATGTTACCGTATTTTGCTTTGTACCAGACTTTTTGCAACCCCCTGTGAACGTAACGTGTACACAGGAGTAGCATTATGGTCATGCACATTGGTGATGCATTTCATGCACTTTTTTATTCTATGTATATTTTGCAATAAATATACGAATCCCTGGTATTTTCAGGAAAACAATATTTGAATTGGATATATTGGTCCAGTTGACAGCCCTAGTGTACATTTGCATTGAAATCAAAATACAGTAGAACCAAATTGTGAAACAGACAACACACAGCATACACTCAGCTGCTGACTGCCCAATTTTCCAAAGCTTATAAATCTAACAGTTTCAAGGGGATGCAACCCTTTCCCAAGCGAGTTTGGAAAATTCCAAGGCCCCCCCTAGAGTGAAGACCAAGACACCCCGGCGCGGCACGTCGATTGACCGGCGTCAAGTGCCGCCTTTAACACACATTGAAAGCGCCGCGCAATGTCAACAAAGTGCAGGCATTAGCTTAAAATATTTAGTTAAGTTAGATACGTAGCTTCAGAGGGGACAAGAATAGGTGGTTAGGACAATTTAATTAACTATCCCAGTCATCTATCTATCTTCAGCAACATGAATCTCATTTTATAAAATAGCCGTACAAGTACGACCCTGCTTCTTTAGGAGCCGGGGTGTACTAAAACAGCATTTTCTTGGTAGATTTAATTTTATTTCACTGGAAATAGGACAGTGGCATATAGTATAGTTGGGGCGGTGCGTCGATGAGCGCCACCGCGCGCGCCTACCGCAGGGTTGTACATAGAAAAGAATATATGGATAACTATATGTGTACGTGTATAATTATGTATAATAGTATGCTTTGACGCGCGCCGTTCGGCGCCGGTGTGTGTTGGCCATGAGCCAGTATATTAGTGGATGAAGTGATCGTGACGTCACCCATTGTTTTGTGGACCATCGTTTTGAAGCCTCGAGTTTGGCATTTTTAAAATCACCATCTTGGTTTCATAGGCCATCCCCCTCTTTAAAAAAAAGATGAAGTGACGACATTGACCATACTTGGACGAGAGGGTGGGGGTGAGGAGCGAGGGGTGGAGCCGGTTGTACGTCTCTATCCCGATTGAGTGTCAATCACAAGGTAGCCACGCCCTAAAGCATACCCTGCTTTATCGTCTATTTTACTCTAAATGGGACCATCCTTTACCAAATGAACATCATGCTGTATTGAAAAAGACTTAAAACTAGCGATTGAGACCATGAACTCGCAAGCAAAATGTTTACTGATGTAAATAAAGTAAGTGAGAAGTAGGGTCATTTTCTCATAGACTTCCATACAATCGTAGTTGCTTCTGAAACCAGTGGAGTCGCCCCCTGCTTGTTATTAGAAAGACCGAGGTTAAAGGTACTTCCGCATAGGCTTCACTTTCAAAGCCGGAACTACACCCTCAATTCACACAGGCAAAGCTTCGCAGTCAATGTTCCGAGTGTCGGCATTCAGTGACGTCATCAGATGCGATAAACACGTCCCTGGGTTAAACCATTTGGAGGGGGTAAAACTCCATAGATAATACTAATGTTATTGTATTGAATTGGTTTTACTAACTTTCAGAACACACTGTGCAGCTTTGTCTAGGAAAATACAATCAGATCGGTACTGAGTTTCGGCAGATACAGAATATGAAAGTATCAGATCGGAGGGCAACAAACCTGCATCGGGACAACCCTAATTTGAACCAATCTAAAACCAGCATAGAAAAGTCACACTAACGTTCGATTGGTTAGAATACGTACCACCACTGAAAAAAGCTCCAGGGCGGTTCGTTATTGCAGATCTCCGGCTAAAGCTATTGAGTTATTGTTTTTCCTTGTTGGCAAAATAAAAATAATAGGTAACACCAACCAGGATAATTCTTGGCGATTGCACAAGTGGTCCTTAATTCAATTTCTGAGTCGCACGGCATATAAAAACGCATATGCGACAAACGGTTGCACTTTGAGCCCTGTACCCGGGTAGGTCTTAATCTACCTGCGTGGGCCACCCAAGTGCAGTCTATGTATGGGAAACATAATATACATAGGTATTGTCTACTATAGTGATGATGACTTTTTTTTTCCAAATCACAAAGATGTTATCAATAAAAGAATGGGGGAATGCATGATTATGGCAGATGGGAGTGCAGATGGAGGTTTTCGGCTGATTAAATGTTTTCCTTACCAAATTCTTATAGAGATAGTAATCAAAGCTATTACCAGTAATTACTGTTTGGTATCTAGTGAGTGAAAAGAGACCAGAGCTGTAGTAGCCTACTCGAGTCCGGTCTTGGTCTTGAGACCGTATTCAACATTCTGGGTCTTGCCTCGGCCCCTGACCTATTTGTCTCGGTCTTGACTTAATCTCGGTCGTTTGGATACATTTTTTTAAATACTAAATATAGGCCCAGGAAATAAATCCACTCCCCCGGTCTTGGTCCTGGTCTTGTCTTGGTCTCTAATAAGGTGGTCTTGATTACAGCTCTGAACGAGACTAGAGCAAGGAGAGATCATTTGAGGAGATCCTGTTCAATCGCAAGCCATGAAGGGGTGGAACAGATGACCTTGCTCAGTATTAGTGTATATAGCTTATTGGGTATATTATAGTGTATTGCCAATACATCAATCCCCTGCAGTCCACATCTCAGTAATAGTGCTGAAAATTAGGCTGGCCAATGAGTTTGGGCTTGGTTGTATGTTCTTTTTTTTTTATTTAATTTTTTTTCGGGTAATCGATTAACCCAGAAAAAAAGTATAGGGCACTCATAATGTAGCCTGAAGGGTGATATGGCATTTACCAAACAAATCTGTACATTTAACTTCTTTTCGTTTATATATTAGTCCCATTGCTCAAATTATGGAGCATTTTAGAAGGTAAGAAACGTTTGCACAACAGCTAAAGAGTTGTAACTAGCCGACTGGTCGCCTTGGATATCTTAAACAGAACTCCAATCGCAGCGCATGAGCCTGCCTTGCATTACGTATGATGATATATCTATCCAACAGTAGGCTACAGAACAACATCAACAAATATATATTATGTGTTAGGGATGTGAATTTCAACTAGTTTAAATAGTCTAATCGAACAACTTCAAGGTACAGCTGTGAGCTAGCGAGACACTGCAACCTATAAAACGAATTTTTAATAATCTAAATTAACTAGCTCATAAACCATAGTACCTCTGAACTAAAATGTATAAATGTTCATTCATATTTATTATTAATGTAGTTTTCAATTCCATTTTTCGTGCTACGTGTCTCAAGTCAGTTTACAATCCTCACGCTACCCCTGGTATCACTGTTTCTAAGGAAAGTAAGTTTGATAGGCTCATATCTTAACGCTTGTAGCACTTAAATAATTGTTTAAACAATCCAAAACAAAACATTGAACTAATTCAAACAGGGAGCGTTACACAACCAACAAATCATTTCCAAGTGCAGGGAAGTGCCAGGGGGCTGTTGCTTGCTGGCAATATTCTGAACGCTGGTCTAGAGAGAAGCAAATTGAATAGCTAAACGAATTTTATGAAGGACAACAGCTTACTTCATCCTGGCAGTTTTATTTGACGATTCAAAAACAAGTTGAAAATAATACAAATACAAATTTGTTATGGAGACAAATCTGACAGCTCACTGATTCTTGAGACTTTGGCGAAAACATGTCCCACTAAGGAAAGTGCTAATTCCGTTGAAAAACAATAACATTTTCTCATTTAAAATAATCAGGGTTGATCATCTGAGGGTCTCTTGCACAAATGTGAAATTATTTCATATGTTTGTCTTTAATTTGATAAATTATATGATTATATGATAGCCCAATACCCAGAAAATCAGTTGTCCTCAGACAAGAGATTGTCATTTCAGTTCGATAAATTGTGAAAAACTCATTTAAAATGTATAATATATATGCCAAATGAAAGAGTTGAGTCCAACATTTCTTTAAAACTAAAAGCAGTGAATGTTTAAATACATTTACTTTTATTTTGTGGTTGCTCAAAATGTGTCCAAAGTTTTTGTCAACACCGTCAGATATTTATAAAAAAGCAATAAAATCAGGCAACCACATTGTCAACTATACACCTGAGGACCCCCTTTCCACCCTCCACATCTGCTAAATGCTACAAGGGAAAACAGGCTCCTGGAAGTTTCCTATTTTTTCAAGAATTTTTACATATTTATTGATGTTGCTACTGTCACAACCATGACGTGTCAACACTGTCTCTTTTGTATCAAAATAATAATTTTATATTATGACATAAATGTATGCATTTTAAGTAAAGGCTAGAGGCAGCTAGCAACAGAGAGAAAACAAGATGGCTCCTGTATACAACTCATTGCATGACATGTAAAAAAGTGTGTTTTTGTCACCACCGTCAGACGTCAAAACCGTCACGTTTGCTGTCTGACGGTGTAACACAGTTTGACGGTGTTGACAAAAACACCCAAATCATCCTCAATGGAGGCTTGAATGTAAATGATGATCACAATAAATAGTAATGTGGCTTTTAATGTTCTATTAACCTCTTCATTTATAATATACATAATTTCCCCTTTTATTTCTTCCACACATAGGCCTGTGTATCCCCAATGACTAAAACTATAAGTGAGTTTAGGTGCTCCATTCATTTTATAAAATGTCACCGCATTAAACACAATTAAATTCATAGTAGTTCCATTACATTTTCATTTTCCTTTCATGTATTTTAGAAAGTTATGGCTAGGCAGCAACTATCAGTGGAGGAGCGACGGAGAAGAAACAGGGAATACCCAAAAAAGCGAAGAGAAAAAATATATAGTGAGCCAGAGTTAAAGGAGTAATATCTGAGAAAGAAAAAGCAAAGATGGAGGAAGAGAGTAGAGGATGGGAAGCTAACAACTATTAGTGATTTGAATGAAAGGAAAAAGAGGAGTAAGAGAAAGATGTGGAAACGTAGACAGCAAGAGTCCAGAGAGCGTAAGAGAAAAGGCCCAGAACGTCCAGAAACTCCCCCAGATAGTCCATTGGATCAGATTAAACAGGAGCCAGCTTGCAGTAGGCAGTCTATTGTAGGGAAGAGGGAAAGAAAGAAAACAAGGGCAAGATACTCGAGAGAGATGAAAGCTTTGAATAATAAACTTCAAGAGATGATAAAAGATAGGAACAAACTGAAAAAGCATTGGCAACGAGAGCAAATTAGAAATAAAAAAACACAAGAATCACCTAGAAAACAAACAGAGCAGATGCTATAGGGAAGCACACTCAAAAACCCCTCCATTAAGAAAACCCTGCTCTTCCACAATGCTCTCATTCAAGAATTTGATCAAAACAAAAATAAATCACAGTTGCCCCGCAAGTCTGCTCAAAATTCAAAGAACTTGACTCTCAGGCAGGGTTCTAAAGAAATATCGCCTAATACACCAGACAAAGCAGTTCGGGCTGACATACAACACACTGCGAAAGAGAAGGATTACTGGCAAAAATCCCACTTACAGTCAAACAATAACCCAGATAGTTCAGGATTTCTACCATAATGCTGCACGAACGACGACTGACAAACAGGACGTGATAACGAGGAAGAAAATTGCCCCCGGTGTCTCCACAAGCACACACTTCCCACCCGACAGCAAGAGTTAACCGATGTTGAGTGGCAGCAGTGCGAACGAGTTCAGGACCAAACAGCGGATGGAATTCACTACCATACAAGACTTGTGAAGCACAATGGCACACTGGCAGACCTCATAAAACTGTATGAAGACAAACTAAAGAGTGAAACAACAACACGTGTGCTTGACTCAGAAACAGTCCAGGGAATACAGGAGCATGATACAGAACTGTAATGAAAGCACTGTAATTGTGCATGTGGACTTTTCTGAGGCATGGAAATGCAAATATAGTTCTGAGGTACAGTCATGCCATTTTGGTCAGAACCTCCCACAGCTCAATCTGCACACTGGCATGTTCTACACAAAAGAACAGAAAGCAGGATTTTGTACAATATCGGAATCCAAGCGACAGGATGCTTCTGCCATTTGTACTCATATGGAACCAGTCCTCAGAGAAATTAGTGTAACATTTCCAAAAGTACATACCATTCACTTCTGGTCAGATGGCCCCAGCAAGCAGTACAAAAACAAAAAGACCTTCTCTCTCCTCTGGAATGTCCCTCCAACACTGGGTTTTCAGAGAACAACCTGGAACTTCTTCGCCACTTCACACGGGAAGGGAGCACCAGATGGCATTGGGGGAACTGTGAAAAGGACTGCAGACAGCCTTGTACTACGGGGGAATGACATTGTGGATGGCAAGATCTTCCACGAGATGGTTGGGAGAAACCTTTGCACTACTCAGCTCTACCATATTGCTGAAAGTGACATGCAGACATATGATGCACTCTTGTCTCAACCACTAAAACCTGTACCAGCAACAAGGAAAATCTATCAGGTCACACCTTACGGAAACAGCATCCATTGCAGATCATTGTCATGTTTCTGCAGTGAGCCACAGACTTTCCAGTCACAACATTTCAGTTGACTGAAAACACACATGCCAGGGTACAGGCTGAGGAGAATGATGGCCCTACCACAATGGAAAAGAACAGAGGGCCTTTGGCAATGCTGAGGGAGGAAATAGAGCAGGAACCCCAGAGTGGTCCTGAAGGGACTACAACAGATATATCTGCTGGTGTAATTAATTGTGGAGATTGGCTTGCAGTCATTTATGACCAAAATTGGTGGTTAGCAAAGGCTGTCACTGTGGATGCTCATCATCAAGATGTTCAAGTGGAGTTTTTCCACCCTCATGGGCCCAACACACGCTTCCATCCAAAACCATGTGGAAAGGATATGTGCTTCATACCAGTTGAAGATATTCTGGTCAAATTAATGGAGCCATCATCACCAGGTCGTGCAAGCAGAACTAGGGAGATATACAGCCTGTCTGCTGAAGTCATGGACTTCATAGAGGAGGAGCATATTCATCGTCTCCTTCCTGATGAAGCTGACTGAAACTTTTTGAAGATTTTTCAAGCCCAGAAATTGATGGATTTTTTAGTTTGTTCCTGGAGTGTTTTCTGATGCTTAAAATGTTGCAGTTGTACTGTAGTTTTCATTTTGTTGTTCACCGTTGTTAATGTTTACAGAAGGATAAAATGTACATAACACATTTTTTGTTGTAATTAAGCCACTGTCACCACAGTCAGATCTGTGTCACCACCGTCAAGTCTCAGTCACCACAGTCAGATGGAACTTTTTTTGTTTTAAATTAATATGGTTACAATATGTTCCTCCAATGCAATTGATGTATTAAAGTAATTGTCTATTTGAAATAAAAAAATAAAATGTATGTCCACAATTATTATTTTGTATATTTAATGCTAACGATGAAAGTTGCATGATGTAAGAGTCTTTTAAGAAGTATACATGAAATACTACAAAAAATTTACAAATGTGAATATTCAACATTTAACATAGCATATATATGTACCTATGGTGTAGACACAATGATTTAAAAGCTCCAGATATATATAAGACTAAATTAATGGGAAAAATAAGCTTTTTATTATCTCTGACTGTTAACAAAAACTATGTAATGACTGGAATGACATAATTTATAAAAAAATGACAAGATCTGGAGGTTGCGCCGAAATATTGCTCGATTGCTGAGACCTTGTTCTATAAACATAAGTTTAGATTTCTTAACATTTGACTTTTTTTTCAAATTTAAAACCTTTTATCCAAATTCTCAAGAATCAGTGAGCTTTCAAAAGGGTTGAATCATTTTGCAAGGCACTGCATCACTTTATAATATGATATATTACAAACTACTAGTAAGTAGTCTTTTATTGTTGTATTTTATTATATTTTGTTTATGTATTTTTTCCTTTCCTGCTATGTTCTTCTCCACAGTTATTGCACATTCCTTCCCTTTGTGTCCAAATAAGTTGAGGTTTTAGTTACTAGACTTCCTTTTGCTCCTATAATGCTCTTACATTCTAAGAAAACTTCGCCGCATTATAGCCATATTGGCCTCCAACTGGCCTACTTGTAAAAGCCACAATACAATCATCTAATTTCGGTGGTTCACATATTTCTTATTGCTAGCGAGATGAAATCAAATCACTACGACTATCTTAGTGCTGTCTCAAGTCGATGTGTCTTGCTCTTACAAAAACCAAACAAAAACGAATGTCTGCAGTGGAGACATATACATTTTATGATTTTCTCGCTATGCAGTTTGTTAGCTCTACATAGGCTTACATAAGTCCCCCTCCAATCATTTTATAGAAGACTTAAAATGTTCTGCTTGAATGTATAAATCATGTATATTGTGTTTTTTCGGCAAAATATGTTTAATTGCCTTGTTAAAATCCTTTATATGTAATCTTCTCCTTCTGCCTCTTTAAAAATGCCTGTATCTGAGTCGCTCCGGCCCCCTCTATACGATTACCCGCTAGCCCCTCCTCTGCCGCCACGCATACTCGTTCACCATTGAACCCCACCCATGACCGAAATTGGTTACTTCAACATTTGTGACATCACAAATCTGTCCGGTCTGAACTTGTGTGCACTTCATTTTCAAAGCAGAAATGCTCAGCCATGGCGTTGGCTGCTTATTTTGCTCCTGATATGTCTTCGCATGAAATGAAAATGTAAAACACCACAGTGAAATGTTACCAACGTTCAGTACTTGATTTTCATGGGAGGGGGACTTTAACACAGTTCAATGACGGTGAATTGGCTTAAAAAGGCGAGTGTTTACCCTTTCGTTATATAAATTACATGTAGACATTAAAGTTACTTTTAAAACGGAAAGTAATTAAAACTCATACAAGCGTTCAACATAATGAGAAAACGTTCTGGGTGTGCACTGAGATGCAACTATAACCTGGAGGCGTATCTTCTTTGTGTAGTGCGAAAGTTGGACTGAAGTTGGACAAAAAAAATCCATTCATTGAGGAAATGTTAATTTAACTTAAAACATAATAATTGTTTTGTGTAGAATTACAATTGTTTGATGCGTTTTAATACACATTAAAATTGTATAATGCACAAAAGTGGTTGCCAAGATGGGCAACCATTTAAAATAGAATGGTTGCCATAGCCTCAAACATGGTTGTCCCAGGCAACTGGGCAATCATTAATGTCGAGCCCTGCTTGTGGGGCAAACAGGCCAATGTGTTTTGTTTTTCCCCAGTGTTTTCCTTTTTGAGTCTGGCATTGTGAACATCAGTAACGGATGCGCCTTTTTAATACTGCTACATTTGTCTTGGAAGACATGACCTTTCAGTACAAACTATGTCAATATGTAATTTAAATATGTACATTAATAAAATTATAAGTTTAACTGATTAGCATTTCTGCTAACGATTTGCGAGGGTAGCAAAGTTCAATCGACTAATCGCTCAAATCCCTACTCTCTTTTTGATCAAAGGCTCTCTTTCCGGCAGCTTGGCTCAATCTGAACTAAACATGCCATGTGCCTCGTTGTGAAACGGAATGCGGTACAATAAAGTTCTCAATTATGAAATCAGGATTATTTGAATTGTAATGGAAAATAGAATGTGATTAATCACCCAGCCCTACTGTTATGTTTTGGTAAATGGTATAATGCTACCCTTAAAAGATGGAGAGCAGGTTGAGGAATAATAGATAGGATTGAACAGAGGCCTAGAGTGCATTGAGAAGTCAGGGTTGACAGGAATGCAAAAGCTATGATGCCTACAGTTAGAACTTCTACCCCAGCTCATGTGGCCATTGACAGCGTATGTTATACCATCACTAAAGTCGAAAAGCTAGAAAGAGGAATGAGCTTTTATGCAAGAGAATGATAAGGGGTGCTACTATGTCTTGGTAGCCTGGCTCTCCATGGGAAAGGTGCTCTGGCACTTCTCGGGCTTACAGAGGAACTTAGGTGCACTATATCTGACAAAAAAATAACACAAGATAGTGTAGGAAGAAAAGCAGTACCCACAAATGCTACAGGACAGAAATGGAATCCAAAAGAAGCAGAGCTGCAGGCAAAAGCAGCCTATAAACATAGGGACTTGGCACCAGTAAACAAAGATGATCAAAATCAATTTCTTCAGAGCAACACAAATTAGTGATAGATTAAATATGTAAGCAGTAAAGAGCGCTCTCGCAAGCCGAACAAGGGCAATGAATGAATTAATGTTACCAAGCCTGCAGGAACAGAGTATGGAATGTTTCGTTTTTTTCTTTTCAGGTGACAGTAAGTATCCATGCAGAGCTGCCGAATAATGCCTGCAGGAATAAAGTAGGGATATCTCACAGCCTATGTATGTTTTTCTATTTGATTATCTGGTCGTGCCGAGAGCGCATATTGAGAAGCCACCCTTCTCTAACGACATGGGTCGTTAAGCCTTCTGGAAGTGTCATAGACTCAATTTAATGAAACATACGGAATGGAAGGTGCCCACTTGAAAACCCCAATGACATATCTGCTCTTAACCCAAATCCATTCTAAATATAGCTTTTTAAAGTGCTTGTGGATTATGGCATAATGGATATTATAACACTGTATCCCGTGTATTTTGAAATGTAGCCACAGTCAGAGGCGCCCCGTCAGAAGAGGCAAAACAGGCAAACGTTTGGGGCCCCGCAAAAAAGAAAGGGGGAAAAGGGCTCCCAATGGCCACTCATATTGGAACATTTTGCAAAGACAACTATAAACTACCTTAAACAATGCCAAACAGTACATCGTCGCTGACCCAAAACCCCCCAGAGTGGGGCCCCTTATAGGGGAGATCAGCCTGACGTCAACAACAGAACCTTTTTTCTGGATGGCGGATATATTGGGTCCATCGTAGGGAGACAGGCGGACAGCTATAAAGTTATTACTTGTGGAAGGGATGAACATAAAATGTAATGTAAATGGCTTAAAATGTGTCTTGTCCAAACACCTTGTTATAATTATTAAACACTTCGTTATTATCTGCAGTTTTTGTAAGATAAAGTAGGCTAACAGCCGATGCTACTATGAATATATTATGTTAACTGTAACAAACTAGCTTGTCCAAGTTATGTAGACAAAGCTTTTAATTTGATATTGTTAACAATTATTGGTTGTATAAGTCCATCCCATGCAGAACAGTTAATCTAATTGTCAAAATAAGGACAGGAGCAACAGGATATCCAGTTATTCCCAGCACTATAACCTTATTTTGTTACTGTAATGTAGTTGGGATTACTGCATAGTGTAGACTGTTGAATGTTTTGTCTCCACTGTACATGTTTTTTGGAATTGCTACTTAGACTGCATGTTTTTGTGCAGTGTACAATGACATTTTTCCGTTAACTGTGTTGTGACCACTGCAGGCAAAAAAGAGTAAAAAAATGTTTTACTCACATTTCATGCAAATGTAAGTACTCTTTTGCTCTACAAAGTGTAATGTGAAACAATAACAATCAGTTAGCTTCAGAAAAATAACCGTCTGGTATACACCTATAGAGGAGGTATTCAGTGTCAGTGAAAACATGTAGTACAAGACTGTTTGGAAATTAGGAGATGAGGAGCACAGCCGACTGTCATTCTAGCAAAACATCTAAACATTTTGACCACCATGGTTCTACACGATGTCAAAGGAACCTGTTATTACGGTGGCAATTACTTATTCATTGAAAAAATTACTTCATTTTGACAAATGAACTAAATGTTTGGGGCGAGTTACAGCTTTTAGCGGGTTAACCATAGTGCTTTTGCTACATGTATAAGCTGCATTGAGCACTGTATCTTCACTGCTGAGAACTTTAAAAAAAAATGTACGAGCATTGTGGCAAAGCAATTGAGAAAATCTGTATATCATGATGTTTGATCAAGCACAATTGAACTACCATATGCATGGTAAATGACTGAAATCATTTTTATGGGGTGTGTGTGTGTGTGTGTGTGTGTGTGGTGGGGGTGGGGGGGTGCTCAATGGGGTTCCTTGCCTGGGGTCACCCCAGATTCTCTGATTGCCTCTAGCTACAGTGATAACAGATTGTTACAATGTAAAACTACCACAACAGCCTTTTAGACTTTGAACTTATTGGGCTTATTAGTGGAATCTAGTCTTTGTGTACACTGAATAACACACTAATTACAGTTAAAGTATTCCATGTTTTCAGTTGTCTGCTATGTTTTGTAGTATACACTGTCATTAAAAGGTATACACATTTTGTCATCCATGGTGTTTACTGTACTTCAACAGAGTTGCACTGTGCATTACATAGTCCGATAGTCTTGACACAATTCTTTTAACGTTTCTAAATCGCTTTTCTTAATCATTCTGTTTTTACTGTTATGGGTGTGCAGTTAAAGATTTACATTGCAGGTAAGTTTCCCGCGTGAAATTATGGTTAGAATGGTTTGCTTTCCAAAGAAGAAACAACGCAAAGACTGAAACTGTCAAAAGTTCGTTTAATATACGTGACTTGACTCATGTCAGAAAAACGAAGGGAACTGCACATCACTAGCCTCTACTCTCCGCTTCCCGAGATCTGGTTATTTGCTCCCTCCCCTAATACTCCACAGCCCTTACTACTTGCCTGCTGAACGTGAGATTTCCTCCGCAAATGTGGCCCTCCTTTCCATTACTCACGCTGTAGGAAAACGCATTTCGTCCCTTCTCTTTTCACTGTCTGGAGGAGTTTGACCTCCTCGTGCAAACATCGTTTTTTTTAAGTGCGGTATACATCCTATAAAAGCAGATCAAACATAAACATTAGTTACTCACAGAACCCACTGTCGTCCATCGCTGTTCTCTGCAGAGTGGTGTTTGTGTTTTCTCGTCTTCCCGTAAAGAGTGGACTGAGCATGTGCAAAACTGAACTTTACTTGCGTAGTCTCAGTCGCCTATTCTTTGAGATCATATCGATATGTGAATCGATCTTATCTTCTCTATATTCAAATTTGCGTGGTCTTTCACTATTGATATAATTAAATAGCCTAATCCATCCGCTTTTTAAAACAGCCGGTACTGGGCGTTATCATCATGTTAATGACATTAACTTACACCAACTAGCCTGTTACGCTAAGAAAGAAGGGGGAGGGAGGGGGGGGGGGGGGGGGGGATGGGCGTCATTCTATACGCAATCCGTTCACTCCAGCGTGATGCGAACATTCGCCATCCATTTACTGACCGTGATTGCAGACCAGGAACGCCGAGCTCGCCGATTGGTTCTCCCCAATCACATCACCTCGGCCACCAGGCTGCGAGTTAGTGGGCGTTTAACAGGTCAGCCTGGTCGCATAACCAGACGTAGGAAATCTTACGTAAAGTTATTTCTCAGCACCCGTACATATATCTACGCATTGGTACGACATATTTTAGACTATAGTATGTTCGTCTTATAGTTTTCAATTAGCTGCCCATACGAATCACAAGTTTGTAATAATTAATTGTATTAATAATGTATTCATGCTTATCAACGAACGTTAGATTAGCTAGTTTACCTGGTTAACTAGCAAGTTAATGTACATTTTGCATTCAATTCGCTCAGGAAAATAACGAGGCGTCATGACTAGCTAGATATTCCTATTTTACAAATTACTCATTTAGCAAACGATTTTATCCAAAGTGATTTACAATGAGATCACAGGGACAATCCCCCTGTTGTAATTTAGAGTTAAGTGCCTTACTCAAGGGCAGGTGTATAGGTGCAGGCACTAGTGCAGGTATTCCTAAGTGGAATTTTAACTATCTAGGCTACCACCATTCCATAATAATGGAGCATTTGATTATTTTCAACAATAGTCTTGAACTTTGAACTAAGGGTGAGAGCAACAGGGATCACAACATCATGTGTTCTATATTTCTCCTGCTCTCATTCAAAGATGTTTCTACATACACTGCAAACAATGCCGGGATCAACATCAAAAATATTTATTTCATGCGAAGCCCACATTGCAGTGGCATGTAAAGTATGCAGGCTTTGTGGGGAGAAAAGGCTGATGAAAATAAAACTGATGGCTGCAAAAAAATGACCGCAATTGGGTGAATATGATGACCAGCTGCAACAATACTTGCAAACTATTGAATTCTGCTGAAATTCTGGTAAGATATCATTTCTTTAAACAAATAAAATGTATTCCTACTGTGTGTGGTGCTACCACAAAGTCATGGATTTGCCTGTCTGAGGCTGTATTTGATTGTAACTTAATTCAGATAACAAAACAGTGTAGCATGACACCATCGACAACGTCATATCTCAAGTGCAGCACAACAACATTGTATATTAAGTGCAGTATTGTAAGAAAAATACAATATCATTTGCTTTAATTGAACTAAAGTTAGACCTACATTTTCGGTTCTCGATCACCTTTTTTGCAGGACCTCCTTATGTAAAGTTACGGTATATCCTTTTAATAAGCTTATAATCATGTCATAATGCTTTGTCATATGTAATAACAGATGCACAAATTCTCTGCAATGGGGAAGTATCCCCTCCATATGCTGGGAAAGAGGAGTGTGTCCGGCGCATTCCCTGCCGACAATTTGCGAGTTGCCATTTTCAACTGAGAAAGAGAAGGCTACCCTGGAAACAAATATATTCTAGTCTCCTAAACGGTTTGTAGTGTATGCATTTGTAGGCTCAGTGTTTACATCTGGAGAAAGGTGTTGTTTTTTTAGTTTGGCTTGTGATTTAGCTCGAGTTAATAATATTGAGAGCATGCGTTTGCTGAATGAACATATAGTCCAATGAATGATTTATTGGGCCACTTTTGTTTAAGGTTTTGCAAAAGAGTTTTGAATATTGAAACGTGGAAACAGGTGAATACTGTTTACGGTTATGGGAAATGTCTGTTTTGTGAAACAGTTTGTGAAAATTACGTAAAGGTATTGGGTATTTTGTGCTACAGGAGCAAGTTTTTGTATTCGAGCAATCAAGAAAAACTAATGTACAATACCTCACATTTCATGCTATGCACATTCATGTCACGCTTCATTTCCAGCAGGTTAGTAAGTTCTGGGCAGGCATGGCATGCTTTGGTCAAGTAGGGCCAGTCTTTACAAATAACATCAGCACAAAAGATCACATTCTTTGCTGAGAGCTCCTTCTGTAAGTACATGGGATGTGCAAACATCTCTCCCTGTATGAGGGCCTGCAAAAAAACACCATGCCTGCAGGCGGCAAGCTCGATGCCCTGCTCATCCAGCTTGCTGCGGGCCTATCTGGAGGACTCCTTAGCAGCTGCAAACGCTGCAGATCCACAGACCCCCTTGCCAGGAGCCTAAAGGAAACAAAAGATGTAAGAAAATATGCACTTAAGGGGATGACAGAGGAATTGCAATGAGAGGAGAATACTCTTACACACTCGTACACTTGCATGATGGACTTTCTTGCGGATATCAACAAATGAGGAAACGGGTTCATCATTGCAAAGTAGCCAGTTTCCTCTGAACTGCAAGAACAAGGAAATGCAAATCATTTGAATGCAACCATTGTATAATTGCAGTATATAAGTTGTAAAGTTGTGAGAGTAAAACAGATTTTTACTGTTGAGACAACCAACTAAGAGATGCAGTATGTTCATACCTTTCACACTTTTAGAAGTGATGATGCTTGTGGTTGCCATCCACCGCAACGGCCAACATGAGAGGAGTGCAAGCTGGACAGCTGAAGGGTTCTTCCTTGCAGAACTGGTCAACTTCATACTGGCAGATGTCCCACTCCAAGAAGCTCTTATAGAAAGAATCACCACATAGTTTGCCAGTCTGTTTAAAGTTACATTGGAAAAAGTATCAAATATTGACATGAAACAGACCAGGGTATGCATCAGCTATCCTCCACAACTTATATCATGCATAGTATACTCACCCTGCCATAGCGTGTGGTTTTCATGTCAAGCATCCTTATGAATGCCAAGCGAGACATTCCTGGAGCTGCCATTTTCAGTTTCTCAAAGGCTAAGAAAATGTCAGCATCATAAATGGTGTTGAAGTTGATGGTGGCAGGCCAGTAACCACTGGTCTGAATGTCTGCCACTCCAGATGTCCAGGTTGTACTGCAGCCCCCACAGTTAATCTGTGGTAATGAAAGGTTAAAGCGACCTACAAAAGACAGTAAGTTTCAGTAACTTTGAATAAATGGAATCAATGACAAGTACATATATCACTGTCATACAATATATTCAATACACACACCCTGAAAACGTTACAGCAAAAACAAGATACAAAAACTTACTGAGAGCAGTCATCAAAAGTTGGAAGAAACAATTATATGTCTGTAAAGGTTCTAGGCACAGAGAGACAGCACACCAAGGGTTGCGGGTAACATCCACTGTTTTATTGACGTTCTAAATCACAAAGTTCCCGCGGATGGCCTGTCTGGTGCTGGTGCTGGTGCTGGTGCTGGTGCTGGTGCTGGTGCTGGTGCTGGTGCTGGTGCTGGTGCTGGTGCCCAGCATCCGCCTCTCACTCCACCATAGCTCCCGCCACCATCCTCCTACTGCAATGAAACAGAAACCTTTTATATCAGTCCTCTGACCAATCACCAGATTGAACACACCTGTTGCAACCCGATGACCTTTCAGAGGAACACTTCCTCACCACCATGGCCCTTCAGCGCCCTCTACTGGACGGATGTCCACACAGCCCTCACAATATATAAAAGAGCACTGTTTAACCCCTTCATATTCCTTGAGGAGACACTCACCATTCATGTTGACAAAGGCAATTGATCGTCCTATGCCAACACTGTACTTTAGCACTTTACAATGGCAGATGGAATTTGGTAGTGCCATTGGTAAGAGCTGAGCTATAATTAAAACATGAAATCAAAATTTGAACTACTAAGATTTGTATGCAAAACTAAAATAATAGACTTAACTAACCCACTACTTTTCTTTATTATCAAAACTGTTTAGAAAACGTGTAGCCCAAGTATAAAGAACAATTTTGATGTTATCGTTTAGTAATCCAACTATTTCATTTAGGAATACATGGAAACCAAAAGGTTTACCAAAGGGTTCCTTTAATAAGTAAATATTGGTGTTTAAGAGCATATAGGCTATGATTTACAAACAAACAACCAAAAATACCATGATAATGATGGAAGTATTGTCCATCTTTGCCTTGCTTCACCACTGTTGTGCGGGCCAGAGGCTGGAGGAACCCCGCAATCATGGAGCTTCTGTTGTGGAGCACATGTGTTCCATGCACAGCAAGGTCACACTCCATGCAAGTTTATTGCTTTGGCAGGCAATATTTCACCTCACCACTGCCTCCCTGGCCTTGCAGTGATGACAGTTCTGGGGCCTGACATCCTCTGTTGCCAGCATGTTGGAGATTGAAAATGTTCTAGCCTCATTCAACCTCTCTGACAAACACTTATTCCTGGTGCCCCAATCCCGTGATGCTGTACTTTTCAGATTTGTTTCAAATGCAGGACTTTTACCAGAAGATGACAGCAGGGGGGTATTCCATCAACACCGCTAGTGCAATCTAAGTACATAAGCAGCCCAGAACAGGCGATTGTCGAAACTGTGTCGCAAAAATTACCCAAACCTACCGGGATTCTTCTCAGCAGCGGAACAAACCCTGATAGATGGAACTATATGAGGAATACAAAGGTGTAATCACCAAAATGGGCAATACTGCCTCAATTAACAAGGCGAGGGAGATGGCTTGGCAAAAAATTGCTGACAGATTAAATGCGTAAGTCCAGATGGGGCTTGGATACGCACATGGGTGCAATCTATTGCGCCTATAATGTTGGGGAAGCCTGAAAGAGAGCCTGAAATTGATACAGAGGCTTGTCAACATATAGGGTACTTTATATTTATTTTAACTGTCACATACCTGCAGTTGAATAAAATCCCTCCTTGATTCTTTGTGTTTCAAGATGACCAGGGAAAGTGATGAAAATATTGAGGTACTGTTTCAGAGCAAGGTATACCCATCTTATTTCCCGGCATACAGTTGCCTTCGCAAGATCTTCTGCATCACCAACAGTATGAGAATGTCCCACATGCAAAGAAACGCAGAGTTATGCAGACAGACTGAACAGGGGTCAAGGCTTGGCTACGGTGAGTGTGTTTCCTTTTGTGTGGTTCCAGCAGACTACATAGGTAAACTATACTGGGCCTACTGAACCTGTACCTCTCCCACAGATGCTCATCAGGGAAGCCCAGTGATTACTTCTGTCTCTGAAGACCCTTGGGACTGGTGGTGTAAACGCTCTGTGTAGAATCTGGGCACCTTCATCCACAGGGTTGTTGAGGAATGGACATGCCATAGTTGGTTGTAGCCTAACTGGTCTTAAGATGCACTGCTTATATAGCCTAGGCCTATGTCAATTAACCTATAGGGTTTTGAAGACAGTGAACATGAGACACGATTTTCTTAACTTGTTTATTTTTTATTAATAAGTTATTTGCAACTGAAGTAAACACGTGAATTCATGCTTAGTCACATTGTGGGGATATGACAAAAGTGACGCGAGCGCGAATAGACACTTGACAGAACTGTTGTATTTATCTGACTGTTTGTGTTGTCTGTTATATTGTCATATGTATTATCTTTTAATAAAGCATTCAAAAAGTTTAACTTGACGGAACTGTCTTATGGGATTCTGTTTCCACCTGTTGGAAATTATTTGAAACACAACTAACTTAAGCTTGACAGTTAGCCTGCTACGGAGCAGGCTAGTTCAGTGGTATAAGTTACCTTGGTTACTGAGCAGGGAATCCTGTAAACCAGCGGTCCCCAACCCCCCGGCCGCGGACCGGTACCGGTCCGTGGGTCATTTGGTACCGGGCCGCGGAGAAAGAATAAATAACTTACATTATTTCCGTTTTATTTTGAAAAATGACCGGATTCCCTCTGTTACATCCGTCTATGACTCACTCTTGACGCATGTCTCGGTCACGTGATACCTTGCCGCTAAAATTAAACCCACAAGCTAGCAAAATGAGTAAAAAACAAACGTCTTTGGAAAGTTTCTTTGCGAAGGGGAAAAGGCCGGTCCGTGAAAATATTGTCTGACATTAAACCGGTCCGTGGCGCAAAAAAGGTTGGGGACCGCTGCTGTAAACCACAGTAATTGAACAGCTAAAAAGGTGTACTGTTATAAACACACTTTGAGACACATGTTTGCATTCTAAAAAGTGTCTCAGGTAAACATAAAATGTTGGTCTATTTGCCATCTCACCTAAATAAGCTATGTTACGTGTTAGGTAACAACCTCATTAGGGGAGTGTGCAGGTGTGAAGTATTGGTATACCATCAAGCAGGCTGCAAGCTAACAAAACAATGTTAAACAAGTCAATGATGGTGTGCTAGTGAAGAAAAAAGTTTGAGACTTGAATGCTCCATACCTGCTTTGTCTACAGGAACCCAATCAAGTAATACTCACCAAGGTCTGGTCTTTGTTGCTCAAGACACTGCAATGTGGATTCAATTGCTGATGTTGTTCTGGCTCTTGATTTGATTGACTCTTGAAGCTGTGAAAACATTCCAGCAAAAATGCATACGCAATTTCTTAGCGACCTCCAATACCAGGGTTCCCGCTATATGTATATAGTGGCGGCGGCCCGCCGCTGCTAAATTATTGCCGCCGCTGCTTCAGAATTTTACGAAATGTCATCAAGTCGCAAGACTGGAGCTCCACTAAACTCTCTAAGTCTAACGAACAGTAATTCGTATGCTCTCTCTCGGCTTTGAGGATGAACAACTGCAACAATGACAAGATGTCAATCACTCGCGAAGTCATGACTTCCAAATAAACAAAAGCGCGCGTATAGGACATTCTCTTCAGTGACAGCTGTCGAACAGATAACCATAGAGGTAGAACACTGTTAACAGTGTGCTATCTCTATGCAGAGAACTACCGGTGAAGGAAAAAGGTAACGTTAAGTTGGATAGATTTAACAGTTTAAATCATTTTTTGCTAGCTAGCTAGCTAAAAAGGTCCGGCCCCTGAACGGGAGTGCTCTGAGGTTGGCTAAGAGAGTCAGCGATTTATCTGCCCTCTCTGTGGCCCCCTCATGCCTCAGGATACGGAGTGACGGTGGCTCGGGTGTTTTACGCCCCAATCCATCCTACTAGCTCCTTTAGGTTGAGGGTGATTACTCTGGACGGGCTTTCCCTCCTCCTCACGTGTCTGAGGAGGAAGCCACATCTCATCTCATCTGCCCTGTGCGTGCGCCGTCTTGCTATGTTGCAGGACAGCTGCAATGAGGCGCACACAGCGTGTTTGTGCATTGCAGAGTTGTGCGTCCTTCGCATTACGCGATGGACCGGCATGGAACGTTGTTGTTTCATTCTGAAGTGGGTGTGTGTTCATGCATGTGGTGCCGGACGGACCCAGTGTGGTATAGACTAAATCCTGCTTCGACAGCCTTAGAGGGCGATGCCTATACGAAATAGAACGTTTGTTACCTATTGTAACTCCAATTCTATGAGTATAGGTGCAGCCCTCTAAGCACTGGGCCCCACTGCTTCCGTACATAGCTGAAGAAAAGGCTATTATGGGAGCCAATTGTCCAGTCTCACCCCACTTTATACACAGGGTGAGGACCGAGGTGGGGCCCACGTCGTGGACTAACGTTTTTTCAGTGCTGCGCGCAAGGGATAAACCCAATATCAATAGCCTTAAAGGGCCAGTAAGGGTGAGGGGTTGTGGCTGGCAGGTCTGGCTGCCGTGCCAGGTCGTCCACCTGCCATGCCAGGTCGTCCACCGTGTGGCAGCTGCCACAGCATTTGTCAGCAACAATGGTTTCACTTATAGGGCTTTTTTTTTAAAGAAAATCTGATAGTGTCACTCTCTGTTGCGACATTTTGAAATCCACTAGCTAAATACGTTCGTGTAGCGTCTGTGACAGAAACGTTGTCCCTCCATGAGTAGTGAGTCAATTGCAATCGAAAAAGAAGTGGGGGCTCGTCCGGCGGGCTCGTTGCGTGTGAAGGTTGTCCAGTTGGTGGGTGCGTTTTCCCCCGGCGGGGTGTTAGCGGCGGTCCTGGTTAGGGGACTCGCTGTGGGCGTGGGGTAGCATGGTGGTGACAGAGCAGTTGTCTCGGGAACACCTTCAGTGGTTGTTAGGGAGTCGCTGGCTTGCCGGTTGCTTCGTACACTGCTGAGTTTGCGTGTGTAAGTAACCCCTGCCAGTTACTGCCTGAAGACTAAGGACGGGAGGGAGGTTAGTCGGGTTAGTTTTGGATGAGGTTAGTTAGGGCTGGGGAATTCGCCGAATTAGTTTGGTGGTGCTGGTTGTATTGGGATGGCGTCTGGGTGTGAGGAGTTTATCACTTCTCCTTTGGATCGCCTGCTGGATCTGTGCACAAAGGACCAACTTGTCGAGATAGCAGAGCATTATGACATTGTAGTGGAGGAGAAACGCTTAAAAGAGACAGTAAGATCAGTTTTGAGAGCGGGGTTGGTTGAGCGAGGTTTAATTAAAATGAAGGGGGCGGGTCCAGCTGTTGGTAATGCGGGGCTGAGTTTTGAGCAGCTGAGAGAGTTGTTGGTGTTGCAGTTGGAGGTGGAGCGAGTGAGGGGCAGGGCTGAGCAGGACAAGTTGGAGCAGGTGAGGGAAGGGAGGCGGTCTGGGGCGTCTTTCCTGGAGCCGACTGGGTCGGGCGATCTTGGGGAGAACCGAGGCTCATTTGACGTGGTTAGAAATCTAAAGTTGTTGCCCGTCTTTACGGACATGGAGCCTGACGCCTTTTTCTCATTGTTTGAGCGTATGGCGGAGACTTGTGGATGGCTTGATGAGGAACGCACATAGCTTTTACAATGTGTTTTCGTGGGGAAGGCTTAGGAGGCATATGCTGCGCTTATTTTGGCAGAGGTAAGGTGTACGCCCAGGTGAAGGCTGCCGTATTGAAGGCATACTTGGTTCCAGAGGCTTACTGTCAATGTTTCCGGGCTGGCAGGATCGGGGAGGGTGTTACCTGTGTAGAGTTGGCGCATCAATTAGTCTCTCAATTTAATCGCTGGTGTTCCTCGTCGGGGGTGGATACGTTTGAGGATCTTTGTGACCTGCTTGTGCTGGAGCAATTAAAAGATTTGTTGCCGGGTCGCATTGCCACGTGCATCAAAGAGCAGAAAGTCGCGACTCCGAGGGAGGCGGCCGTATTGGCTGACGAGTTTGTGCTGACTCACACCAGTGGTGGGACTAGGCGTTATGATAGGGGGGAAGGTTCGGTCGGGGGACGAGATGCACTACTACTACTACTACTAATACTTCAATTAGGGGGGAGCTGTATGATCCTCATACGCTGTGTCATTACTGTCAGAAACTGGATCATTGGAAGGTGGATTGTTTGGCTCTTAGGTCTAGGACCGGGTAAAATATGCTGCATGTGCGGGTCTGGTTATTCTCCCCGTGTCTCGGTCAAACACTCCCCGTGGCCAGTTGGGGGTATGCAGAGACGGGTATACTGCATTTATTTCTACGGGATTCGTTTCGCTTGTGGGGGGTAAGGAGAAAATTCCGGTCCGGATTCTGAGGGACACTGCGGCCATCGACACGTTTGTGAGGGAGGTAATATTGCCGTTGTCGTCGGACTCCTATACAGGAGAGGATGTGCTCTTTAGTGGAATGGGATTAACGGTGTTATCGGCTCTGTTGCACAGGATTCAGCTGGATTCCGATCTGGTACACGGGGAGGTGGTGGTGGGGGTGTGTGCCCAGTTACCGGTCCCAGTAATAGATGTAATTTTGGGAAATGATTTAACACGTGACCGAGGTTTGGTGGGGGTGGAATCTCCAAGTGTGGTGACACAAAGGCCATCAGGGATTCCTCCGGCTAAGGAAGCGGCAGTAGTTAATTCCCAGGGTCCGGAGGGGGTGGGGGTGGTAACAAGGGCTATGGTGCATGCGCTTCCTGACGCTGAACCTGAGGACCATAGCTCTGCTAACCCGATACCGTTGCTGCCAATGGACTGGTTGCCGGTGAGTCGTTTGGATTTTGTAGGGGAGCAGGATTCAGACCAATCGTTGCAGCTGCTACGTGATAGTGTGCGCGCAGTGGGGGAAAAGAGAGAGTACGGCCCAGGGCTATTTCATCCAGCAGAGGTTGTTAGTGTGTCATTGGGTTCCAAAGGGGGATACGTTTCTGGGTGATCCACTAACGCAGGTGGTGGTGCCAGAGAAGTTCCAAGGAGCTGTCATGCAGGTGGCGCACGACCATGTTGCGGAGCATTTTGGGGTGCATTAAACCTACGTCATTTCTTTTGGCCTTGGTTGAAAAGAGACGTGGGGGTATACATTAAGACTTGTCATTCCTGCCAATTGGCGGGTAAGCCTAACCAGGTGATTAAAGCCAGCTACGCTTTCGCCTATCCTTGCAGAGGGGCAGCCTTTCGAACATTTGATTGTGGACTGTGTGGGTCCGTTACCTCGCTCTAGAGCGGGAAGTAATTATTTGTTGACCATAACGTGCCAGAGGACCAGGTATCCTGCAGCTTATCCACTCCGTACTATTACGGCCAAGGCCGTTATCTAAGCGTTGATCCAGTTTCTCTCAGTGTTTGGCATTCCTACAGTAATACAAAGTGATCAAGGTATCTGTTTGCCCAAGCTCTCCAGAAGCTACACATTAAACATCACAAGGCATCGGACTATCAAACGCAAAGTCAGGAGCCATTGGAACGTTTTTCACCAGACTTTAAAGTCTATGTTGCGCACGTATTGTACCGAGTTTGTGGGGGACTGGGAGGAGGGGCTGCCCTGGTTACTTTTGTCTGCTAGGGAGGTGGTCCAGGACGGGGTTCAGTCTTAACAACTTCGTTTTTGGTCACCAGGTGCGCGGCCCGTTGGCGGTGTGGGTGGCCGATCTGAATTCAACCGAGGTCCCGGTAGATCTAAAGGTGTACGTACACGGGTTCCGACATAGGCTGTATGTAGCACTCGGGGCGGCCTCGTCTAATTTGGAGATGGCTCAGGGAAAGAAAGCTCAAAAACATTGAATCCTGGAGGCAGAGGTGAAATACATGTTAGAAAATAACATTGCTGTCAAGTTGGCCGTCCCCATGTTTGCTGGCAAGGAAACCAGATTTGTCTTATCGGCCCTGTACAGATTTCCTAAAAGGAAATGACATCACTAAGCCAGACTTTTTTCCACTTCCCCGCATGGAAGACTGTGTGAATCAGGTCAGCACCGCTCAATTTGTCAGTAAGCTTGACCTGTTAAAGGGATATTGGCAGGTCTCCCTAACAGAGCGGGCAAGGGAGGTATGTACAGTATGTGTATTACACCGTCAGGTTTATATTCATACACGGTGATGCCGTTTGGGCTGTGGAACGCGCCGGCCATCTTTCAAAGGCTTATGAATCGGGTTGCGTCTGGGCTGGAGGGGTGCGTGGTGTACTTGGACGACGTGTTAGTTTACAGCAGTACGTGGGAGGACCATCTCGACAGAGTGCGTAGGTTGTTCAGTCGGTTAGTGTGGGCCAGGTTGACGGTGAATTTGGCTAAATGTGAATTTGCCAAGGCTACCGTAACTTACCTGGGCAAAGTGGTTGGCCATGAAGTAGCGTCCGGTAACCGCAAAGGTGGAGGCTATCTTGAAGTTTCCGGCTCCCAGTACCAAGAAGGAGCTAATGCATTTTTTGGGCATGGTGGGGTACTATCGCGGGTTCTGCAGGAACTTTTCCTCCGTGGTCGCACTGTTAGGGGCAGGCGAAGTATATGTGGGCCGACAGTTTCGACAGTGCTTTTAATAAAGTAAAGGCACTTTTGTGCACTACCCCGGTGCTGGACACGCCCCGGATGGACTGGCCCTTTAAACTTTATACAGTCTGATGGGAGCGGGGAGGCTTTCCAAAAAGTAGAAACCATACCAGTTGAATTATTCGGTAATCGAAAAGGAGGCTCTGGCTCTCGTTTTGGCCCTATAGCATTTTGACGTTTATGTGGGTTCTAGTGCCCCATTGGTGGTATTTACAGACCACAACCCACTTACTTTCCTGCAATCTTTACAAAACCCTAACCAGCGGTTAATGAGGTGGGCTATATTCCTGCAACCGTATGGTTTAGATATTAGTCATGTTAAGGGAACAGATAACATTCTAGCGGACGCATCGTCCCGGGCTCCCCTACCCTGATGAGGAAATCGGCCTGCCTTGCAAGTAGTAGGTCAATTGCATTAATGGTTACTGGGTAGTACCCAGTATTTTTGGGGAGGGTGTGACAGCCCCTGCCTTATCCTGCCTTGCTGGTGGTGTTCTTTTGTTGGTTCTCTTTTTTGTTATTTCCAACAGGTGGCAGCAGGGAGGAGTTCTGGTCCCACGTGGAGGCAGGAGTTGATTGAGGGATTTGTTCTGATTGCTTAATAGGCCTTCACATTTCGAAAATAAGTAGCCTAAATCAAACATAAAAACTGAATCTCCACCCTCTCTGCCCTGCTCATAGTCTTACACTAAGCCCAAAATATCCCAGTAGGCAAAAAATATTGTTATGTAGCCTGGGCTCCGTGCGCGCACAAAATGTCAGATTGTAAGAATAATAATATGTGTTATCTTTACACATATGATAAATAACACATACCGTTAATATTACAATCTGACATTGAAAACGGGCAATTATTAATTTCCCTACAAACCACAGAATGGCCCATGGCAACTCATATTTGCCAATGCAAGTCACAGTAAATGCAAAGCCTAAAGAAAGCACTGGACTGTAATGAGATTCGTATGGGCAGCCATATATAAAGAGCTCGCTTTGGAGTATGTCATAATGAACATAGTAGGTCGTGTTTTGAAATGTGTAACCGCAAGTGAACCAAGCATGCTCTAGCTTATTTATACACTAGGTGGCGGTATACTTTGGGGTGGAACAGCAGTGGGTGAATACACACAATGCCGCTTCCGGTAGATTTCTGGTCCAAATCCACACTTGCCAACATCATAACATAGAATGCAGTGTAAATGTTTGTTTACCCTCACAATCACACTTGCCGCGCTGTAGAATATTTTCACTGCAAGCATTCCTACTACTAGCACCATGGTGAGTAAAGTTCCAACTCGTGTGATAAGGGCATAGATTGAAGACGACTGCATCAGCTATCGCTTTACGTCGTGTAGACTTATTGTTTATTGTTTTCTCTATAGTAGGGAAATCACCGAACCAGTTGATACAATTGTTACGAGGCTTTTCGAAGCGCTCGCTACAATTGTTACGAGGCTTTTCGAAGTGCTCGATACAATTACAGTTCCTAACATCTGCAGCAGCTTGTAGAACAACGTCTTACTAGAAGTTTTTTTTTTAAACTAAACTGTAAAGCCAGTGTGGCCCAGCGGTAATAAACCCGTCTGCCGTCATCTAGATTGTGGGTTCAAGTAACGTTAGACTTAATCGTTTTGCTATTTGATACAGACAGTTTAGCAATACTTTTTCAGGATGTATAAGGACCTGATACAATGCTAATCAATTGTAATGTTTAAACAAAATGTTACTAAAAACAAATAACACATATTTGTAAAGGATTTAAAGGGCCCATAGTGTGGACAATCATACATTTCAAAATAATTAACCAACATTTTTGTATTAATTATTTTAAGGTGCCTCTTTCTTCCCTTCCATCTCACATGCAGTTTTCAGTGGTGAATGCCCACAAGTCTACGTTGATGCCCATTGCTCATTCAAATTCATTAGCTGACTTGTGTTTTTGTCTGGGGATATAGTAACGTTCAGCTGTTACTGGAGGGTGGTTACAAGCAGCAAACTTTCAGAACCAACATATCTTCAAAGTAAACATGCATGTCCAGACAGTAGTGCTGTATACGATAATTTTTCTAGTGATTAATCTAGCAATCATACTTCGATTGCTCATGCTGGTAATCTAAAGTGCTAACAGACAAAGTAAAGCTAGTCAACTACATTACAGGTAACGTTACAAAATGTGGATCCCCTGACACAAATGTAAACTTGTTTGGCAAACTAGCCAACATAGTTACACAGCAATCAACGCGATAGCGCTTATTAGCAGCACCGATGTCCGAGAAGATTGCCAACATCACCTAGAGCCAGTGGCGAACCATGCCTATCAGAACTGGGCCTTTGGTACCCCCCACAAACAATAATCACTAATAAAAAAACAAGCTACATAAGGGCCGTATAAAAATGTGCATTGTTGATGTAGATACGAACGCACACCCACACTGACACTATCGGATGTATTTTTCTGATTACTGGATTAAAATGGACAGAGGAAATACGGGTATAATTATAGAATCAATATAATATACAGAAAACACAATGATGGTAACAACTATACGATTGCAAAGAAAGACCAAGTCAAGACAGATAAATGAAATGCACAACCCATGTTTGTAGCCCAAGTTATTACTAAATTATTCAGTCAACAATAGACAAGAACAAATTATCATGCGTGCATACACATAACAACCTCACAAACACTCCATTCCAGATTTCAGCCTCTTAGAGCAAAAGTGTGGCCGCCAGGGTGGGGAAAGTTTTGTGGACCAACTAACCAACGGACTGACAAAGCGAGCTATAGAGATACTGGTCGCAGCTAAAAATTAAAGTTCAAATCCATTATGTGTGAGTAGGTCTGGTCACATTTCTTACCATCACCATTAATGTAAAATCACTTTTGATGCAACACTGTTACAAAGCCAGCGATACAAAAAACAGTATGACTGACCTTAGAGACGTTCACTTGACTTGCCACATGAGCCAGCAAGTGGGGGGTCTTCTGGAATTACCTAAGCCGTGGGAAAATGTATTTTAGTGATAATCCTAATCAAATATTTAATTCAATACAAATACTGAAGGTGGATAAAATACCTACGATTTCTTTTTATTTTGTGGTTACACCACACACACATTTTCAGGCGCGATCAGTCGTACCTTTCGTAAATTTTTTTGTAAATGTCATTTCGAAATACATGAAACCAACATAAATACAAAATAAACATTTTAACAAACATGAGCGGCATGCAGGCTTTCAAAACAAGTTTTTAAAATATTTTTGAATTGTTCATCTTGCAAACCATTATTTGTCACTGACCCAAATGTCAATATGCTTGGTCTATCAAATAGCTTAAAGTGATGATTCAACATTTTGCGAAATAAGATATGCCCCAGCTTACCCCTAGTCAGACGAGATAATTGATATACATTTTATGTAGTACGTCCAGTATTGAATTAATTACGAGGCTGTCGTTAAAGTAGCCTAGCGAAAGAGTAAGCTCGAGGTAACCATTTGCACGGCTCCCAAAAGTGACTAAATACTCCATAAAAAAGCGGTGTTATTTACATGTCATATCTTCTGTATTTTGCACGTGTCGAAATGAAAAGGTTCGTAGTTCATGGGGAAAGTTCCTGCCGTCAAAACACGGCCATAAACGCTTAGGAGAAGCCATCTTTCCCTCGATTGGGCGTGGTTTCAGTGCTTTCAGTGTGGACACGCCCCCAGCGTTTCAGAACAGCGACTTCTGCTTATTGTTTCTCAATCTTGAAACCGAATTTTATATACTTAGCAAATGTTTTGATCGTTCATTGGCTTGTTCAATTACTTGAAAGCACCTTTAAACTTCTTGTCACCCACAGCAGGCAGAACTTTTCATTAAGTTAGCGAGAACAAAGCTGGCCAAATTGGTCAATTTTACGGTCATTTGAAATTAGTCTAATTTAATTATTATTGACCCTCTGGAAATGAATAACTCGACCACCAAATATGGAGCTGAAATCCTGTCATTTTCTTCCCAGCAACTGCAGAGCAGCAACATTCTTAGTGGTAGAAAAAAAGGCTGCCTACATTTAACCCTTCACATTCCAACACAAACTAAATAAGCAGGTTTAGGGTTTATTTGCTCAGAAACGTTTTGTTTGGATGTTGATTTTCAAAAGATTAATTAATAAAATAAAATTAGGCCTACTGCCCATTTAAGTAGTATTTTTTTTACAATATCTTAAGCCCTCTTGGAGGGCCTAGAAGGCCTGATGGTTCCCCTCTGACAGAACCACACTTGCATCCCATAGACCTGCCTCGCATTACGCATGATGTGCAGGTACAACAGAACAACATCAACAAAATGATATTATGTGTAAGACGGAAATATGTCTAAAACATTTCCAGTTAACATAACACATAATCCCAACTTTTGTCCAACTATTAGGCCGTTGCTACGGGGCGGCTTTGCCATTTCTCCATGTGATTAACATTATGTCAACGGACCCAATTCAAAACAAGAATCTGATGCAGAAGATTGGAAAACTAAATAGATGGAAAATGCATATTTTACTTGTATTAAGAGAGAAGACGGGTTGGGCTGACTGCTTTAAGAATTTGCAATATTTGAATAGAATGAAGTAAAACCGATTCTAGGATGTAGGGCTGAGGCGATGCCTTTTTTTAGTTTTTTTTTTACTGTTATTGTTTTCCAAACTAGAAATGTATGGAAGTTATTAATCTTAAAAAAATAATAATAATAATCTCAATTAGACACCGCACAGCTTCGTACGGTGGGTTTCCACTGGCAGTCGCAACATTGCCTCACGTCGCTCAACACGATTTGGTCTCTTGGGGGCAGGGTAGCAAAAACCTTGCGAAGGATGTAGACATTTCTGGCTGCGCACATTATACTATAGTTCATACGCCGTCATTATCCAAACAAGTTAAAACAAATTGATTCATCTCACACTTATAAAAAACGAGTTAGATGCTATTAATAGGCACGTCGAACATTCGAACGCCAGTGTAGCCAATACGAGAGCTACCACGCTCAGCGCTGAAGAAAATTGCCCTGCGTAGAGTTTTAAAACTGTTTAAATGAACAAAAATGTTACGTTTTTGTTGGTCTGAATCACTTAAGTCATTCAAAAGTAATACCTACTTTCACGATATATTAGTGTTGATATGCATACAGCGCTTGCTAATTCATAGTTAGCTTCCAAAGAGCGTAGGTTTTGTTCTTACTTGAAAAAAGCCTTAACTTTAAGCAGTTTATTTAAAATATATACGTTTTATTTATTATCAAACGATTGATCATCTGGTTTAAACATATATTCTTAAACCACTGACAATTAAATCTTTCCGTATGTCTACCCTTAATAAAGTCATTTTGTCACTCTAAAACTCACCGCAGCGCGGAGGTCGAGAGCGGACTCAGTTAGAATCTCTCTTATTCTGGCCAAAACGGGACCTGAAAAACGGTGCGCACCTAGCGTTTAAGCAAAAATGCATGGCACTTCCCATAACATTTAACAATCAAACTTGGGTTCATTTTGCAGACAACCCCTCTCGGGACCTGACACTGAGCGACGGCGCCGATCGGTCATAAATAATTTGGTGAACATGTGTTTTAAATCCTTCAATTGTGTTGCTACTACCCTAAATTAACGCCGTCGCATAAGAGCTTTTAACTGGACTTAGAAGGAGGTCTCATTGAGCTCTGATCCAAAATTCAAAGAAATCGACTGCTGGACTGATGAGATATTCCCCCTCAAATCATGTGATGTCCTTGATGCTGTGTTTTAAATACTTCAATTGCATTGATAGTACCCTAAATTACATCCGTCGCATGAGAGCTTTTAACTGGACCAAGAAGGTGGTCTCATTGAGCTCTGTTCCAAAAATCAAAAAAATTCATAGCTGGACTTTAGAGATATTCCCCCTCAAATCATGTGATGCCCTTTATGCTTGGAGCATCCAATTTGTCCAATGACGTAATCAACACCAGAGCTTCTACGCTCAGCGCTGACGAAAATTGGACTGCGTAGCGTTTTAAAACTGTTTAATTCGACACAAATGTAACGTTTTTGTTGGTCTGAATCACTTAAGTAATTCAAAAGTAACACCTACTTTCACCATATATTAGTGTTGATTTGCATACAGCGCTTGCTTATTCATAGTTAGGTTCTAAAAAGCGTAGGCTTTGATCTTACTTGAAAAAAGCCGTAACTTTAAGCAGTTAAAAATATATGCGTATGTTTTATTTAATGTCAAACGATTGATGAACTGGTTTAAGCACATATTCTTAAACCACTGAAATTAAATCTTTCCATAATGTCAACCGTTAATAAAGTCATTCATTCAGAGTGGACTTCGTTAGAATCTCTCTTATTCTGGCCAAAACGGGACCTGAAAACTGGTGCGCACCTAGTGTTGAAGCAAAAATAACGATCAATCTTGGGTTTGTTTCGAAGACAGCCTCTCTCGGGAACTGACACTGAGCGACGGCTCCGATCGGTGATAAATAACTTAGTTAACGTGTCTTTCAAATACTTGAATTGTGTTGCTACTACCCGAAATTACATCCGTCGCATAAAAGCTTTAAACTGGACTTAGAAGGAGGTCTCATTGAGCTGTGATCAAATGAAGAAAGAAATCCATGGCTGGACTTTAGAGATATGCCCCCTCAAATCATGTGATGCCCTTGATGCTGTGTTTTAAATCCTTCAATTGCGTTGCTACTACCCTAAATTGCATCCGTCTCATGAGAGCTCTTTACTGGACCTAGAAGGAGGTCTCCTTGACCTGTGATCCAAACATTTAAGAACTTGATAGCTGGACTTTGGAGATACGCCCACTCATGTGAGGCATGCTCCTTATAGCCTACTTCATTGTCGCTGAACTGCATTAGAGCCATGTCCACTGTGTGATTAATTAGATTTGGCTCGTGACGGGAAAACAATGCAATACATTTTGGTTAGCATTTATGTTTTCATTGGCTTCTAGACTTTTGCGTGTCTGGGAAGATAACGTGATTATTTCAGTAGAATTTGAAATCAGGCGTCCGTAGGCTACCTGTCTCATAGGCTACTAACCTAGAACTTTTGAAACATGATATATGCCTGCACCTTTAGAAACATAGTAGCCTAGCCTGCACGAATACACTTTTATCAACGTTACAGTAAGAAAACTTCTAAATCCATTAAATCATTTAATTGTTTAGTATCCGTATGTATCAGAACTGCCAATGATTAAGATATAGGTGTAAAGTCTCGATCCAATCAACACTTAGGGCTAGTGTTTACGAATCATCTTGCCATTGTATAATATAAAAAGATATAGGCTACATGAATTTTTTTACAGTGGCATTATTTTAGACACCGATATGTTACGAATGCTATTGCGAGCAGACTTTGGTCCCGCGTCCTAAAAAAGCTAAGCTGTTTGACACGTTAGCGGTTTTCAGAGTACAAGTTTTCAACATTGTACACTTTATTTGGGTAAACAATTCTATCAAATGTCTAGGTAATTCGTTTCTTAAGGTATCTGTTATGAAATATCTATTAATACTTTCACAATTAAGAAGTATAATAACAACGAAGTGGGCCGTAGGATGTTCATGCTTCTAGACCCAGCGTCTGTCTAAACGGAAGTAACATCGCGGTAAATATAAAATCCTTTTTTTTACAATAAAACTGTCACTTTTGGGCAAACTGACAATTTATTAATTCGTTTTTATTCATAAACGTTTACGAAATAACAACAAATTGGAAGATAGGACTATTTAATCACTTAATCAAAAAAAAAGTGAAAACGGGTTTGACCTGCCTACTATTAAAGGCATTTTGTTGTTTAGCTAACAATGGCAACCGATAACTTATATTTCCTCCCCTCCTAAAACAAAAGTTCGCTTGCAGACGGCTATAAAAATTTACTGAGAAACGAACCATCAGCCTTCTCCCACGCAGTATCATTAGATCATTAGACTACAATCATTAATAATAGGGAAGGTCAAAATTGCTTAGATTCTCTTTCACTGCAAAAGGGAACTATGATTTTGCGTAACTAATAATTTGTTTATTTCGTAACCAGGGGAGATACACCAAATCCGGCTATCCCTGAAATCTATTGGCTGGTGGCGACGCGACGGTCGCCTCATTTGCATAGGATTGCATTTTTTAACATATATTTTACATTGCGTCGCTCTCGGATTTTGGTCGCTTGCCTTCCCATAATGCACCACACGTGAAATCGCTCGGGTCCCATTGAGAATGAATGGGAAGCGATTATTTGTGTCGCTACATCGCGTCCAGTGGAAACCCACCGTGAGAATGAATGGGAAGTGATTATTCGTGTCGCTACATCGCGTCCAGTGGAAACCCGCCGTTACGTTGGATTTTGTCTCTTCGGTTAGAAACTCTAAGCAGTGATCAACGAAAGAAGCTATTAGCAGTGGCATTACGTTCTTGTTCGGTTTGTTACGTTGGCAAAGATTGAAACGACTTGATAAATTGTGCAACAGTGCGTTCATTACGTGACTCAATTGGCTTCACTCTGAAACTTCACTCAGCACTGCACTGCTAAACCCACAACGGGCTGAGTGCCCAATTACCTTTTATATGAGACGCTGTATGGGGCGTTGCAACAGGCTTGCATTTGCATCTATGATGATGATGAGGAAGTCACTAAAACGTTACAATTTGAGTGGCACTGTTCTACCTAGGGATTTGTGACCACATAAACATTGGCACCAACCCTGATTGACTGACTCCATTGTGGATCGCATTTATATTTATACAATATATATTGGATTTCAGCTGTAAAAAGTGATTTAAGTGCTTGGTTACTCTTTAACTTTGTTTCTATCTTTTCAGGACAGTGAAGTGTTGGATGCAAATCCTATCCCTAGTCCAATTGAACGTGAATCACAAAAAGACAGCGCCATGCAGCGTCCCAATGCCCCTGTGTACTGTGTCTGTCGCAGACCTGATATTAACTGCTTTATGATGTAGGTTACATATGTCTGTGTCTGGATTTAATATCCAAAAAACAACCCTACACTATCCTATCGATTTTGCAGTGTAGTTCATGGTTCTGTCACTTCTCAAATCCCCAAATTTCCTCTCTCTGTTTAGTGGTTGTGACAACTGTAATGAGTGGTTCCATGGTGACTGTATCTTTATCTCAGAGAAGACAGCAAAGGCCATCAGAGTTTGGTATTGTGAGAAATGCAGGGGTGAGTAAAAAGGCTAGAGCTGAAAGTCTAATAACTTCAAAGTCAAGATATTGATTGTGATTGTTTTTTTTTTATCTTGGTAGTGATTATTTTTAATTTGTGGTGTGCATGTAAACAGCTAAAGATTCATTTTTGGAGATCGAGTACCGTCCTAAAAAACTGAAGGAAAAAGACACTGAGCTGGAGAAGGAGGAGCAACAGCATAGTGGTTGCTCCACCCAGGGTCTTAAGACTGAAAGAAGACGTAGCTCCCAGGTAAGGAAACTATACAAATAAAAATATGCAACTAGTCAACCTTTCATAAATTAGTTAAAGATAGAATAAAGAACAACCTTGAATGTTCTGAACTTTTTTTCTGTAAGGGAATTTCTGTTAGTTCCTATCATACTTCTTTTTTTCTTCCCCAGGTGAAGCGTTCAGCCAGGATGTGTGGAGAATGTGAACCGTGCCTGCGGACCGAAGACTGTGCAAAGTGTGACTTCTGTAAAGATATGAAGAAGTTTGGGGGACCCAACAAGATACGACAGAAGTGCCGCCACCGCCAGTGTGAAGTCAGGGCAAGGGTGAGTCTCTCACTTCAGAGAGATTTAAACTCTTCTAGGGTGAGTTACAGTATTATTATTACTTATCTAATAAAGGTATACTTGTTTCTCCCTATTTCTGTTTTCAAAGTTCATGTGGAGTGTCTCAAGCTATGTAGGACGAGTTCAGGAGTGACAAAGTATTTAATGGAAATCATTTCGGTTGGTTTCCACAAACTACATGCACAAAAACAGAACTGAAATACTAAACATGTGACTAATGAGGGAAAATAGTTAAACTTTTGCCAAAGTGAGACGCTAATCAAACTCACTTTTTGACAATCAGCTAATCACAACCAATTAAAAGGCAGGATTTAAAAAATAATACACAGTGTATAAAAAGGGAAAGCTACTGAATGCTACTTTATACATTTGGGTCTTCAGATATGTTAGGAGTTAGCTGATCCAAAGTTTAGGGGTTCCATAGCAAAAGCTATATAGCCCCTAGTTTTTAGTAGACTTTGGAACATCTAGTAGTTTTTTGTCAGCCGATTTGAGGTTAGAATATTTTCATAGTCACAATTCTTTTGTAATGATTCCTCATATGTGGTTATCAAACACTTGTGACAAAGATATGTATTCACATATCGTTTTTAATGTTTATGTTGTTTGTTTTATTGTTTTACGTCTGTTCTAATATTTTAAACTGATCTTTTCCTCTCGGCCAGGGCTCCCATGTAAAAGAGATATCTATCTCAATGGGACTCGCTTGGTTAAATAAAAGACTCATCAATTTATTTATTTATTTTTTATCAACAGACATATACGCCAATACCGATATATTTGTGATAGGCCCATATTGTCCGACCAATAAATTGTTTGGGCTCTAGTGGAAACATTTGAAAACATGTTTTGTTTGTTTGCTCTTATTTGTTGTTGGGTCATCAAACTAGTACTCTACTCTAAAAATACTAAGACACTACTCTGTTTCCAACACAGCCCCCACACTCCGGCAAGAGTGTTGGGGGCAGGATGAGCCTAGCCTATTCATCTCAAGTACTGGAGTGTTTTGACTAAATGTTGATAGAAATAAATACAAATTAAAATAAAAGAATTGGTAAAAGGAAGATAAAATGAAATGTGATATAACAAACTGCACAGCCAGAATCTAGCAAACGCCAACCAAGGCCCAAGCCCCCACCCCTCCCCCAATATGACGAAATAATTTACATTAATAAACCAATAAATAAAAAACAATAGTAAACAAGGCCCGTTGGGTTTTAACAGATGTACACCTTCCTGTTAGTAAGTTGTGTGTGAAAGATTAATTTATGTGTTCTTGGTCCATTTGCTCATTCCAATACATTGGTCTTTCAATGTGATTCATGTTTTATCACTTGTAGAAGTGTCTTGGTATGAAGGATTCATCAATTGATCAATCTTTTCACTGACCCCTTCGCTCACTTTATAACTTTCTTGTTTCTGCTTCCCCACTCTGTAAGGTTGCAAGCAGAAATGTATTTACCCATTCTCTCCATTTCACCCTTATGTTTTTTCCCTTGTACACAATAGTTCCAGCAAAGAATTCATACCCTTATTCACATCATCCGTTCATTAATTAATTTACTGGCTGACCCAGTTTCATGTTGTCTATCCCCACACTTGTTTGTAGAAAATGCTTCGTGTGAAAGATGAAGAATTCAGTGGGGGGCGTGTCCGAGTTAGCCAGCAGAGAGAGGTGGAGCAACTGTCCGATGACTACAGTGAGAGTGAGATGGAACTGTATCAACAATACAAAGCGGCAGGATATGGTAGCATGGTATGATAATGCTGGGTTTATGTATGGACATGTACAGATGTGTGTGTATATATATATATATTTTTTTTTTTAGCTAAACACCTGTTGTCTGGTTTCTTCAAAAAGCCCCAAAACATTCCAAATATTATTTCTTGATGTCCTTGTTCCTGTGTCTTCAGACGTGGCTCAGTGAGGAGGATGATGGTCTTTCCGACCCCACTGTCAGGAAAAAGGCTGTGAAGGTTAAACATGTGAAGAGACGAGAGAAAAAGTCTGATAAAAAGGTAAGATACCTCTGAATAATGAATCCTGTTTAGCCCTCTTAGTTGTGAGCCAAGATTAATAGATGGAGAATGTAGTGTGTTTATGTGACGCATGCTTTTCAGAAACTTTCTGTTCCAAAAGAGGAAAATAAAGTGCGAAGACACAAGCAGAAGCAAAAGCACCGTGAGCGGGTGCGGCAGAGTGAGCGAGGTGAGGTTGGAACTGGTCCTAAGGATGTGGGCACTCTGAGGCAGTGTTTGGGACCTGGTTGTGTGGAGGCAGGTCGTGTCAATTCCAAGTACTGTTCCGAGGACTGTGGCATGAAACTGGCTGCCAAGTAAGAGACACTTAAACTCAACAACACATTATGATACATAAATATATTTATATTCTCCTTCTTGTCAATTACCTTGAAAGTGCGTCTGTCTCACTTTCCCTGTGCCAATCCAATCTGTTTTACTCAAGTATGTGACCATTCCACCGGTCCCCATTTCTTTACCGCTTACTTTCTCTCTCTCGTCTTGATTCTCTTGGCCACCTCTTCCAACCTACTCCAGTCGCATATATGAAATCCTGCCCCAGAGGATCCAGCAGTGGCAGCAGAGCCCTTGCGTGGCAGAGGAGCAGGGACGCAAGCTACTAGAGAAGATACGCAGGGATCAGCAGTCTGCCCGCCTCCGCCTCACAGACATGGAGAAACGCTTTCATGAGCTAGAGGGCATCATTGCCAAGGCAAAGCAGCAGCTAGTCCAGCAGGATGAGGAGGTACAGAACCTATTAACCTTTGTTAACATATTTACCCCTCTGCTGAGTTACATTCGGATACATACATCTGTTTTCTCTATCTTGTATTTATAAATGGTCATTTGAGCTCTATAATGAAGCATGGCGAACAAAGAATACTTTTGTAAAAATTGGCTTGCAATAGCGTTTGGAGACAAGATGATTTCCCTGAAATAATCATATATACATTACCGCTCAAAAGTTTGGGGTCACATAGAAATTGACCACATTTAAGTCAGGATTAAATGAAGATATTACCTAAGAAATGGTTAACATTTCATAAGCCAAAAAAATGTATACTCTCTTGTATTAGAAATGGTGATTGTTTGAGGGGTTTATGGTAAAGTATGGCTAACAAAGAATATTTTGGCTAAAATTGGTGTGCAAAAGCTTTTGAAGGCAGGGTGATTACCCTCAAATAATACACTGTAAAATCAAAAAGATAGGGTTGACATTGAGTTTTATCCTAACTATATTTGTGGGTCAAGCTGGCCTTTTTCTCTTTCAATTGTTGTAATTAAAATTATGTAATTGCGTAGCATTTTATGGCTAGATACATTGTTTTACCACGCCTAATGTTACAATATTTAATTTCTCCTAAATATTCCAGACAATCCATTTAACTCCATTTCATAATAAGAACCACCTATTACTTTTTCCACCCCTGTAGTCAACGAATGTTCGGAAGGTTTTTTCTCAAGGATAAGGTTTGTCTACAAGTCACTCTATAGGTCCCATTTTGCACACATTTTCCAGTTTTTTTTACCTCTGAAAAAGTTGGGTAATGACTGTTGCAACCAAAAGCTTTAGTGCAAGCGTAAATATAGCTTTACCGTAGGCCTGTGCACACAACAATCGCACATTTTGCATGGCAACCAATCTCTTTTGGATAATTACTTTTCAGAGGATATTTCTAAAGTAGGTTAGGCACTTAGGTTGTTTAATTCAACCTCTACTAGTCTGGTAGTCCGAAGCTGGTGATATACCTTGCACTAAAGGGTTTGTTCGGCAAAAGATTTGGTAGTTCAGACAATATATTTTCAAATTTAATTTGTTCATAATATTATCTTTTGCAGGAAAATACATTGATTAAAGTAGAAAGAAAAATGCTAGTATGTCCATGTGTTCTAAAAACTTCACTGTACTTACAGGGGGATAAAAGCAGGCTGATGACTGCTAATACAAAATAAGTCTTGTGGGTAGATATGGGCTGATGACTGCTAATACAAAATAAGTATTGTGGGTAGATATGGGCAGTTGTGGCAACTAAAAGCATTAAAAACAAAAGCAAAAAAAGCTTGACATTGGAGTTGTATGCACAACAATAGCATGTCAGTTTTAATTAAAATAAATTCCTCAATCTTTCAATATTTACCATATGTTTTAGAAGGATATTTCACAAGTATAATAAATACTCCAATGTTAGTTTAATTCTACATAATGTGTGAGTAAACATCAATGCGTCTCCTGTGAGTAAGCCCTAACAATTAAAGTACCTGCCGAACTGCTGGTTTAATTTGAGGAATCAACAAGCAGCTCCTTGTTGCTGAGGTCAGGCTATCTTTTTGCCACCCATTTTCTCAGCTTATGGTATCTTTCACATCTGGCATAATTATTATCTTGCTAAGTCAACAATCAAAATGGCCTAGAAATTATTGTCACTGCAAGTGGAAAGTGGACCAAACGCTTAAAAATGTTCACACTGCTAGAATTAGGAAAATTACTAGTTTTTTAAAAACTTTGAAAAATGGTTGTTTTCATTTGTTTAGACATAAAGGTAGTGACAGAGTATACATAAATATTGTACTGCAGTACAGCTAAGGAAGCAGTGTTGTTCACGCAAGTTTGTAACTGTCTGTGTCTGGAGAATTGTCTAAGCACATTTATCAAACACCTCTTTGGGAGCTGTGATAACCCAACCACCTAGAGGCACAGGTCATGTAGTGATGAGAGTAGCAATGTTGATTAAAGGGATAGCTCAGGACTTTTGATGGTGTATGTCATCTTAGTGTTTCCTGGAGTCCTGACTTGTCCGGGTAACCTTTACATCCACTTGGGAAGTTAGGGTTCATTCGTTTTTCTCCCTCTGGCCATTTTGCTATATGGTAACAGTTTAACTAGAAGCATATTTGGTTTCCATCGCTTGAGTCTAAATAATAGAGCCCGACTGACAGTGGATTTTTTGGGCTGATAACAATATTGGGGAGTAAAACATTTTTGATATTGATATATTGGCCAATATTTACATATTTATTTTGCAATGATCCCTCAAATGTGGTTATTGAACACTTGACAAAGATATGCAATCGTATATCGTTTTAATGTTTATGTTGCTTGTTTTATTGTTTTACGTCTGTTCTAATATTTTATGCTGATGTTTTGGTCAAGTCTCCCTTGTAAAAGAGGTATTTATTTCAATGGGACTCGCCTGGTTAAATAAAGGATAAATAACAAAATCGCAGAAAATCTGAAAACATATGCACCGATACCAATATATCTGTGATAGGCCCATATCGGCCCATAAATCGATCGGGCTTTCTAACTCACACACCAAAATAGCTTCTTCTTCCTCTGGACCATAACAGTTGGAGACTACGTCTCTATATATCTTACTAGTTAGTCAGGCAACCCTGTATACAAAATATAAGATAATATATAACCCTACTACATATCATATCTCATCATCCAATTTCGACTGATACTGATATGTCTGTGATAGGCCCATGTCAGCTGACCGAAAAGCAATAGTTGACTCAGCAGTCACATCCACTTCAGCTTATCTGTACAAGTTCAAAGGGTGAGTGCTGGCTCACTAAATCAAAACGTATTTGTGACTGAACACTAAATCATTTAGCAGATTTTTTTATTTGAATTATTTTTATTGTTTGGGTCTGTGTAACTTTTTGGTGTTTTGCCAGTTCATGATATCCTAACATCATTCTGCAATAAACTGAATCTTAAATGAATGTATCTCTCCTAGGTGAATGAGGGAGAGGGGGATGACACAGACCTACAAATTTTCTGTGTGTCTTGCAGCCACCCCATCAACCCTAAGGTTGCGCTACGCCACATGGAGAGGTGCTATGCTAAGGTCAGATTGTAGAGTTATTTTCAAGTTCCCAAATTGCCCCCCACATCGTGTATATAAGTTTGATCATATGTTAAATCAAACTAGAAAAAATAAACTTACATTTAGAATCCTTTTGATTTTATTCAGGTTTTAAATGAAAATACAACTGAAAATGATTTGATAAGCACTTTACTATTAATTTCACATAATTTTTCTACAATTTGGTTGGTCACAAATGGTTGTCATGGAGTAGTGATGTTACAACCTTGAAAAGATTTCTTGATTATTTGATAAACACAAAAAATACTTGTTAATGAGTTTTGTCCATTTTAGGACATGTATCAGTCTCGTATGTACTTGGTTCATTCTCATCAAAACTTTATTTCATTCTCGTTAAAAGTTTGCGTCAATCTCATCAGGATTTCGTGGTGAAGTCAGTCTAACCAAAATTTGTTGTCGATCTCATGAGTTGGAGTAAATCTCATCAGGACTTGATAATAATGTTAGTTTAACAAAAAGTTGTTCTCGATCTCACCAAAAGTCGGCGTCAGTCTCATCAGGACTTTGTAGTAAAGTCAATCTAACCAAAAGTTGTTCTTGATCTCATAAGAAGTTGGAGTCATTCTCATCGGGACTTCGTAGTAAAGTCAGTCTAACCAAAAGTTGGTTTCGATCTCACAAGAACTCCGCCTCAATCTCATCAGGACTTAGTAGAGTCAGTCTAACAAAAAGTTGATGTCAATCTCATCAGGACTTGATAATAATGTCAATTTAACCAAAAGTTAGTCAATCTCACGACAATTTAGATTTTTTTTCATTATGATTATTATAATTGTATTTACTTTGATTGTCAACGTCACAACAACAGACAACACTTTTCTGGGATGAAGTAGGCTACTATATCGGCCCCATTGATGGGAGATGGCTATAAACAAGTTATTCTTCGTGAAAGCAACGAACATGCAAATAAAATATTTTGTTTTTAAATGCTTTGAAATGTACCTTTTCCAAACACCTTGCTGTTGTAATGCAGCAGGTTTTAACGTGCCGTTTGTAAAGTAAAGTAGGTAGCTAGTTATGTTAGCCTAGTGACATTGCTAGCCAGCTACTACAAGCAGGCACAACTTAATTTAATGTTGTAGGTAGAAAATACATAGCACCGGTATTTTCCTGTTAACACTTGACTATTTTATGTATCTGTTTACTATGTATTTATGATATGACTCTCAAAATGATCACTGTGGCGATTGCTGGGTCTCCAAGCCTGACCTCGCAACTGTAACCGTTGTATGAGGCAGGGGTACGGACCATGAGAGCCGCCAGCACATTAAATGAGTTGTAAAATGTTGCATTTTTAACGCCCTTAATCTAATAAACGTATGTTACTTGGGGGGGGGGGGGTTACGGTCTAGATTCTAATACTAGGTAAATCCAGTAAAGTAACCCAACATTTTACATCAACGCCGACTTGTCGTAAGAATGCATACATCGTATATTAAAACTGACATTATTATCAAGTCCTGTTGAGATTGACTCCAACTTCTTGTGAGATCGAGAACAACTTTTGGTTAGACTGACTTTACCACGAAGTCCTGATGAGATTGACTCCAACTTATGTGATCGACAACAACTTTTGGTTGGACTGACTTCACTACGAAGTCCTGATAAGATTGACTCAAAGTTCTTGTAAGATGGAGACAAACGTTTGGTTAGACTGACTTTACTACGAAGTCCTGATGAGATTGACTCGAACTTCTTGTGAGATCGAGAACAACTTTTCGTTACACTGACTTTGGTAACAAGTCCTGATGAGATTGACGCACATTTTTTACGAGAATGAAAGACAGTTTTGATGAGAATGAACCAAGTACAAACAAAACTAAGACATTTCCTCATTTGATTGTTACATAAGTATTCACCCTCCTGAGTCAATACTTGATAGAACCAACTGGCTACAATAACAGCTGTGAATGTTTGGCAAATTTTCCTCAAGCCTTGCAAATCTAGATATTCAAATGTTTGCCTATTTTTCTTGGCAAAAAGCTCTGGTTGGATGAGGACCGTTAGTGAAAGACACTTCAATTTGATTGACGTCTGGGTTTTACTGGTCCATTTTAAGTCATTCAAGTTCTTGCTTTTTAATCCCTCTATTGTAGCTTTGGCTGTGTGTAGGGTCATTGTCTTGCTGGAAGGTGTCTAAGGTCTCTTGGACACTGTTACAAATAATTCTAGAGGAAAACCTGCATTTTGCTCCATTCATCTTGCCCTCGATCCTGATCAGTTTAGCAGTTTACGCAGATGAAAAGTATCCCCGCAAGAAGATTCTATCATCATGATGCTTCACTGTGGGGAATTTGATGTGTTTATACATGCTCCTTCTTTTCTCCTGAACAGTATGAGAGCCAGACATCATTTGGCTCGATGTACCCCACCCGAATTGAAGGGTAAGGAATATTACTCTCATCATACCTTTCATGGTAAATACATAGATTTTCAGATCTATCTTTAGTTTTACAGCAATGTTATCTGGCTATTCATGATCCAAGTTATTGCCCATCAGGGCCGGTTGTTGTATTCTTTGTCTTTGGGGCGGCAACTTATCTATATTACAAACACTTGCATTTTTGTCAATCTCCATTCTGTCTCCAATAACATTGCTGTACATAACAAATTAAATAATTGAAATCATGTTCAGGTTTTAGGACACCATATGTAATGTGGCCCTGAGGTGCAAAACCTAACAACATTAGCAAAGTAAAAAAGCTGCAGCAAGAGCCATTTAACAGCTGGCTAATCACCATACTAACAATATTACACCCATCGTCTCCCAATAAACAAATGAGACCCTACGCTCACTAGGACTATATCGACCACAATATACCATCTCTACAATAATAAAGCAGTGCCCAAACACAAATAGAAAGTATTTAACATTGATGGGCAAGCACAAAATATTCATTTTCACATTTACCCTGTCTGGGAATTCTAGAATGTAACTTCCGGTTATCACAGGATGTGCAGTAACATCAAGCTTAACAATAAAAAACTGCAGCTAAATCAGAACCCTTACCTTTCAATCAACAGTCAATTGATAGTCATCTTGTAAAAAAAATTGGAAGGTAAGCCGTTTACTATATCCAGAGTTATCCAAGATTACGAGTTACAAGCGAATTGTTCAATGGTATTATTTTGGCACGTGCATCTTTATATTCCCAAAAGAAATAGACACGTAATTTGCGTGAGAAATCACTGTTATACCCTCCAACGTTATTTATTCTTTCCAACAAGGTATAATGTGTTTGACCGTCTACTTAGTATAACTAGGTATCTTGTGCGTAGAGACCATAGTCAGATTTCTCCTCCCTGCGTAAAGTGAGTCACAGGAGCGCCAACCTACTATTGGTCAATGAACAATTTTTTACGCAGTTAGATTAGTACAGCACTTGGATAAGATTGGGCAAATCCTTCTCCATGGATTCAGACATTCCAAAATTGTTCTGAATTTGATGCAAGAAAGATTTTTATAGATTTGGGCACATTCGGTCCCCTGGTGGATACTTCAATGGACTCCTATACCATATTTAAGAAAAAAGCCTGTAAAAAGAGAGAGCTTTTAGAGATCCACTCAATTTCTTTTTTGCAGGTAGTCATAAAGATATAGTACCACCTAAGAGTGTATTTACATCAGAAGGTGCATATGCACACTTTATGTGGCTTTTTAACTAAAATATCTATAGGCGCCTTTGTTATTTTTCTTTACTTGTGGTGTGGCATTTGTGTAACCAATGCTTGACAACTTAACCTGGAATACAATTCACCTAATATACAAAATGGTACAAGTGTCCTCTTAAATTAAATCCATCAACCATGTTTGTAGAGTGTATACATCTTGAGATAAAGGGCTATAGTAGAAACACTGTAAATGGGCGAATTTTTGCTTAAAATCCCCTGCTGGTGGAACGTGCTGTTGCGGTGTAAGTTAAGTGTTGTCACTTATGCTGTTTTCTTTTCAGCTTTTGTTTTCTTTGCTAATGTCGGCGTGTCTTGCAGCCTAGTCATTGTTTATTTGTTTGACAAATACGTGGTCGAATAAATTGTTTAGTAAAATAGCTGTAAACAAGACCAAAATGCTTGAGGGGGATAAGCTGGGGCTGCACACATTTGTGACGCGGCTATAGCCCCCCTAGCCCCGGTGTAGCGCCGTGCTTGCCTTAAACCCTATTCAGTTAGAAAATGTTAGAAAATACAAAGTGTGTCTATAGTTCATATGTCTGTGTAATCACAGGAAAATCCTCAATTGCCCCCACTAACTTTGTTTGTATCTCTGCATGTGCGTTCTTGTACTTGGTATGTATATAGCGCTACAAGGTTGTTCTGTGACGTATACAACCCCCAGAGCAAAACCTACTGTAAGAGGCTTCAGGTCCTCTGTCCAGAACACTCCAGGGACCCCAAGGTAGGTGCCACAAATGTTATCACCATTGTCATAAATTGTCACCAGGCTGCCTTCCCTGTAATATATGTATTATATTCTCTACTCCAGGTACCAGTGGATGAGGTCTGTGGTTGTCCTCTGGTCAGAGACGTGTTTGAGGCCACAGGAGAGTACTGTCGTGTCTCCAAACGTAAATGCAACAAACATTACTGCTGGGAAAAGCTACGCCGTGCAGAGGTCGATCTGGAAAGAGTTCGAGTGGTACAGCCAATTTATTTGTATTAAGTTTATTGATAGGCACCTACCAGTCTACATTTTGTATAGTATGGTGCTGCTATTTATGTTTAACTGGAATATGATTGAAGCATGCACCAATATAAAAATGAAAGTAAAAAAATATATAGACTTCCAAGGAAATTACTAGGGGTCTTATTTATAACCGTTGCGTACGCACTAAACAGGGTCTGAGAGAGGCACATGTCACTTCCCACAGAAAATGTGTGATCTATAAAAACAAACGGGAGAACTCTGATCCATGCGTACGCACATTAAACTGGAGAATTTAGAACCTGCAGTTCGATGGCAGAAGGATGAAACTAGAGGTAAGCTTTGAACCATTGTGTAAAATAGATAGAAATATTACATCTGTATTATATATAAGCAGTTCTCTAGAGTACACATAGAAAACAGCACCAATATATCCACAAGCAGCGATTTTTTATATTTGAAGCAGTTGACTATACCACCAGTATTTGAACCCTCAATGTTTGGATTGTGAGACCAACAGTTGACCACTGAACTATTTGGGAAGACATGTTCCAGTGCATGTTTGAACACACAAAAAATGGGCTAAGAAATTGCGATAAAGGCTAAATAATGAGTTCACTTTTCATTATACAGCCTTGGTACTTGGGTTGCCTTGTGTTCCTACCGTGAGCCACTTTACCAAATTTTAACTTTTTCTGACAAAGGTTATGAAACATTGCTTGCATATTATGAAATGTATTCTCAAAAATTGTAGGGTGAACATTATAACAAATTATTTTTACCGTTTTCGATGCCTCAGTTAAGATAGGAATGCACAGTTTCATATTGTTATTACACGTTTGTTGTGCATAACGCTCAATGCGACAATGGCCCTGTTAGGGGGGGGGGGGGGGGGAAAGGAGAGAGAGAGAGAGAGAGAGAGAGAGAGAGAGAGAGAGAGAGAGAGAGAGAGAGAGAGAGAGAGAGAGAGAGAGAGAGAGAGAGAGAGAGAGAGAGAGAGAGAGAGAGAGAGAGAGAGAGAGAGAGAGAGAGAGAGAGAGAGAGAGAGAGAGAGAGAGAGAGAGAGAGAGAGAGAGAGAGAGAGAGAGAGAGAGAGAGAGAGAGAGAGAGAGAGAGAGAGAGAGAGAGAGAGAGAGAGAGAGAGAGAGAGAGAGAGAGAGAGAGAGAGAGAGAGATAGAGATATCCGGGTAATTACCCCATCCGGTAAGGTGTTATGCCATTGGCTATGGATGAATATGAATTACGGGCGTTTCACGGACTATCTATAGGCAACTACGGCCGTTAAAAGGGTGGGAAAAGATGCTCGCTTACGTGTGTCAATTTCCGAGTTGGTTGTAAGTGATTTTATGAAGGGAAAACTGGCGTGGGACGTGAATACACAGTTTTATAAATCAGAATATCTTTGTGCGCGCACTCACTTTCTGTATTTCATCCGTATGCAAATTTTTACGTGAATCCTACGCTCAGTTTTATAAATTAGACCCCAGTGCCTTCCTGAAGAGCCACCTGCTCACTTAAGTCTGACCAGCTACTTTCATTATAAAAATTTGAGAAAAGGTTGACATTTTCTGCACAAGACCACGGGCCTTCGCTTTCAAACAAAGTGAACACGATCAAGTCTTTCCTGTTATATGTGGTTGTGCAAGCTCAATTGCAGGGTTTTGTAATTAAGCCTGCATTGAGTATACCCCCTATCCAATGTCTTATTTGTCGATGGCCTTATCCTTCCCTTTAATAAGCATTCTCTCCCATCTCCCCAGTGGTACAAGCTGGATGAGTTGTTTGAGCAGGAGAGGAACCTGAGGACAGCCATGACCAACCGAGCTGGTCTACTTGCCTTGATGCTTCATCAAACTATTCAACATGACCCTGTTACTACAGACCTAAGAACTGGGAAGGAGAGATAGAGCGAGTGAAGAATTCAATATCAGCCTACACTTTTGCAAGAAAGACAGACAATTAAACAAAATGTATGACAAGGAAAGAGAAAGGTGACTATATTGACGACTATATGGACAACAGGATATTGAACAGTGACTGGTTTAAAAATAAAATTACTTATTTATTACTGAATAATAAAAATTGAAGTACATTTTAATTTGATTTATTACTGAACAGCCAAATAGTAGTAAGATAATTCCATTCTAAATATTCAAAAATGTATACCTGTTATTAATACATTTGGTATGAGAGAGACATTGAAAAAAACACTATCTTAAGGAAGACTGAAATGTTTAGTTTTCTATTAAGTCTTATTGGTAGGGGAGCTTGCCTTTTTCTAGAGAGTTTATTACCAATGTAGGTATTGTATAGTACTTCTGAAAATATGGAAGGTTGAAGAAAGATAGAAATATCCCTCTCCACTAAGCAAGATGTCAGATACTTTAATGTGTTTCTTTTTAATTGCTAAAAATGTTCAGAACCAACTACCATTGATGTCTAGTCTACAACTAGATTCGTTTTCATCTTATGATTCAGTATTTTCCGCATAAGCTCTTTTCAATGGAAATATTCTGACTGTGGCCTCATGATTTTGTATGTGTTATTAAATCCAACTAAACTACTCTATGGCTTGCTTTTCCTTTGATCCCAATTTTATTGTGCAGTGATAACAGACCATTTCAACATCAAACGTTATATGAAATATACGAGCAGGGCAGTCTCCAGCTTTTGGGGGGCCCTATGTGAAATGTTGTTTTGGGGGCCCCTATTTTGTGAAACTATTGTAGGGGAATTCCAAACCCTCTAAGGTGGTCAAGGAGCATTCATTTAAATGTGTCAATCTGGCGCACTTTAAGAGATCCGTGGAAAATATATCAAGTTTATCTTTATTATCCCCGAGGGCAATTTGTTTTACAGCAGGCAGTAACAACATGCCATGAAATAGACAAGACAATAATAAATAGACTACATGTCCAGTGTTAATGACAGCAGTAAAGGCCAATGACAGCAGGAACAAGTGAGTTTTTAAGTCTATTGGTCGTGCATCTTGGCAAATTGTATCTACGGCTTGACAGAAGCAACAAAAACTCCTTGGACAGAGGTGGCTAGAATCAGCCAGGATTGACTGGGCCTTCTTCAAAGACCCGACCTTATACAACTCGGGTATGTTGTTCAAAGTAATGCCTGCAATTTTGCTGCACACTTTGACAATATGATGCAGTCTGTTTTTATTTTTGAGGTTAAGAGTCTCCTACCAGCTGACAAAGGGGAATGTGAGGACTGATTCAATAAAACGCGAATCCAACATTTTCTGTATTGAAGTATTATCAACATTAGTTTGCAATAAAAGTTCATATGCATATCATTGTTTCACTCGGCACACAAGGATGATTGATTACCAATACAATCCAGAGCCTGGAGAGGGGGGTAATATTCAGATTAACAAACCTCAGAATTTCTAAGATTAAAATTGTCAATTTACAAGAAGAAAACCCGGATATTCTCCGAGATTAAAAAGTTATACATTTGAGAGAAAAACAGCAATTCGATTCAAGTCACAAGTTTACAAGGGGAAAAAAATACTTGTTTTGTCTTTCAAGCCAAGGAACCACATCACCAATATGGTGATTCTGGACTAAAATTATGAGTATTTCTTTACTGCTAAATTTGGCTGCAAAGTATAATTTGATATGGTCATCCTCTGTTGGCATAATGGAAAGCCGGTTGTGGTGTGATGAGGTTGATTCAACCTTGTAAAGTGAAGCGATGTGGTTCCTTGACAAAACAAACAATATATTTTTTCCCATAAATTTGTGACTTGTTTTCCCTATTGTTTACACATGTTTTCTGAATCTTTGTCTAATTTTCCCTAAACTCTGAACACAAGTCCGGTTTCAAATTCCGGCCCGGGCCCTTTGCTGCTTGTCCTCCCTTCTCTCTCTCCCAACTTTCCTGTTGTACGATTGTCCTGTCAATAAAGCAAAAATGCCTCACAGTTTGCAAAAGAAATGTCCTCGTGTGATCAGTAAGCAACTACAATATATCTACATTTGTGTAAATCAGATAATATGCCCCACATGCTTTACCTGTATAAACTAAATGCTCAACATTGTTAAAATAACAAAAAAATCATAGTTTGGGGGGGACATTTCTCAGTTTAACAGCCATGGATTTAGACAAGCCCTTCACAATGCCTTTTATATCTACATTTTTCCACACACAAAAGATTTCTAACCCCAGGCTTCAAATATTAGTCCAACAACGTACATTTCTGTGACAATTTTTCAAGTTGTTTCATTTCTATATGAAACTATTTGTCTGGTCCCCTTTTCCTCTTTTCAATGTCTTTACTGTTCCATCCTCTTTTTTTCTTCTGAAATTACAATCTGCCATGACTTTTTAGGTTGTGCGTAAGGGCTGATAGCACCAGGGCTATTGATTTGTGTGGCCCCAAGATTGCATAGGCTAAAGACATGTTGTTAAAACTTGCTTCAGGAAGTCACATCCCCAAGAGTAGAATGCCTCAGTATAAGCAGCATTAGAACTTATGCTCACATGGCTCTTCATTATTGTATGAAGCTAAATAATTTTTCCCTGATTCAGGAGATTGTCTCCAGTACCCTTCAGTGGGGCTAGTCCAGACTATAGCCTTTGTCCATGGTCATTCTTTTGGATCCATTTTTAACAATCCTCCATATCCCAATGTAAATACACTACAACATTACAACAGCTGTTCATGGGAGGGATGTTAATTCCGTGATCTGACACAAGGAGACGCACAAATTTGAAAAACAATTCTGGTAGGCTTATAACTTTTTACAGTGGTACCCATCCTCACAGGTGTGATATCACATCACTGATTCTACCTTAACAGCGGGTACTTGGTATAGTGCCACAGTGCGTAATTAGTCCTTTAGTAGTAGTCTTTGAGTTTTAGGTCCTCCTCCATACTCATGCTATTTCTTCTACTACTGGTCTTGGAGGCTCTAGGGGACATAGAAGAGCAGTGGATCGGCACCACCTATTGGTGACAAAGCTCCTTCGTCCATAAGTATGTCCCCAAGGCCCTCAAGCCTTCCCAGGCCCATGTCAGACATTAGTGCTGTGGAAAAGACAGTTGACACTCCCTGGGGGTCGCCCAAGTCAGCAAAGCTCATAACATTCAGGTCCAATGGGCTGTCGAAGGGTTCTATGGCTGGTATGCTCGTAGAGGAAGACGAGAGTGGGGAGAGGAATGAGGCTGAGAGGGAGCTCGAAGAGTGCTGATTTACAACAGTGTCACCTGCCACAGCGGGATCTAGGGAGGTGGAGGAGGCTGGGGCAGAAGAGAGGCCATGGATGCAAGCCTGCATCTCTAGATCCTAAAGAAAGAAGAAACAACTGTAGGCAACAACTTCATAGTTAAATAAGACTGCTACTCAATATATCAGTCTATGTACAGTGGGGCCAAAAAGTATTTAGTCAGACACTGATTGTGCAAGTTCTCCTACTTAGAAAGATGAGAGAGGTCTGTAATTTTCATCATAGGTACACTTCAACTATCAAAATCGAGGAAATCACATTGTAGGATCTTTAAAGAATTTATTTGTAAATTATGGTGGAAAATAAGTATTTGGTCACCCACAAACAAGCAAGATTTCTGGCTCTTACAGACCTGTAACTTCTTCTTTAAGAAGCTCTTCTGTCCTCCACTCGTTACCTGTATTAATGGAACCTGTTTGACCTCGTTATCTGTATAAAAGACACATGTCCACAGCCTCAAACAGTCAGACTCCAAACTCAACCATGGCCAAGACCAAAGAGCTGTCGAAGGACACCAGGAAGAAAATTGTAGACCTGCACCAGGCTGGGAAGAGTGAATCTGCAATAGGCAAGCAGGTTGGTGTGAATAGATCAACTGTGAGAGCAATTGTAAGAAAATGGAAGACATACAAGACCATTGATAATCTCCCTCGATCTGGGGCCCCACGCAAGATCTCATCCTGTGGGGTCAAAATGATCATGAGAACGGTGAGCAAAAATCCCAGAACTACATGGAGGGCCCTGATGAATGACCTGCAGAGAGCTGGGACCAAAGTAACAAAGGCTACCATCAGTAACACACTACGCGGAGAGGGACTCAAATCCTGCAGTGCCAGGCGTGTCCCCCTGCTTAAGCCAGTACATGTCCAGGCCCGTCTGAAGTTTGCCAGAGAGCATATGGATGATCCAGAAGAGGATTGCGAGAATATCATGTGGTCAGATGAAACCAAAATAGAACTTTTTGGTAAAAACTCAACTCGTCGTGTTTGGAGGAAGAAGAATGCTGAGTTGCATCCTAAGAACACCATACCTACTGTGAAGCATGGGGGTGGAAACATCATGCTTTGGAGCTGTTTTACTGCAAAGGGGACAGGACGACTGATCCGTGTTAAGGGAAGAATGAACGGGGCCATGTATCGTGAGATTTTAAGCCAAAACCTCCTTCCATCAGTGAGAGCATTGAAGATGGAACGTGGCTGGGTCTTCCAGCATGACAATGATCCCAAACACACCACTCGGGCAACGAAGGAGTGGCTCCGTAAAAAGCATTTCAAGGGCCTGGAGTGGCCTAGCCAGTCTCCAGACCTCAACCCCTTAAAACATTTGTGGAGGGAGTTGAAAGTCCGTGTTGCCCAGCGACAGTCCCAAAACATGACTGCTCTAGAGGAGATCTGCATGGAGGAATGGGCCAAAATACCAGCTAGAGTGTGCGCAAACCTGGTGAAGACTTACAGGAAACGTTTGACCTCTGTCATTGCCAACAAAGGTTATGTTACAAAGTATTGAGTTGAACTTTCGTTATTGACCAAATACTTATTTTCCACTAAAAATCCTACAATGTGATTTCCTGGATTTTTTTTCTCATTTTTGTCTCTCATAGTTGAAGTGTACCTATGATGAAAATGTCAGACCTCTCTCATCTTTCTAAGTAGGAGAACTTGCACAATCAGTGGCTGACTAAATACTTTTTGGCCCCACTGTATGTGTATCAGAATTTTGTTATTTTGGGACTCAAGGCATCATAAGGATATGGGTAATGAATTACATGGATGGATGGCAGGTGAACAACAGTGACAGGATAACAGCACGTTAGGTAATCCCTCATCTCCCTTCTTCCCTTTCTACTTACCTGTATGCGCAGGAGTAATGATCTGTTTGCATTTTCTAGTTTCCTCTGTTGTGCCTCTATGTCCTTGGGTCTCTGTTGTTCCTTCTGGAGCTTTCGGATATAGTCTACTGACGCCTTCAGGATGGTCCCTTTGTTCCAACGCATCTCCCTGTCGCCGTAACATGGGGGTCAGTAGCAAAGAGGAAACAGCTAAAAGTTGAATCTACCATTGTAGCAGAAAGGTTAGAGTCATCAATCGAATCCACCATTCAGAGTATAAGGTATTCATTTTTCCACAGAGCGATAGAGAATCCAACCTTAATACTAATGGTTTGTAGTTGGGGTACAACAGGTACTGACAAGACACTATAACTAACTGAACATATGTCCATTAAGTCACTAGTCATGACAGAAGTTTCTGTAATAATGATGCCAACATTTGTAAATAATAATAAAACAAACACTTCTTAATCCATAGTATGTTCTCAATTGTAAAGTGCTTTGGGTGTCTGAAAGCGCTATATAAATTACATTAATTATTATTATTTATTATTCATAGGTACTTACGGGTCACTAGACATTGGGATGAGAGCTCTCAGCTCCTTGATTCGATTGTCAATGTTGAACCTCCTTCGTCTCTCAACTGCAAATCAACAACATTACATACAATACCATACTTTTGACAAATGTTAATGACAACAAAATATGGATTTATACTCACTCAAGTTATGGCTGTCCTTCTTCTGTCTCGCTTTCCTTATGGCCTTGCCCTCCCCCTCTGAAACCAGACTTTTTTACTTTACTATAATTGTTCTTTGAGCGGCACGTTTGTCATTTAAATGACTTTAAAACCAACAGAAAGTGTTCATGCAAGCATTCTTAAATTAATTTGGCCCAAATCACCCCGAATATTGAGGATAGAAACTATATTACTCAACTACATTGCTTGTGTATCACAATTGTAATCCATATAAAAATTCAATCAGGGAAATGGTTAAAACAGTAATATGGTAGGTATTGGTATACACAGAAGATATCTTTGAATCATACAGTTCTTATTACGGTCAGAAAACCAAAAGGAAAATGGGAACTGGAAATTTAAACTGTGGAAAATTATAGCATTTGTGTGTGTGTTTGTGTAAGAGTAGAGTCAGCCTGGCCTTTGGCAGAAGAAGTACTCGCATGAACAATGATGATTAATTGACAAAAAGAAATAGCACAGCGGAAAATGTACTGCACATTAAAAGAATACAGAAAGGGCTTCACAGCAAATCCATTTATCATGATATATATTCTGCGTGTTTCTTTACATTTATATTTGTAAAATTAATTAAATAGTTGAACTTATTCACATACCAGTGATCTCTATTTTGATATTTTTAAGGTCAGCAGGACACAAGTTGCTAACAGTAACCGTGGGCGTCGCCATCCCAGCACTGCTGTAAACTTTGAAAAGGTTCCCTGAGACTGGCAACCTGATACCTGTTATAAGAATTTTTTTTAAAAGCTGTCAGAACATTAAAATAATCACCTCAGCAATAGTTAGGTGATCACAATATTTGTATTCATGGAAAAATATTTTCATGTACTAATATATAATATTTTATTTACTTCTAAAACATTAGCTTTTACTCTATACATTATAACTTAGATATCAGTTATCTGGAAGATTTAGGAATACTCCCAAGTATCAAAATGGCCTATAACAACAGCCAACTCAGGAATAGCTTCAGCTATAACTTTCCACACTTCACTGTGGATACATTTATGAGTGCATCCTTGATGCTTATTTCAGATTACTGCAGCCTTTTGGAGCTGAAAAGATCAGTACTTGTACTTCGTAGCTGGAATTCTGCTACACTGTCTCCTCATCAACAGACATAGTCAAATGGAAACCTTTGAAAACTTTGACTAGGCGGTGCAGTGACTGGTTTAAGCTCAATTGGAGGTTGAACTTATAACGAACACAGATAATGTTAAGCCTTTTTCATACAGAACACACAACTGCAACAAGATTAGAAAAAGAAAACTAATTTATAATAATCCAAAATATACTGTAAACACATACAATTGACAAAGGATATATGATCATAGTTTTGCATCTTTCAGTGTAGTCAGAGCTTGTTTTCCCCAGACAGGTATTCACATTCTTTAGAACACTGTTCTCACTCCATATTTAAAATGTTCCTAATAACCCTAACCCCAACCAGACTAGCTAACACGGACTACTTCATCTCACCTCAACCCGTTAAAAACACTTGTCCTCAAATACCAAATAGAAAGTCAACATTAGACTCATTGTACTTTTAAAACACACCTAAATCACAGCTTAATGATATGAAGCAATTTTACCTGAATCTTATTTAGTTTCCCATGCTCTGGTAGTAAAACTGCAACTCGTATCTATCTTTGAGCCTTAGACACACAGAAGACCCACAGTCAATGTCTCTCTCAAGCAGTGTCTTTCTGTTTCTCTTTAACAAACACACAGACATACCACGGTTCCTATTTTTCTGAGAGAGTATATCTGAGAGTGTGTAGTTGCGAAATGGGGAAATGTTATTTTAAGGGAGAAATCTTGCAACTTGGCCACGGTTAGCTATCGCTACTGACATAAAGGGTTCTGACTCTCTTCTTTCACACACATACAGCCCTATCCTCTGTTGGCTACCACACCCAACCGAACAATATCAGATGGTAAAGAGCAGTAAATCTCACACGACACATACTCACAGACCCACACCCAATACACCATCCTGTATCCTATTTTTCACATACCAAAAGTTTGTGGTCCCTCTTCTCCTTTTTATGTTGCTATTCCTTTTACTCTTTGGACCCTATTTCTGCCTTATTTAAAGCATGTCCGACCCAAAAAAATGAGATGGATGATTGTGCCCAATTTCATGAAACGCTAATAGTAGTAGGGTAGACTGGGGGCAATTGTAACAGTTTTTGCTTTTTACCCTGTAACTTGAAAACTGCTTCAGCTGCAGAAGTATGTTTTCTATGTGTGTAACTTTCATCTGTCAACTAACTGTTATAATAATAATAATGCATTTTATTTACAGGTGCCTTTCAGAACACCCAAGGACACCTTACACACAGTAAAAACAATGTATCAATTCATCAAAACATCATAAAACAAGGCAGTTGTAAGCTTATAAGCAATAATAAGTTGTAAGCAATAATAAGTTAATACAATAATACTAAATAAGAAATCACTAAGTGTAAACAACAATTTTTTTTTTTTAAATAACGCATTGTTGACAGCATTTAGAGGTTTCTAGGAACAACATGTGTGGAGCAATTTTCAATTAAAGACAATAGTCCGGTGTTACATTTGCCCCCTTGCCAGGGGGCATTTGTAACAGTGCATAATATGGGGTCAAATGTAACAACTTCTTAAAGACTTACTACCTTGGCCCTACGTACTTCTTCTGCTGCTATCTCCATCATGGACTGGGGCAGTCCCCTGTCTGTTTTCTGGCACTGAACCTAGGCATTCTGTAATCAAACAACTCGTTCTCAGATGTTTTTTCAGTAAACATATAACTTAAAACAGCTATTTTCTATCTACATACATAAGGGATATATTTTAAGGATATAGACACAATAGTAAGGCTAAACCAGTGTAGAAATGTTAAAACAATGGTGAATAAGTACTTTTGAAATTTCATATCTCCCTCTGTCAGAAAATTACATGCAATGATTTAGTAATGGGATGGGGTTAGTTGTAATAGTGTTGGGGGCAATTGTAGCATGGTGTTACAACTGCCCCCAATCCCACCAGCCATGATAGCCACTAAAAGTCAAGATGGCAGAAGAAAAATATTGTGATTGTAAAAAGTTACTTTCATACCTCAAAAACAGATTTGTTTAAATAATTGCTGATGCCTCTCCTGGGGACCATCACCTTAACGTGGTTTATGTGGCTCTGTGAACCTGAGGGCTGTATTGCCTGGAACCTTGTGTTCCTGGTAGGGTCTCCCATGGCAATTTGGTCTCAGGCGAGGGGCCAGACAAAGAATGGTCCCAAAAACACCTCATGGACAAGCGAGGAAGAAGTACAGATACCCGGCCCGGAGGAAGCCCGGGGTCCCCTCCTGGAGCCAGGCCCAGGAGGAGGACCCGTCAGCGAGCGCCTGGTGGCCGGGCTTGCCACGGAACCCGGCCGGGCACAGCCCGAAGAAGCAACGTGGAAAACATCATCGTCATCTTCACTTCTCCGTCCCGTGGGCTCACCACCTGCGGGAAGAACCAATGGGGTCGGGTGCGCTGCCAGAAAGGTGGTAGTGAAGGTAGATGGTCTCGACGGACAAGACCTGGGTGGCAGAGGCTGGCTTTGGGGACGTGGAACGTCACCTCTCTGGGAGGGAAATAGCCGGAGCTTGTGCGGGAGGTGGAGCGCTACCAGTTGGATCTGGTGGGGCTTACCTCTACGCACAGCCTCGGCTCTGGTACCTCAATCCTGGACAGGGGTTGGACTCTATTCTTCTCCGGAGTAGCCCAAGGTGCGAGGCGCAAGGCGGGAGTGGGGATACTTATAAGTCCCCGGCTGAGTGCCTCTATGTTGGAGTTTATCCCGGTGGATGAGAGGGTCGCCTCCCTACGCCTGCGGGTCGCGGGGGGGGGAAACTCTGACTGTTGTCTGCGCCTATGCGCCAAACAGTAGTGTGGAGTATTCGGCCTTCTTGGAGACCCTGGATGGAGTCCTGCATAGGGCGCCTGGTGGGGACTCCGTAGTCTTACTGGGAGACTTCAACGCACATGTGGGCAATGATGGAGACACTTGGAGGGGCGTGATTGGGAGGAACGGCCGCCCGGATCTGAACCCGAGTGGTGGCTTGTTATTGGACTTCTGTGCTAGTCATGGACTGGCCATAACGAACACCATGTTCGAACATAAGGATGCTCATAAGTGTACTTGGTACCAGAGCACCCTGGGCAGAAGGTCAATGATAGATTTTGTTATCGTGTCATCGGATCTGAGGCCCTATGTTTTGGACACTCGGGTAAAGAGAGGGGCGGAGCTGTCAACTGATCACCATCTGGTGGTGAGTTGGGTCAGGTGGCCGGGGAAGCCTCTGGACAGACCTGGTAAGCCCAAACGTGTAGTGCGGGTGAACTGGGAACGTCTGGAGGAGGGCGTGGAACAACGGACCAACTTTTTACTCTCTCAAGAATCCTGGAGGGGGCCTGGGAGTATGACTATCTGGTCTACTTGTGTTTTGTAGATTTGGAGAAGACGTATGACTGGGTCCCCAGGGAGCTATTGTGGGAGGTGCTGCGGGAGTATGGGGTGAGGGGGTCACTACTTAGGGCCATCCAATCTCTGTACTCCCAAAGCGAAAGCTGTGTCCAGGTTCTCAGCAGTAAGTCCAACTCGTTTCCGGTGAGGGTTGGTCTCCTACAGGGCTGCGCTTTGTCACCGATTCTGTTTGTGACATTCATGGACAGGATTTCAAGGCGCAGCCGCGGGGGAGGAGAGCTGTGGCTTGGTGAGCTAGGGATCACGTCACTGCTTTTTGCGGATGATGTGGTACTGATGGCGCCATCAGCCTGCGACCTTCAGCACTCATTGGATCAGTTTGCAGCCGAGTGTGAAGCGGCTGGGATGAAGATCAGCACCTCCAAGTCTGAGGCCATGGTTCTCAGCAGGAAACCGATGGAGTGTTTACTCCAGGTAGGGAATGAGTCCTTACCCCAAGTGAAGGAGTTTAAGTATCTTGGGGTTTTGTTCTCGAGTGATGGGAAAATGGAACGTGAGTTGGGCCGGAGAATCGGAGCAGCGGGAGCGGTATTGCAGTCGCTGTATCGCACCGTTGTAACGAAGAGAGAGTTGAGCCAAAAGGCAAAGCTCTCAATCTTCCGGTCTATCTTTGTTCCTACTCTCACCTATGGTCATGAAGGATGGGTCATGACCGAAAGAACGAGATCACGGATACAAGCGGCCGAAATGAGTTTCCTCCGGAGGGTGGCTGGCTTCTCCCTTAGGGATAGGGTGAGAAGTTCAGTCATCCGGGAGGGACTCGGAGTAGATCCGCTGCTTCTTTGCGTAGAAAGGAGCCAGTTGAGGTGGTTCGGGCATCTAGTTAGGATGCCACCTGGCCGCCTCCCTAGGGAGGTGTTCCATGCACGTCCAGCTGGGCGGAAGCCACGGGGCAGACCAAGGACCAGGGGAGGGATTATATCTCCATACTGGTCAGGGAGAGCCTTGGAATCCCCCAGTCAGAGCTGGCGGATGTGGCCCGGGAAAGGGAAGTATGGGGCTCTTTGCTGGAACTACTACCTCCGCGACCCGATCGGATAAGCGGACGAAGATGATGATGCGAGCAACTTTGGCGCTTGTCCTTGAGCATGCAGAGGGGGAGTGTCATGGTGCATGAGCAGACTGCATATCAAAAGTCTATCTCTTTCCTGATTGGTGTAATCTGCAATCTGTGTTACAATTGCCCCGTTACAATTGCCCCCAGTCTACCCTAGTCGTTTTATTAGTGTTTCGCAGTCAGTGACTGAATTACACACAAATTTACATTCAAAATTCGATAAGAATTTATAAGAAGTTACTTTAGGCATTTACCAAAGTAATTGAAACAGTTGTTTCAAAGGGCCAGCACATCTTACCAGTGAGAATAGTGTAAAGTACATTTCACATAACAAAGTACAGCTGGTATTCCAATGCTGGAGGAGGGGGAAATGCCATGAATCGTTCTGGGGTGTGGGTATTAATGAGTTTGGTGAGATAGGGATAGGGGAATTCTAATAACATCCTTTTCTTGTTAATGGCGTGTTTCATTTGTGGCAATTGCGGGTGGTTAGTTCAGTTATTTGCAGTCGAGTAATGGGGAGCAAGCGAGATAATTATATCAGCAGCGATCTGGCGAACGTCAGGCAAATGTGCCCCCGCCTTGAAGAGAAGGAGGGGATACCCAGGATGTGAAGGGCTTGCTGGTAGTGAGGGTAAGATACATCAAGGATGATGTGACAGGCTTTCTTTAGCACATGTTCCAACTGAATGGACTGAGCCTGTGTGAGACCATGGGTGCCAAGCCGGGATGCGTACTCCAGCACTGGTCCAATATAGCTGGTATGGATGGTCAACAGGTCTGTTTTGGAGACTGAAAAACACTTGATGCTTATGATTCCTTAATGATTGTAGGAAGAGCTAAAGCTACGTAGTTTAACGTGTACATGGCTGAGACGTTTGAAATGAGAAATCTAACTATCCTGGTAATGTTTTATTTGGCGTACGAGCATACAAGTGCATAAGTGACTCAACAGATTTCGATTTTTTAAATTTTACAGATGACAGTGGCGTTCAATAAGGAAGAACTCTGTCACCAGCGGGTTCATGCATTTACTTAGAATGCAGTTTAACGACAGACCTGTTGCAGGCCTTGTCATATTACGCAGCTGCGCCAGTGTCCTAAATCTGTGCATTAAGGGTGTCCATAAATGTTGCTTTTTTTGTCAGTACCGGCTTAGATAAAACTACTGTATAAATAAAAAAGAATATGAGGTGCATGTAGCTTTTTAAAATGGTTCACAAACTTTACACACGACCCATTTACTAAATAAGCACAAGAACTGACTACACACTGATATGATAAATGAAAACCGCTTTTACTTTTTCAGTGTGCAGTGCATTATAGCAGCTAGTTTATTGTAAACGTGTTCTACTCTGGTTTGACCACAGAGAGCTAACCTGTTGCCTATTTTACAGTGCTCAAGCAACAAGTTTCAAAGTAAACAAATTATCAATAAGTGTTTACACTCATCTGGACGGGGTGTGAGGAATAGATAATTGGGCATTTTGAATGGCAGTGCTTTCCAAAAGAAACACAAGAGCTTTTAGCGATGTAATGGTTCTATTGTAGCAACACAGGCGCAGGTTAAATCAAAACCAAGTCTTTAATTAGAAAGGCAAAGTCATAACCTTGTGAGTCAAAGCATAGGTTCATAAACCAAGTAACATGTGGAAACGGCCGGGACCGTAGGTGACGCATCTGCACTTCTGTCCATACCAAACAACACTGCCTGAAGGCTAGATGAAACAGAGGGGTTTAAATGCAGGTGAGCTAATGGAAAACAGGTGAGTACAATAAAGAGATGATGGTGATGGGAAACAGGTGCAGCGGATCAGTACTCTGGTGACGCTTCATCTCAGGAGTGTGACAGGCGATGTGTCTAACGTGAAGAACTGTGTTTAATGTTTTCAAAAAAGAGTGCTCTATACATGTTTTGACAATGAGTGTAAAGCCGAGAATGTGGTTTTAGTTTTGCTGCCTAAATATTAGGTAGGCCTATAAGAGTTAATGGCTTCAGTGATGGCGCCTCAATAATCTGTTCATGTGTGTTAGCTATTAGAAAAACGAATTTCACGATCAATTGTAAAATGACAAATTCAGTAACAATGTAGGCCTACTGCTAGCTTCCAAGCTTGCACTTGGAACTTGGCTTAACCTGACGCCAAGAAGGTGAATGTGAGGACCAGGGTCTTATTGACAAAATAATGGACTGATAAATCGTACCGTCCCCATGGGATAAACTATCACCTCCATCTACTACAACTGCAGCTGCCTTTTCGTGAACTGTAAAAGAGAAATTATCTATCTACTTAAATCAGAATTGCAGTCAGTGCTGTGTATTGTTTACTTATACCAGTAGCCTACCACTTGAACACGTTCAATTGTATCTTGATAGCTATAAAGTCAAACTAAACTCACTAATCATAATCTGTTGTTGCTTGTTACTGTTGGCTAATAAATGGCGCTTGTAGGAATGTTGTGTAAAAACAATATCACACTCGAGGTCTGGGGTGTGTCTACAGGTGCCGGGCTGGGGTGTTGCCCACCCTGAGACAAGCCCTACACACCCAGAGAAGTAATCTGCCCATCCAATGGAAACTCCGAAAAAAATCACCGTTATTTCTGGGCGTTCATAGTTCTCTGTGATTTTGTCATTGGTCATCAAGAAATATACTGCTTTCCTATTGGCCATTTTGAAGGTGTGGGTGTGCTTAGTCAATGTATCTCCTATATCATCGCTAACCTGAAACACTTCTACATACTTACAGCGTTGCCAATTTAGTGACTTTATTTCATGAAAGCGACTAACGACAAATCTAGCAACTTATTTACACCATCGGAGAAAAGCGACAAAAACTATTCCCACAAATGCTGCGGAATGAACGGCTTCCTCCCTTTCCTTACACTGTGCACACAAAACACGAAATTAACTTTTCTCGCAGGGCGATTTCATAAAAAGTCAATGCAAAGATGCTAATAGACGCGAATTCGCGCTGGGCGATGCAAATAGCGCGACGCAAAAGACGCTAAATGTGCATCATTCGCGTCATTCGAGTCTTCGCACAGGTTAAAAAATGTCAACTTGCTCGGTTAAATTTGCTCGAGTAACGAGAGGCGAAAGTTCGTTTCCCATTTGGTGTGAACTGTGTCTCAATTCAGGGACCGCACCCTTTGAATGTTGCATTTGAAGACCGAATACGTTACAGTGGCGCGCCAGGATTGTCCCGTATCAAAGGCTCCTTCAAATGCGGCCGGGAGATGCGGCCTTCTTTTTCCAAATTTGGCGGATTCAACCGCTGCATCCTTCGTGGCCAAACGTATCCCAGAGATCATTGCGCGCCGGTGATGATTGGATACAAGTGTCAAGACGCAAGGGTAAGGGTGGGAACAGCTGGTCATGCAAACAGGACATTTCTCGGCCGCATTTGAAGGCGCCTTCAAAATGGGACAGCCCTGGCGCGCCACTGTGACTTATTCGGTCTTAAAATGCAACCTTCGAAGGATGCGGTCCCTGAATTGAGACACAGCTATAGTCCGACTCATTGATAGTTCGGCACATTGATAGTTCAATTCAGACACGAAGACACATATAGTCCCACTCATTGATAGTTAATCTCATTGATAGTTCTATTCAGACACGAAGACACATTTAGTCCGACTCCTTGATAGTTCGGCTCATTGATAGTTCGATTCAGACACGAAGTCACGTTTGGTCCGACACATTGTCAAGCTCATTTCTTGTGACTGCAGTGCCTGAGATAGTGAGGCTAGGGACCGTGACGACTCACGATTGGCCGCTGAGGAAAGCCTCGAGAAGAAACAGAAAGTGTTGGGCCAATGGTCAAATCAAAGGCTACATTCTTTATTTCAGTTCGATATGACGAATCAAATTAAATGTAGCCCTAATCCGCCACTCATTGCTCAACCACATCTTTACTTAAATAAAATCTTAGACTCTGAGAATAAATTTTAAATTCAAGTAAAATCTTTATTGCCCATTAAACATTAAATAAAACAAAAACTACAAGTAAGCTAGCATGCACTTGCTTGAAATATAGATATAGAAGAAAGATTATTATAATACAATTATTATAACTATTAAATAACTTGACAATAAAAAAATATTTTATCTGAAAATATAGTAGGAAAAAAAATATATACAAAGCTTACTGTTAAATGAAAACAAACATAATAAACCCCTTTCTGGTTATTGGGTTAAGCTAAGTTGGCGATACTCTATAGGCCTTAAGTGCCCATGGCATGAGAAAATGTTTCATTATACGTGGGTAAGTGTTATAAGTTTAACTACAGTGACTATAAGAAACAAGTATAGGCCTACATATATTGACTCATATAGGCCTACACGTGTTCTGAACATATGTAGGCTCATTTGAATAATTTGTTCAACTCGTTTCATTCCTACCACATTGATACATTTAATATGCTATTTTATTGCCATGATAATGATGTCATTTTGACATATTAAGCAGAATTATTTTTACTTCTGTTTGCTCTAATATTCAATGGACTGGTAGACTTGTGGTATTATGTGTTGGCATGATAGAGAGAGATATTTTTGGTGGACATATTCATGTGCAGAAATAAAGGTAACCTGACAAAAACTGCAGTAGGCCCACATAGAAACCTACTACTACTACCTAAATAATCAAATTTGAACCCAAAACGTAATAGACCTGGTGTTTTAGTTTATAATTAAGAGTAATATTTGCTCTAACAAATGGCAAATAATGACTTGCGCTTGGCTGAAGTGGTGAAAAAACTGATTTGAGGAAAAGACACAAATAGTTCCAAATAGTTCGATTAATTTACATAAACTGACTCAAATGAGTCGAACTTCACATCACTACTATATGTCACAACACTCATCATGGGTTTCTATCTTGTCCCACATTCGATTCTATTGTAGCCAAGGTCCAAACCAAAATTATTGGGGCATTTGTTGCTGCCCACCCAAATAATCCAAATGTCCACCAAAAGATGACATCTTTTTTTTAATCAATAAATATGCCCCTCTGTGTTTGCTTTTAAAAGCCAATGCATTGTTGTGTGCTTTGTTATAGCATACCATGTCAAGATATATATTTGCCATATCTTTGGCAAATATTTAGCTTGAGCTGATGATGATGATCTTGTTCTGGTCTCATAAGCCAGATTTGCAGTAATTTTGTCATGAAAGTGATTTATAATAGCATAATTGTGATTATATCAATAATTCACTTAGTCTGGCTGGCAGGATGTAAGAAGCTGGAATAGGCTTTCCATAAGTTTGATTGGTGCCGCCTGTTTCAGCCGGCACCAATCAAATCAAGCCAGATTCGCCACTTCTGCTATCTGAAGTCCCCTTTGCCAAGAAAAACAACAAACAGCAACCGAGCTAGTGTCCCGCTAAAAAGGTTTCAAAGAAGTTTTGGATCGTGCTATAAGGCAGGCCTGCTTGTGTTTGAGATTTACGCCCAGACAATTGTGATTTGTTCCCTCATTGAAACCCATGTATTCCAGAATGTTAACGGTAGGTGCCAGACCTTTCTGAGACTAATGATGGACTAAGCTATTACAGCCCGAAAAAAAAACAACGACACACTATAAGGGTACAGACATGTTGAATGTTCTTTTTAATTTTATTTTTAATTCGAACATATATTTCTTAAAACAGTTTGAATTGGGATTATGGATATGAATGGACCCCAGTGGCCTGCCACTAATAGAACCAATAACAATAGCAATAATAATTTAAAAAAAAATAATAATAATAATAACAGTTCTGGTAATAGTATCACCATGTTTGATCAATAAATACAGTTCTGCATCCACACCCAAAAAGTCTGAATAATTGTGCCAAATTCGTTCTGGCTCTATTACCAATGAAAGGCTTATACATTGTTTTCATGCCTATTTAGAGGGTAAAACCTTGATCAGACACAGGCTTGTAAAGTGATTTACTGGACACACAATTGGATTCACAATTATGAAAAATGTAGAAGGTGGAGGAGATTCAACTTGAGCGACTGTAAACTACGGGATTATTTCTTAATCAGTTAAAAACCTAACCTAGGTGAGTAGGAATCCACTTGCATGAGTTTATCTGAGATCATTTAATACTGATGATTCCTCTCTCTTCACTTTCCTGTCTCCTTTATATATATATATATATATATATATATATATATATATATATATATAAAAATCAAGATATAAAACCTGGGAGCTCATTTGTCAAATAGATTTTTTAAATAATGCCAAACAAATGTGTTAAATAACAGGTATTGGAAAATTACACTGGGACAGTAATACTTTGGATGAACAGAGCAGCATGTCAATGTCACCAGAAAGACACTTATAGAAACAAAACATAAAAATAAATATAAAAAATGCTACACCAGACACATTCAAATATGACATACATTTTTGTCCCCAAGTATACTTAAGCAGAAGTGCGTGGTAAGGTTTACAGTAAAACAACAGTGAATGGGATTTAAGGGTGTTTGGAAGGTAAGGCATACAGTAACAAATAGTAAAAGTAAATCATTGGGGATAACCCCAATAAGAAAGAGCCTTGTTGTTTTGTTAATACTGTAAAAAAAAAAAAAATGTGTGTAATACTCACTGTTGATGTTAAAATAGTTATATTGTTCTGTTCTAAGGTAGAATCTGTGATGTGACACTACACTACCATATATGTTTTTTACTATGGGTTTTGTCCGATTGGCCAGGGGTAATAATAGAGAGCTAAATACCTGTCCTGAATTTAATGTGCAGTAAATGGTAATAAATCCGTTTCATCAGTCTGTTAAGCAAGCACTGATATCAATATGGAACATATTTATCACTATATATATCTTTTTTTTACTTGTTACATAAAGATGGTGGCAGGCTACACGTAGGGCAAGTACACACAACCGATATTAGTGAACATCACACTTATATCACTTTAAGTCATTACTTATCAAAACTTCTCGAATCAATATCAAAGAGCAAAATCAAAAGCAAGACAATGTATCTGCCATTGAAACCAAGATGTGTATTATATTGCTCTCTGTGTACTTCTCTCAAAGCTGTTCATTCTTAGTTTTATTTTATGAAACCAGATATTCTTCAGAGTAGGGAACCATGTCATTGATTATACCACTGTATTGTAGTTATAGTACAATGTATTGTACAATAACTTTAAAAAAAAGCCGAGTGGTAATAGTGAACTAAATGTAGGATTTGTTGATATCTACATTCTTCATGATCCGATTTTTTATGATAGCGATATAATCTTACATGTTATTGACAATTATGGAACACAGCAATAAATACTTTAGCAAATTGAATTAACGTTCTGTTTATTGTTAACTTTTTTTTTTACCAGAAGAACGATGCACTCATCTGAAATGAGCGGTTCAGCTACTAAAATAAGACCTTGTTTACAAATAAATCCATCAAATCATCCATGTCTACAGATACTCCAATTTTAAAATACAGAACAGGGATCCCTACTTGCCCACACAAGTTGGTTGAGTTTAATAAATTATATTTACAAAGGTTTTCTTTTTAAACCCACTTATGGAGTTTGCACAATGACAATATTTAGTTTTAAAAAACATCTAATATTTAACACTATATTTATTTGTGCGTCTTTTATATTTTTATTGATATCTCTGCTTAGAATATCCAAACACTTTTGTGATCAAAATGATCACTTCTGAAATGTTTCCAAGTCACCTTCTTTCTCTGTACACATCTATCAACATATTTCTGATACCAGGGCCAAGTGTCTACAACATATTATCTTATTTGATACTGCACACCTAAATACTTTTAAAAGTGCAGTGTTTTTAAATGAATGAATAATCCATATTTAAAATATTATTCCTCTTAATTAACAGTCAATTTACACACTATGAATTTTTGGCTCTTGATTTACTATCCGATTTTTCTTTCAATTAGTATTATTATTTAACACAAGTGGAACATTGTCAACTTAGTTCATATTGCCTCTCTCTATACTAATATTCCTGAGCTTCACCTGCTGGGTAGGGTGCTTTGTCTCAACACTGAGGGTAGATGGTCAGTAGGGAAGAGCAGTCAGTTATTTCGAGGTAACAATGCAGTTTTGGGTTGAAAGGAAACTTGTAACACTTCAATGGCCAATAAACTAGGGAAATAAGAGAGTTGTTTTTAATCCCTCTGTTCATTACAGGCCATTGTGTTGAAGAGATATTCTGAGGGAAAATAAAAAGATTTCAGATCTTTCTTAGTGCTCTAAGAGAACAAATTGTAAAGATTATTTCTGCTATCAACTGTCTTAACAAATCCACTGTCAGTCCTCTTGACCTCTTTATTATACTCTACACAGACATACTATTTTCCAAAGCACAGTACACCATTAAAAGCTGCAATTGAGGAACATGAAATTGGAGATTGTTCTTAATCCAGAGGAAAATCACTCTTGATGTTTTTGTCTGGCTTGACCACATGGAGTTTTAGAGATAGCAAGGGGGAATGTTCCACCATTGTACCCAAGGAAGGAGTGCCCGGCCAAAGACAGTTAGGAATGTTTGGTTTCCTAATTACCACATCCACTCGTCGTCCACTTTCCATTTTTTTGTCTGTCTATCAAGCCCCATACAATTCGTCCGCCAATTCCATCTCTTGTTCATTTCATATTAAAATGAGAACAGTAATCTATTGTGACGATTTAACTCATGATGAACAAAATAGTACAGTGCTAAACTACCGCCTAATGAGGAACCTCAGCAGTATAGCTACACACTGTCACAAAATCACAAACATTCACCTCACCAGCTAGCAACCACATGTTATGAAATAGCAAATGCACATATGAGAGAGAGAGAGAGAGAGAGAGAGAGAGAGAGAGAGAGAGAGAGAGAGAGAGAGAGAGAGAGATCTGGTACTAAACTGGGAAATTAGTCTGTTTTAGGAGTATGACTAGGAAGCTGAAGATGAAAGTTGCCAACACATAGAGGGGTGTGGATTATTTCCGTGGTTCAACATGAGATATACCTTCTTACGATTATCTTTGTTCTTTTGTTTCAGAAAGAGAGGAAACCTGTTGCAAGTTTGTCAAACACTGGTTACTCACAACAAGAGTTACTGGTATACAAAGAGAGACCAAACTGTAGATATTTCATGCAGCTTACTATGGAACATTGAATACAGAGATCTGCTTGTGCTTGTGTGTCTGTGTTCTAGCTTGAGAGCTCACGTGTGTAAAAAAAATGTGTGTACTGTATGCATTTACTGTAATAAGTGTTTAAAGTGTCAGTGTATGTTGTTCATATCTTCATACTGTATGTAACTGTAACTGGATAACATTTTGCCACTACGATTTTCCGATGGAATCACGTATTCTCCCCTTCAGCTGCATACTCCTCCCCTTCCTCTTCCAGAGTCTCTGTAATTGATCGATTAACCTGAAGCTCCTCTCCACTGCCAGCACGTGTTAGAACCTCTATCCAGCGGCGTTGTAGCTCTTCCCCATCTGCGCTGAAATAAAGGGTCAGGTGACTCTGGCTGATTTTGAAGGCATGGCGGCGTTCCAAACGATCACATGACTCGGGTAGGGAGACCTCAAAGCCAATTAAAGGGACACTACGTTGTGCCTTGACATCCTGACAGTGGAATGGGAAAATAATCATGACTCAATGTTTACATGACAAAAGGTTATGTAAATAAGATAATATCAAAACAAAAGATCCAATAATAACTAAGGTAAATAAGAGTGTCACCTGTGGGGCACCATAGATGTACAGCACCAGAGGTTCATTATCAGGGACCACAAACCAGGCCTTCTGCCAGCTGCGGCCCCCTCCCTTCTCCATATGGTGTAGAAAACTACAAATCACACTGTTTTCTGCTGCTAAGGATGCCTGTTTCTGTAGAGTATACACACAGATTAATAATAATGTTATGCACATTGGATTTTCCTTTCTCCTATATGGTGTACAATAAATTCAATGGAATTCTGTTTGTGTTCCTATAGTCGGCAAGGGTATAAGGCGCAGTCACGCACACTGGTCCAAACCCAGTGAACACACTAACCTCTAAGATGGAGCGTCTTCTTTGTGTGATACTGGTAAGACATGCTGGAGAGGGTGGGACTCCCACCAGAGTGATGTAGCAGTCTACACACACACGATTAGCTCTGTTGTTATCGTATGACAGACGCGCACGAAACTCTGAGCACTTTCCACAAACGACCTAGAATGAGATCACTCCTGTTACAATTGCTACCACTGATTATAATCTACTATAGAAAGCATATTAATGATAAATGAGAGATAATATGTTTTGCTCAATTGAGGGATAGTGCAAGTAGATAGGATAAACATGCAACCTTGTACCAGTCCAAATATAAACAAAATGTTGAAGAACATTAACTTATTATTATTATTATTATTATTAACAAACAAACAGCAGTCCTACATTCCAACTATGATGTGTAAAGGGTGTTATTAACTAACATGTCCGCAGGCTTTACAGTGGTGTCGTCTCTTGGTGATGGAGTTAAAAGGCTCCTGACACTTCATACACAGAGTCACCTCCTTCTCCCGGATGGGGGTAGGGGCTCGCTTCCCTAGCTCCACGCAGTTCTGAGGGAGATAATGCATATTCAAATAACATTCAAATACTTAGATGTAGAGGATCTGGAATGTGTGGGTCTTACAGGTGAGTGGGGTGGACTACAATCATCATCTCGTAGAGAACAGTTAAGGTGCCTGAATGTCTCCAGAGTTAGTTCATGTCTCTGAATTGTGGCCTGAATGGCCTAAGGGAGAGAGGAAGAGATGTGATCAGGAAAAAACGTCATGAATACTGTACAATGATTAAATGCAATAATTCAGGACAAAAACAAACCCATAGCCTGTGTCTTTGTTAAGGTATAAAATACTGTTTATAGAGTGATTTCACATTAATGTAACTAATAAATTGAATGCAAGTGTCATTGTCCCATAATAGCAGAAAAAGTGTCACTATTGCACCTTGCACCTTGTTCTCATCAAGTCTTGTTGTCCTTTTGTACCTGCTTGACAGTTATTTGTTGTGGTAAATTCCTAAGTTATAATGGGCAATCCATGTCTCTGGTTCTCTATTTTGCATTTCTTTTTTACCTACATCTACTCACCTGTAATTTAGCCTTACTCTCTCCAATCGTTAGAAAATGACCAAACAAAAACCCAGAAGCTTTCTAGAGGTTCTAATTCCAGTCCGAGTCCCAAGCCTCCCCAGGGTTCAGCCTGAGTGCCATGCCTCTCCTGGACTCTAACCCTAACACCAGGCTTCCCAGGCGTCTCCAGGGTTTCAGTTGGAGTCGCCGGCTTCCCAGCCTCTTCCATGCTCCATTTCCAGGTCCCAACCTTCTCCTTAGCTGCATGTCTCAGAAGAGGAGGAGAGCTTTAGTCCCAGTCCTCTCCCACGAAAATGTCTAGTGCCAGTCCTCTCCAGGAGAAGAACCCCAGCAAGTGTTCCTGGCTTCCTCTTTCTCTCCAGGAGCTTCCTCTGATTTTTGCACAAGCACGTCCCAACAAAGGGGGAATCCTTCAATTTTTGCAAAATCAACAACACACAACCGTACCACCTGCATTTGGGCCTTATATTCTCGTTGTGTTACAGAATGACTAACTACTAATAGACTCAGCAGGGATGAAGAGGATAAGGACAAAAAGCAGGTACATGTATGTAAGAGATGTACAATTAGGGAACTGCAGACATGGAGTGCATGTAATAAGTCAGAACTAAGTAAAACCAGTATTGACAGGGTAGGAACCAAAGGACCTGACTTAAATACAAGAACACAGGTGGACAAAATGAAAGTTAATGAGAACCAATTGAAACAGAAAACCATTAGGAGCGCTTACTGCGCTCTTCCAAGGTGCGCTGGGGCACTTGTGATCGTAAGGAAATTCTGTAGAGTGGATCATAGCATACCATGATCCAGTCTTTCTTCTCTTCTTCGGTTCTAAAATGAACAAAAAGAAACATTTATCAGAGACATTAACCTTTTTAAGAGGTAAAGGCTGTTTGAAAACAATCTGTTCAGTCCCTTCCAGTAAATCCAGTAGAAGTTTCACTTTCTTCTCACCTAGCTTGAAGCTCCAGTGAGCGCTGCTTTCCGGATACTAGGAAGGTTCTGGGAATGTTGAGACTACTGCTCTCCTTTAGCTGGAACACAAAGAAGCACCAATAAATGGGAATGTTACCAAAACATAAAACTGACAATAAAAAAAATTCACAACTGTGCAACTTCTTTTTGAACCGGCCATAATTAATTTACTTTTAAATTGAAACACATTGTATAACATGCTACGTTTTTTATATAAATTTCCCTTTATATACTTCCTGTTATGTTATATCCTTTACCTCCATTCCATCTACGTTGATCCGAGCCCTGACCCCAAACTTCTGGCCTATCAAACGCAGCTTTGGAACACAGTAGAGCAGCCTATCGTTGAACTGTAGGGAGGAAGGGTTTGAAAGGAAGAAAGATTAACCTGAGTTGGAATAAAAGTTAAATATGACAAACCCCCACTTTTTAATCTGTGTTTTCAGATCAACAATGTTCATCATATCAAAGTAATGCTATTACAAGAATAAGATATCGGTCCTGTGAAGTGCCATTCTTAGCGGACAGTTTGAGGATGTTTCCCTCCTTGATGAGTTCGTTGGTAGGATTAACAATGTCCTCCTCTCCTCCTAATAACTCATAGACCTTCAGTAGCTTCCTCATTCGCTCCTGGGACACACAGAAAACCAGTAAACTAGAGGAGGCTAATGGGTCATGTCTACATAGCATTTGATCATTTGCAATCTCTCATTGGAGACACATTGCCATTAAAAATGACAAAGATACAACTTAATTTGGTTCTTTTTATAATGTAAGGATAGTCGGGGATAACGTCTTTCGTGTCTCTTTAACAATTATTTTCATTTCAACTTAATGACTAAAAAAACATATTTTGTGAATAGAGATGATATGTTGTTAAACTGCAGTTTTGGAGAGCGGATATGAGAGTAATCACTTTTTTCATAGTATGACCGATATGAGTGATCAGATGTTTCACACATAAACCCAGTGAACATTTAATTACTTGTGTAATAAGAGACAATCAACAGTATAATTAGCCCTAAATAGCTATGCCCAACCATCTTTAATTGCCAGCTGATGTTAAATGACAACTCTGGCCGCCTAAAATCTGGTCTGAGAGGACTGTGGCATCTTGGGGCAGAGGCAGGATGAGCGTTTGATGTGGTCTGGCAAGCAACTCCTGCATCACAGCAGGATATGATTCTTGATGGAAAGTTCTAGTGGTGGTGATGTTGTTTAAAAGAAGTTCCTATCTACATGTATATACAAGAACAACTACACTCACCATCTTCCTGATGGCAGTGTTTGAATGCTCTGCTGCAGTGGCAATAAGCTCCAAAGACTCTGCAAGAAAGAGGTAATTGTATTGCTGACAAATGTATAGCAATACAGCATGTGCATATCTATACTGACGTGAAAAAGTTTTGACCCCTTTTCAAATGTCCTGCTTTTTAAGTATTTTTTTATTTTCTGGTCAGATTGGCAAGCAAACTCTAATAGAAAAATAGACCTTAAGTGAACAATTAACAAAATATATGCATACCATAAGCTTTTAACATTAGCTGTTTTTGGAGCAGGTACTGTTATATCTATATCAATGATTTGAGTGTATGAACTGATCGTGTGTCTATTAGTGCGTGTGTGTGTATGTGTGTGTGTGTGTGTGTGTGTGTGTGTGTGTGTGTGTGTGTGTGTGCGTGCGCGTGCGTGCGTGTGTGTATTTTAATAGCACATATTAATCTCATGAGTCTTCTGTCACCTTTGAGAAAAGGATATTTGAAATAAATGCATTTTAGGAGCCTCTTACTCTGTGCATCTCGAAAGTCGTCTGCATCCTCAGGAAGTCTGTGGAGATAGTCTTTGAGCAGGAGTTCGTAACGAGGGATCCGTTGGACCGGCTCCAACATGTGGTGCTGGAGAGTTAGGTTACCACATCTCTCCTCGTGCTGTAACATATGCACACAACCAATGAAGACAGAGTAAGAAAATAGAACTCATTCTAAAGCTGTTACATTCAGCCAGGAGAATACATGTCTTAAAATGTAACCATGTATTGCAATTAGGCAATAACATTTTGATTTGTTGTTTTAGGCTCTGCTCCTTTTGGTTATCCCCGCCCGCGCAACTTTGGATGGCCCAGGACTTAACATGCCCAAGCGGGGAGTGCTACTTATACTGAAAACCCTTTGTTGGGGTTTATACTGGCCAATCCTAACCTAAAGGTGGAGGCTGGGGCTGAGGAGATAGCTTCTTAGTATCCAAAGCTTAAGCACCAGCATGTGCACACCTACAGTGTGTAGTGCAGGACTGTGTGTGTATAGTATGAGTGTGTTAGATTAGAAAGCCAAGAACTGATTGGTACATCCAGGGCTGGGCGGTCTGCTGAAGCACCGCTGATGTGACGCACTGGTCAGACTAGTACACTGACTAGTGCCAGAGGGTGAATGTCGAAAGTAGGAGTGTTTGAAGAAGGATTTAACATCCCCACAATCCAGAAGGGCGAGTCTTCTCGTTTTAGTAATTTTGCACAGGCGTTAATCTAGGCACTCCTCGTTGAGCCTTCACCACAGACTCTCCATAGAGGATTGACAGTTGAACTAGTTAAACTCTGCATGCAAGGTCTTTAATAGGGCTCATGCTGACAGCATGTACAAGCATTGTTTAACTTTGATTAGGGAAATAAATCAAGTAACTTGTTTCCAAAAGTGGGCTAATTGGTGACACAGTAGCGCTACTAGAGTCACTACAAAAGGCACCTTAAAATGTCTTCATCTTATGTGTGTTTGCACCTGAATCCCATGGACAATGGCCTTGAATGTCTGTGACCTCTCCATCCAGGTGTTAACCAGCTCCATGGCATGGTCGAAGTTTTTCACATACTCCCCGTACATCTTCAGGAAGGGAGCCAGTTTCTGAAGGATGTCTCCAATGCGAGGATTTAAATCCCTTAAGCAAGGGAGAATAAAGTGATATTAAATATTGTAACCAAAAGCAACAGTATTGCAATGTTGCCTTGTGTGGATGTGTGTGATTCCACAAAAAAATATTGTAATAGTATTACATTTTTTTGTTTGTTTTTGCTTACAACAGTAGCTTTGGAGTATTAAAATGTACGTGTGCACATGCTATTTTAACAATGGATATCTGTTGTTTTACAAACAAAAAAAAATCTAAATCAGGTGATAAATAGTCTTATAAGTAGTCCCTTCTTTCCTAAATTATGTATGGGTGGTTCATCTAAACCTCAACTCACCACTCTTCCATGCGTTTTTGCAGAGCGGGAAGAAGAAACTGCTGATGGAAACAATAGATGGAGCAAATGTTAGAGAAGATGCCTTGAACCACGTCACAGGGGAAGGAGGAGCGGGAGCGGGCCTCTTCCAGGAGACGGGAACAAAACACCTGGTCCAGGAGGTGCAACTTGGAGACGTATGCCAGTTCTGTGTGAAGCAGCTCATTAGCTATGTTGAAAACCCGCTGCTGAACCGATAGCTGCAAGTAAAGCATACAATAAACATACCCCTTAACACAGACACACACGGGTTTGGAAATGTAGAAAAAGAGATATCATTGGAAAAATACACTTGTAAGCTATACCCACCTCTACAGAGTCCTGTCGAACAGTGGTGGGTAGAGTCAGGGTCAGTTCAGTTTCATCTCCACTGCCCTCCTCTAAGTCACTGTCTCCTTCAAAGTCCCCTCTAGCCGACTGCCCCTCGGCCTCTACCACTTCTGCACAGCCACATGAGGAGAGGGCTAGGTTGAGAGCGGGGCTACAAGGGTAAACCACGCCCCCTTCATCCCCTGCAAAACACAACTCCTCACTGTGTGAAGGTGAGCTAATACTATCAATTCCACTGTCCCGATTGGCCAGTTTACCATCTGTCTGGGATGAGGGCAAGGACAAATTCTCAGGAGGATTGTCTAAATGGCTACCAGAGGCAGGCTCTTTCATCTCTTTGCAGCTGACAGCAACATCCAGGTGTTTGTCAGAAGTACTGTAGCCTGATTCCATTGATAGGCGCTTTTCAGACCTTATGCAAGTTAAGGTTACAATTTCCTCATCTTCCTCATTAGCATCTTCATAATTGATGGCTTCCTCCTCTTTACTCTGAAGGTCAGCTGCCATTTGACCTCTACCCTGAGAAGGAGCGTCAGCTGCAGTCCTGGGGATCTCTACCAATGAAGACGGTAGAAATGATGAGGATGGATCAGTTGAGGTAGTCTGAGGAATTTTGGGGGGCATACAAAGTGCTCCAGCTGTGATGTCTGGCACCATGATAATCTGTTCCCTGGCAATGACAGATAAAAAAGGTAGTTATAGTGACTTTCACAATACATTATAGTGTATTATATTTGAAGAGTCATTCTATTAATATAGAACAGACAGAATAGGCATCTTGTCAGAGCTGTCTATGGAGGACCTAGACCACATTTTAATTGTTCATGCATACATTTAAATGTTTCACCAGCATCTAACTACTCAAAGTCAGAATTTCACTGGACCAGAATAACTGATTGTAAGCGAGACTAAACTTGATGTTAAATTTGTGATATGGTTATAATTGTATTGTATGTATTCTATGCCGGTCAGCATTTTGGCATGTGCATTCATGTTTACATCTTTAATATTACATCATTAACACTTCTGACACATTCACTGAAATACTGTGTTCTGGTAGGGAAAGAACAATTGACTGAATCAATTGATTCAGAATGGTCAAGATTTTTTTATCATCATCCAAAAAAAATAAAAGAGAGAATATCCTGTCAGACTTTTCTTAAACATCCCGTAAGTAAATGTAGACTACCAAGGACAGTGAAGAGCAAAATAAAAAAGAATCTGAGTAAAACATTGCCTTGGCACTCAGAACAGGCACTCCATTTTACTAAACTTAGTGTGGAGGTAACCATTTTGAAGATTTCACAAAAACAATTAACACAAAATAAAAATTACTTGACGAAATAGGTCAGAGATCAGGGTTTGAGCTATGTGGGAGCCAGTGGGAGCTGAGCTCCCATCAGGACGGGTCTGAGCTCCCTTGAAAGTAGTAAAGTCCTACATCTGTGGGGGCCGCTGATACATTAACAACAACCATTTTTAGAATCAAAATTAATCCATTTTTCAATCACCTAATGATTATTATTTAAGTTGACGAGATGTATAGGTTGAAGGAAACCAATTTTCCAAAAGAACTACACGCTATATTCTCTTTTGAATGACAGTATGGCTGCACTTCACCACCAAGTCCCCATGGTGCGCAGTAGTGGCGCGCAATCTAAACCAGTGTTAAGAGCTTGCAAGCTTTTGATCGGTGCGAAAAACTGAAGAACTAACTGACTGACCTCAACATTATTTATTATATTTATTTATCTCTGCCCATAATGTGAACTATTTTAGAGACCCCCACAAAGCTCAGATTATAACTCTAACCCTGTCCGAGATCGAGTCAAGACCGACCAAATAGGTCAGAGACCGAGTCAGAATAGAGACAAATAGGTCCGAGACCGAGTCAAGATAGAGACAAAATAGGTCAGAGTACGGGACAAGACTGAGACCAAGACCAGACTCGAGTACTACAGCTCTGTCTAGTAGTATAGTCTTGTAAATATATGTATCAATCCGCTGTGGCTGATAAAACTATCCTATCATTATTTCACTATCCTATCGTTATTTCATAGGCAAAACAAATTGTTAGATTTGTTGAATAAAGTGATGGGATCTTCCTACTGAAAGCAGCAAAGCATTTATCATTCACATTTGAGTGAAATGATTAGGGACATTGTTTTTGGTAGGTTTTTTATGTTAAGAGTGAAGAAATCATTAAACAATGAGCTCTAAACATATAGGAAAGTACAGTAGAGTCCCAGTGGGCCGTGCTTTCCCAACATCTCACACAGATTTTGTTTACTACTGTTCCTAGCTGTTAAGAGTGTGGACACTGATGGCACAGTTATGTCCAGCAGAGGGAGGCAAAGCATAGTTTCTGGTCCATCAAATATTTTATTGATTTCACCAGTATTAGTAGTTTGCCAGGGTATTTAAGTTCCTAGTTTTCTTTTGTTTGACATTTGGTCATTGTTTAAGTTGGATTGCCTGTATGCTCCTTGTTTTGTAAGTAAAGCCTTTTTGTTTCCACAGAGGCACTTACTGTTTTTCTACCTCTAGAGTTTCCTCTTGGTTAGTTAATCGTTTTGGTTTCAGGTTCTTCTAAGTTCATTGTGGTTTTAGTGTTATCTGTAATTGGGCCTAACACACACTTGTCTGAGGTATCCTGACAGTAGCTGTATGAATTGTTGCCTGTTCCTTCATGTTTGGGGAAAGACAATTCCTGTGCCCTTAGTCCTGGTTATATTTGGGTACCCTGAGTTAGAGAAACTATACTCTTATCGTTATGCCAACCTTGACTAAATCTACATGACTGCTGTCTGGATTGGTATTTGTCACTTGCACTGAACCAAGGTTCTTAATATTTGAGAACTTGAAGACATTCTTTCTTTTATCTATGAGTGATAAAACTGCCCCAGTTTTGCAATCATCAATTCCATACACCTGAAAATACATTTATAAATGTTCATTCCAGACGTTGGAAAAACGTCCAGAAAATACATGATCTGAACATTCGTCTTAGATGATAGTAGTTAGGAGGATGCCCAGAAAATACGTACTTTTGATATCCATTCTAGGGTAAAGAAAGACGCCAGGAAAACCGGGATAGGGGAGAACTTGGCGAGGTTTTTAAACAGTTTTACAAACTAACGTTATTAGCTTTACTGGCTAGCAAAATAAACTTGTCTTATCAGTATTGATCAGTTCCTAATATGAACTTTGGAAGGGGATGGTTTAACCTTTTTTACCCTGAGGCCATTTTGAGAAAAATTACATACCAAAACTAAATTGATTGTAGCTCCGAATCTACATGGGCCACATGCCTATTGTTATCTCATGAAAGGTAACGTCTAATTCCAAATTAAATGTATTTTACTAAATGTTTGTAGCTGAGACCCTCTGGGTAGACTAGACAGTAGAAATTGAATATTTAATTTCCGTCTGATTAGAATTCTACATTTTAAATTGAATATCTACTTGTGTTATCATCTGATAAACAGACAAACACTTGATCTCTGTGGTACAACAATTGATGAGCAACTGTTGCAAATTTGGTGCAAATAAAAAAAAAAGTGTATAGAAGTTTAGTACAGATCGGTACAAGTGTCCTCTCCAAAAAAGGACCCTAACCTTTCCAAATGGCCGATTGAGAAGAACAGCTTATAAGTCTGCAATACCTAATTAATTAGACTCATTTTGTTGCAACCGCACATTAATTTCCCTTGGGATAGTTTTTTATTACTTGTTGAAATATTGGTTGCTTGGGTATACAATGTACTCTAAAATGCATTCCAAATGAATACAAACAAAAGTCATTCAAAAGCTTTTACCATTGTCTCTAACAGTAGGACATTTATTTGAAATATACAAGTTTGGTGTAAGTAAAAAAAAAATTATTACAATGTTTGGGCAAAGTGCCATATACTAGTCACGATCACATAAAGAAAGGAAAAAATACAAACTATTTACAGTCATGAAATGCAAAACGGTATATAAAAAGGTACAGTAGATAAAACTAGACAATGAAATTATCTCTTGGTGGAGGATGAAGCTGGTGGAGGATGAAGTGTTGGTGAGGATGAAGTGTTGACCACAGCAATGTCCAGAAAGTAGCAAAATAGTTAAGTTAATAAGTTGTATAGCACTTCCTTGTCTTGTACTAATGACGCCGTATATTAGGGCCATTGCAGAAGTCACATAAATTAGTGACTTTGATCTCAGAGAATTTTTCTCTCCGTTTTTTTCTTGCAAATTTACAACTTTTTAATCGCAGAGAATATCAGAGGTTTCTTTCTCGTAGATTTACAATTGTAATCTATGACATTTCTTTTTTTTCTCACAATATTACCCCCCTCCCCTGGCTCCGTCTTATTTTTTTACCTACAATGGTCCCAATACGGCGTCGTATGTAATGGACAATGTAATAGTCTATCAAAGCGTTAGATAAGTCAACCCCTCCCATGCTTTGGTTGTAGTCCAACACAGTATTGGGGATGGGGAGGTTCACCAACCTTCAGCATTTTTTTTATCCTCCTCTGCAAAGTCTGTCCATAGAATGATATATGGAGAGTTGATAGCATGTTGACCTCTAGAGTCCATCCATTTTACATACGTACTATGTTGACTTTGACCATGTGGAACGGTGGCTGAAGAGATTAATATGTTGATGGCTGTGGAGTCGGGGTGGGTGTGAAAAAGGATCCAGCACTTAGGACCTCTGGCTCAAATTCTTTCTGTGGGTCTCGTAGGAGCTCCTCCTCTCCCTTCCCTGGATCTTCACTGTAGATAGAATAAACATTGAGTTAGCATTGCAAACAAACGTTGTTTTGAACATGGAAGTAATTTTGGAGACAAAGTAAGGTCTATTTTTTATTTTAGTCACACAACAATCCACATATAGCTAATATTGTCTCCAAAATCATTCTATGTGATTGCTGACTGCAAGACAGAAAGGTGGCCCAACTGTGCTTTGTTTGCAAAAATAGAACACAGGCCGGCATGAATAAACAAATAACTTAATATTTCCTAAAAATATCATACATATATAAATATTATCAAATCATTCTGTGGATGCCAGAGCTACCTAAACTAAAATGTAAAAATGCAGGACACAACCAGACTGAGATTGTTTACATACATGGCATCACTAACAAAGGCAAAGCTAGCTAGCGTTAGCTAAGATGAATAATCGATAGCCTAACCATTATGTTGCATATGTTGAATACTACATTTCTTATCAGTAGAAGACATGACAATGTTCATCAGAATACATTTGAACAAATACTTACTATTGAGCTGGGTTGGAAAAAGCAAAGAAAGGCTGAGCATCCTCTGCACTGGAATCTTCAGACCCCCTTGAGTGGTATTACTGCTCAGTACCACTATTAGGGTAAATATGTGTCCGTTTAGTGCAATAAAAAAAAAGTTGTACTGATTTTATTTTTCTTGCACTAAACATTGTTTTTTAACTGATAACAAAAAAGAATTGTTAAAAAAACAACAGCGAAATAAGTTTGGGTGTTTTTCCAATTTTGGTCAAGCACCAATGGGTTTTGCTCACAACGTTAATATATTTGTGAACCAAGATTTTCTTGCAACACAAAACGTTTTGCAAAACAAACATGACACCGATGAGTGTGGTCTACGCTGAAGGATGAGAGACGTGTCACTATTGGTCAGTTTCAATTTGAGAGGCAGCTTGGCCAGTGGCCACACTCTTTACCCAGGTAGACAGGTCCGGAGCCAATGCCCAATCTCAAACCGGTTCTTTGCGTTTTGACCACCAAAGAACCGGCTCTTGGCCAGGAAAACGGGTTCCAGGCTGGCACCAACTCCTACTATAGTGTTCTATCTCTATTGCTGTTGCAAAGTTCCACTGTACCTGGTAAGTCTTTTTTTTCTTCTTCAAATATTTTGCCTCGTTTCCAGCCAGCTATGCATTACTTAGCTCTTTAGTAAGCTACTCATTTGTGATATCAGTGTTACATTCGTAAGAAGAGATAAGTGAGAAATTAGTCAATGTACTTGCTTGGACAAGGTTGGTTATACAGTTCACCACACCAGACACTATACAAACATTGAGATATATTTATATTAGCACCAGGCTCTGACATGTTTTTATTTTTCTTCACTTACCACTGTGATAACGGGACATTCAATTGTTATGTGATTACGTCGTATTACGTTGTGTTTTATTCTTCTACTTTGTTCAAAATGACGCAATACACATTTTGAACCCTTCAAGTGAAGTTATCTACTTTTACAAGTACATGTAAGAATAGATGATAACATATTGCATAGGCTTATTAAAGTTGTTAAAGTTTACATGAAGTGGGGTAATGTTTTTTATTAAATTAAAATAAGGCACCATTTATAGAATGGATTGTTACTACAGCCTGTTAGATAGCCTAGCTGGTTTATGCCGGGGGAAAGTGCTACTGAGCAGGGCTAGCGTAGCGTTGCCAGTGGCTGTTTAGACACTACAGGGTTAGCTCGTGTCCACTGGCATTTATGGCTAGCTAAAGTTAGAACCCCCGTTAGAAAAACAATCATACTCATTGATAGTTTACTTGATATTTATTGACTTAAATAAATAAATACTACCAACCCAATTTACATTTCATATTCTTCACTGAATTCAGACTGACCCGCTGGTTTAAAGACATTAAATACATTTGATTAGGCTGGTAGGCTATTTAACTCTCGTGATCGATATAAACAACTCGGTTTACACAAAACTCACGTTTGTCCTTCAAGACCAACATTGACGTCTCTCTCTTCAAAACAAATCAGATCTAAACTGCATCCAAAATAGGCAAACAAGCGATCTACGCCTAACATTAATGGCAAATAAAAGAATGACAGAAAAGGTAACATTAAATATTACACACAATTTATTTTGTGACAATGCCATGCAATATCTTCGAATCGACGAAATACATTTTTAAACGCGTGTTAACGTGGTTGTGACTTGGCTGGCAACTTGCCAGCAATGGACAAATTTGAATGGCAAGTTACGCTAAAAAGCCCTGCCAGATGGGTCAAGAACTGGCGTAAACCTAGTCTTATTTACTAGCCAAGCACACAGCTAATGCATACAGTCCCGTTAGCCCTGAAGCAAATCGCTGGCGGTAGATCCCGCTTGATAGTGTATGAGTAATAATATTTGATAACATTTGATATAGCACTTTTCTAGACACCCAAAGCGCTTACACTATATGGGTGGACTCACAGTTAAGTGAGCCCTGGGAACCTGGGCCATGCCATGGCAGCCAATTTGAGGCAGACTTGCTTACGAGTGATCTCTTCGATTTATAACTGCTCATCAGAGGGACAAAGGAGTTTAGCCCCTCATAGCCTGTAGGTAAATTAGATTCTAAACTGAAGTAGCCTAATGGAAAATGTAGCTGACCAATGTCCCTGTTGTACAATGAGTCTGTTTTTTGAGATGCATCGTTTCTTGGGCTTGAGTTTGCTATGGATTTGAGCATATTGGTAAATGACTGACCTGTGTGGGTCCCAGGATTGTTTCAGTCCATTGTTTTGTGCTAATGCTTAAAAAAGGGTTGGACACACTACAATTGTGTGATACCATTTTGATGGATATCATGGATTGCTAGATTAGTTTAGTAAAACTTGTGTGCATGATCCTATGAACAGCAAGACAGGAGGGCATAGACTTTGGCTTAGTGTGAAGGTAAACATGTGCTTTGGAACATCTCCAGCTAACTGCCAACACTTGCCTTAAGCCCTCTAGTGTATCAGCCATTTGCCTTAGGGGGCTTTCACATTTGAGACTCGGGCCAGATCAGAGTACACTTAACCCCAAAGTCCAGATGGATTGACTAGTGTGAACCCTCTGTAACATACCCGGGTACAGATAAACTAACCGTGCCCGGGGCCACTTGAAAAGGTGGTCTCGAGTATGGTTGAAGTGTCCTTGGGTACAGTTCGCACTAGGTCTGAAAGCTAAGAACTTAAAGATGAACGTGTTTTCATGAAAAATATGCAATTGACAGAACGATTGAACATTGAACAATTATCACAAAATCTGTGACTGTTAAGTAAAATAAATAAAGTTATAATAATAAAAAATAAAACAAATGCAATCCGAAAATAAATTGACATTTTCTGTAAACAATCACCTGCCTGAAACGCTAACTGACTGGCTGCGCAGTGTAGGAAGAGAAGGAGAGGAGAGTGAGTGGTCTGCTTACGGCGATTAGACTACTATGAGCAGCATGCATAGGAATAAAATACAGTTGAGTTTGCTTTTTCCTTGATGGTCTGAATAAATCACCAGTCATTTTTTTTTTTAAATAAAGTCATTAGTAAGGTCAGAAAATCACTGAATGTAGTGAAGAACACTATTTTTCCTAGGGTTTCACGTTCTTGTTGTTAGTGGGGAGATTCGTAGTGACCTTAGGCCACTTCTGATTGGTGAGCATGACTGTCACAGAAGAAGGCATGCGTTTGTAAAAAACATTGACTCTTTAACCCTGTGTTAGACAAGCTATTTAGCGTATACCCTAGATTGCAGCCTTTGCGAATTGCTTATCCATTGTTTCAAATCACAATTTCGATTGGAAAACGATTAATCGTTCAGCCCTACTTAGAAGTTCAACACTTTGCCCAGACATCTTGTTAAATGAACATCCAAAGTTTTCCTTTGACGTAGGGAAAGTCTTGTTTTGTCTTTAAAATGTAATAAATCAATGTATGAAAAACACATTTAGTGTATATTGAGTGATTTATCTCTTTTATTTATAAATATAATTTCCGCAACACAAAAGAACAGCATACCCTCAGAAATGACTAGGGGTTATCTTTCAAATAATACTTAAAGCCCTTAAACATACGGAAGTAGTAAAATAAGTACAACGTGGCACAAGTATACAGAGATGGTCAAAATGAACTCCTTCGGAACAAAGCAAATAAGTTGTAAATCAGATACGTAAGCAGGAAGAAATAGTAAGGTGCGCCAAAACTGTCTCACAAGACAAACATGGGCAATGGATGAAAGTGGAGAGCAGATAAAAATTACATTGAAGGACTTGTGGACTTGTGCAATCCACAAGAATTAGCTTCATTGTTAGGCAACCTACGATGCACTGCCAACACCTACAAATCTTAGCCAGTGGGTAGGTGAGGATCCAACATGCCCCCTTTGTGCGGGACAGCTAATTGCAGACACATTAATGTCTGCGTGCAAGACTAGCCTTCCTCAAGGAAGATGTACCTGGCACCCCAAACAGATTCTTCAAATAAATTCAAAAGTGCTTGGCGACAGCAATAGAGCATAGGCGGTCAACAGTTAATGCCCTGCCCGATGGAGCAGAAGGTGACACGCACCATTTTTACATTTACATTTTCATCTTTTAGCAGACGCTTTTATCCAAAGCTACTTACAATGAGATTACAGGGACGGTCTCCCTGGAGCAACTTAAGGTTAAGTTCATTACTCAAGTGCACCCTAGTGGTGGTGTTCCCAGTTGGGATTTGAACGCATGACCTTTTGGTCACCATGTAGCCGTCCCACCCACTAGGTCACCACTATCCACATCACCACCAATTAAGTGTTACATCAGAGATTGCAGCAACCAACTAAAGACCAGACTTATTACTCTCGTCCAACATACAGCAAACTCCTGTGTCCTGTGGGAAGAAGCTATAGACGAGGCATATGAAAGTAAGAAACTCCGCTATAGAAAATTATAGCAAATTACCAACTGATGCAGAGCAGCAAGGCTGGAGAAAGAAAGTGTGTCCTGTGGAAGTTGGATCGGGGATTTGTGGCACTATCAATTACAAAACTACTAAATATGGATCATCAGCAAATAATTGTGCCAGACCATAAAAGCTGTGTCAGATATTGCAGAAAGAAGTAGCCTGTGGCTTTGGTTAAGAGGAAGGCTCAAAATATGGGCACCAAAGTAAAAAACATCATAAAACCAAAGCAGGTGGGTTCCTCAGGACAAAGATACAAAGGTACGCTTTCCTGCTGAGCGTAGCTCGTATCAAGCCTGCAGGAATAGTAAGTTGTAGAAATGGTAAGTTTCCTTTCAAAGTTGTCAAAAAAGAGCCTGCAGAAAAAGAGTAGGGATATTTTACAGTTTAATAGATCCTATTTGATTATTTGGCTTTGCCGAGAGCTGGCATAGAAGGGGGTGGCTCTGAGAAGTCAATGCTCACCTTTTAGCCTTCTGTAGGTGTTGCAGCTCCATTTAACGAAACAGGAAGGATGGAAGGTCCCAATTGGAAAACCCCAAATGACATATTTGCTCTAAACTCAAATTGCTTCTAAAAATTGGTTTTTAAAGGGCTCATTTTGGATTATTGCATAATGGATATTATAACACTGTATCCTGTTTATTTTGTTAATGTTAATTAATCTTAAGAGGAGACATTCTTTGATAACTCATGTAAAATTATACAAACAATAATTACTATTGTTAATAAAATACAATAATAATAATTAATTAAATTCATAATCATTAATAATAATAATTATTATTATTATTATTTGTATTATTATTATCATCATCATTATTATTATTACTATACAAAACTATAATTTTGACAGGACACCAATGCCATCTAAAGACTATCTTCAGCTATAATAGAATAGTGTTCTTGATTTGGTTGAATCTTAGACATTACACTGGATCGTAAACATTGTAACAGAGGTTTATCATTTGCATTTGATTTTAACATTTATTTGTATATATACTGAAACAGAACAATACTTACATACTTACATTGTGGACAGGCCACGGCTGGAAGAGAGACATAGCCTAAGCCGATTACACCTGTACAAATAAATAATGAATTAAGAATCAAGGCCTTACCTTTCAAATTTCTCTATAAGTGAGAGAACACAGGCTGAGGAGGAGGTTTCCTGAGTGCAAGGGGGCATGGTAGGGGAGCTCCTCCTTCCCTGGGTGTCTACTCTTAGGGGCCGGCACGAGGGAGGAGGTGGAAGGGGCTTTTCAGGGGCACGGGGGTGAGGCTGGGTCCAATGCTGTTGTAGATGGGGGGGTTTTGGGGGCACTAGGGAGAAAAGAGGTCTTTGCTAAATTGCACATTTTACACATGTAATCATTTGTTATTTTGTTCACTCATTGTTTCAACGATGAATTGATTCATTCCCTTGTTTACTTATGAATTAAATACAAATGTCTCCATTTATGCAGGTTGTCTAAGCATTTTGTTGGTTTCCTCTGTAAGATTGAACGTCAGGAAATAACATAATTAAAACATAAAAAAAGACATTCTTTGGAAAACATTCTTTCTGCATGTTGACAATCTGCATGTCTGTTTGTTGAGTCCAGTATCCAACTCTACCTTGTGGTTTGGGTCCAGGTAATGGTGGTCTAGTCTTTGGCGGGACCATTGCAAGGAATTCTGGTGGTTCTGTATTATTGGTACCATAGGAGCAGCTCTGTACTAGGCCATGAGAAGGATCAAGGGGGTCTAGAGCTTCAAAGGCCCCAAGTCCTGGGCTTGATCCAGGATCAGAGCTCAGCCTCTGTGGCATATCTGTGTCAAGGTGGCCTTGGCAGGGAGTAGGCTCCAGGGAGAGGCTCTTAGTAAGTAGCCTGGGACTTGAGGAGGAGGGCCCACCTGTTGAGGGACACAACAGCCAACATTAATCATCATTTATAAATAAATTATTAAATTTGGTCCAATTTGTTATGCCTAAAGGAGTGGTTATTGTAACGTAACTACATTGGAAGAAGACCAGTTTAGCCTACTTGCACTATTTGGTTGTCATGACTTTGCGAGTGATTGTTGTCCTGACACTGTTCCAGTTGTTCATCCTCAAAGTGGTGAGAGAGCGGACGACCGTTTGTTTGGGGTCAGTTGAGCAAACAGACGTAATCGCGACTTCATTATTTTTCATAATATTTTGAAACAGTGGAAGTGACTGAAACTATAAAACAATGAGACTTTTTTTTTATAACCTACAGAGACAATTTTATTTGTTTAAATAGGTCTACATTTTCCCGCAAAGCTTAGGCTAATGTCTTACCAATAAGTAACTATTAAAAATGGAAGAATTTCACCAATTGAATCAGTTGGTTGGTCTTTATTTTAAAGAAGGTGTACTATTGGCTCTGGCACTGTTAAGAACAGGTACACTTGCAAATATTCAGTGTTGGTATGGCCTTTCTATTAAGAAAAAAGTATCTATTTTGGAACCAGCATCGTTCTAAAGGAATCGAAATCGAACCACATCTAAATGTTTCAAACAAATGTTGGAATGTGTTGCATTACCTGTGTGTGTGTGTGTGTGTGTGTGTGTGTGTGTGTGTGTGTGTGTGTGTGTGTGTGTGTGTGTGCGTGCGTGTAATTGTGTGGGGGTGGGGTGAGGTTGTTGGAGGGTTGGTGGGATTAAAGCGTTGCAAAATGCACACCTCCAGTCCTCCAGACTCAGAGGAACTAAACTGCTAGGTTAGCTAAAATTGGAAATAGAGGAAGTCATTCTATAATAGTGCTGAGGTTTATGTAAACAAATGTGACACTTGTAGGAGGATGTTCATGTTGTAAAAAAAAAGGTTAGTCAGACACAGACACACAAATTATGTCATATACTGATTGCTTAAATGCAGGGTATTTCAGGGAATTATTTTAGTGCAAATCAGAACCTGCATGTTGTATAACTTAAGACGTCAGGAAGAACGATTTGTGGAATATTTAGAACATTTAATTTCTTTTTAAATTATTTTTTGCAAAATAATGGCAGAATAATGCATTTTCAACATGTCTATATCAGAATCAGAATCAGCTTTATTGACCAAGTATGCGTACACATACAAGGAATTTGACTCCGGTCTTTCTTTGCTCAAGTACTAACACGGAAATAGACAAACATATAGCTAAAAACAAGGACAACAAGCTCTACAAGAATAAACATTAAAGTTGTTATTTACAGGAAACAAAAAATATAAATATATATAGAAAGGTATGTATATATATGTATACACAGACACACACACACACACACATATATATACATATGTATGTATATACATATACACTCATACACATACACCAGCTACAATGACATTTGTAGACAGTGTCAATAGTGCATTGATGCAGAGTGCAAAGGATGCATAGACAATATAAATATAAATATAAATATATATGGTGAGGCTGTCAACTGTTCAACAGAGTGATGGCCTGTGGGTAGAAACTGTTCTTGTGTCTGGAAGTTTTGGCGTACAGAGTTCTGTAGCGCCTACCAGAGGGGAGAAGTTGAAACAGGTTGTGTCCAGGGTGTGATGGATCTGCAGTGACGGTACCAGCCCGTTTCCTGACTCTGGAAAAATATAATTCCTGAATGGAGGGCAGGCTGGCACCGGTGAGTCTTTCTGCAGTCCTGACTGTCCGTTGTAGTCTGTTCCTGTCCTGTATTGTGGCTGATCCAAACCACACAGTGATGGAGGTGCAGAGAACAGACTGGATGATGGCAGTGTAGAACTGGATCAGCAGCTCCTGTGGCAGGTTGAACTTCCTAAGCTGGCGCAGGAAGTACATCCTCTGCTGGGCCTTCTTATTAATGGAGTCGATGTTGGACTTCCACTTTAGGTCCTGGGAAATTATGGATCCCAAAAACCTGAAGGTTTCCACAGCAGACACAGTTCTGTCCAGTATGGTGATGGGGGGCAGTGTTGTGGGGCTCCTCCTGAAGTCCACTGTCATCTCCACAGTTTTGAGGTTGTTCAGCTCCAGATTGTTCTGACCGCACCAGAGGACCAGCTGTTCAACCTCCTGTCTGTATGCAGACTCGTCACCGTCCTGGATGAGGCCGATGACCGTTGTGTCATCTGCAAATTTCAGGAGTTTAACAGACTGGTCTCCTGAGGTGCAGTCATTAGTGTAGAGGGAGAAGAGCAGTGGGGAGAGCACACACCCCTGGGGGGCGCCAGTGCTGATTGTCCGGGTACTTGATGTGATGTTCCCCAGCCTCACCTGCTGCCTCCTGTCTGTCAGGAAGTTGGTGATCCACTGACAGGTGGGGGCTGGCACAGTGAGCTGGGAGAGTTTGGTTCTGAGGATGTCTGGGATGATGGTGTTGAACGCTGAGCTGAAGTCCACAAACAGGATCCTTGCATAAGTCCCTGGAGAGTCAAGGTGTTGCAGGATGTAATGCAGTCCCATGTTGACTGCATCATCCACTGACCTGTTTGCCCGGTAGGCAAACTGCAGGGGGTCCAGCAGGGGGCCTGTGATTTCCTTCAGATGGGCCAGCACAAGTCTTTCGAAGGACTTCATAACCACAGATGTCAGGGCAACGGGCCTGTAGTCATTTAGTCCTGTGATGTAGGATTTTTTGGGGACCGGGATGATTGTGGAGCTTTTGAAGCAGGAGGGAACTTCACATAACTCCAGTATTTCAGTATGAGACGGCTGGTGTCATGCTGGTTGACTTGACATGGAATGGTCCAAGTAACAAGTGATGAGTGCTACACAGAATATATCGATGAACCTCAGGGATTTGCTGGCCTTGTATTGGACTTCCTTGTTTAATGCAGCCAGGTTTACATAGTAAGTCCTATCTGTCTCACTCTCTCTCTCTCTCTCTCACACACACACACAAACCAGGGTTAATAGGTTCCACATGACCAGCTTAGGTCATTCCAATTAGAGCACGGGCAGAACTGAGTGGATCAAATGAGTTTCACATGGCTGGCTAAATCAGTCTTTGAGAGATAGAAACAGAGAGAGATAAGGAGTATGCCAGTGATATGAGAGAGAGGACATAAGGAGTATGCGAGAGAGAGAGCAAATCCCAACTATCATACGAAGTAGGGCTGCACGATTGCCTGTAGGTGAAACGTCCGTTGCCTAACTTAAAAGAAAAGCTGCTTGCACAAGCTCAACTGTTAAACTATACAATACACCACTACTATAGAACCAGAGAAAATAATGATCAAAAACCAAAGGTATTAATAACCGTTTTAATTGGACTCAATGGACTGCCGAGCGCAGCTAGCTACAAAAAGGTTTTGCAGTTCACTCAATGAAGTCTGTTCTGTACAGAACGTGTGGAGAAGTGTTGCGGCTTTGCCATAATTTAGGAGGTGCACTGACTAAGTACACTTACGCCTTCAAAAATTGTCAATAGGAAAGTAGTAAATCTTTTGCTAACCAATGACAACATTACAGAGAACTATGAACCCTCAAGAATTGCTATCCCAGGGTTTTTTTCAGTCTTCATTGGATGGGCAGATTATTTCTCTGGGTGGGCAGGGCTTATCTCAGAGTGGGCAACGCCCAGCCGTAGACACACCTTCACTCATCCAATCCACATATATACATCTGAAAATAACATGTTTGTTTCCATTTAGTTGATACATGTTTGGTTGGATTTGTGGTTCACCTGCCTCAAGATGGCCATTTCACAGGACAGAAATTGTCGAGAAGTACAACCTGTTTGTGGGCAGCCATGACTGATTTTGGAGAGGCTCTTGCATGACTAATTTGATCTAATATCAACCTACCCTTAAGACTGTGTTGTGTTTTCTTTTGAACTGGGATATTGATAAAAGTTGTCATTGTTATGTTCTTTTAGCCTACTTTGGCATCCAATAAAATACTTGGTTGAAAATTGTGATTTATAAAGAAAACAAATATGTTCTTAATCCTGAATATGTATTGTGATTTTTAGTCTAGTGGTAGTGTACGCGTGAGTTAATTTCAAGTTTTGAGGTACAGTTAAAGGTATTGCGGCGACGGCAGAGGAGTATGGGGAGCCAAGTGAAAACTAGATAAGAGTGCATTATGTGTTAGATTTAAGCTAAATCTGTAACTTTTTCTCAGATTTACATTAAATTGTAGCCTATTTTTCTTAGATATACAAATCTTTGGAGAACAAATTAAATGTTTATTTGAGTGGTTGGTAAGAAATTGAATTTATATATTTAAACCTTTATTTCAAATTGTAACTTAAATCTTTGTTTTGATGTAAATATTGAAAAATATATATATTTTCTTAAATCAGCATTTTAAACGTAAATATTTAACAACAATTATATATTTAGTTTAGATCTTAAATATTTGGTTAAAACTTAAATATTTATAACAAGTCTAAATATTTATTTTAAATCTTTAATCTGGGGTTAAATATTAAATATTGAATTGTATGTTAAATGTGAAACTTTAGCTCACATTTAATTAGCCCAAGCTAACTCTCCGCTTTACGACAGCCGTATTACGTGACTTCACTCCGGTGCATCCCACCAAATCCTATGGAGTTACTGGTATCAGGCTACTTTTGCCAGGGATTGATAATTGTAAAAACAAGTTTTGTAACCTAACTGAAGGTTGTGAAATACATGTGTGTAATCACTAAAACATGCCCCGTAACTGAGGATTTGTAGTCCTTGTTGTGAAAGTAGGCTAAAGTTGTGCATGAAATAAATGACTATTTTATCATTCACGTACACATTAAATGACATCTGCAACCCCGTTCAATCACATGCATATAGCTCGCATCTACAGTGGGGCCAAAAAGTATTTAGTCAGCCACTGATTGTGCAAGTTCTCCTACTTAGAAAGATGAGAGAGGTCTGTAATTTTCATCATAGGTACACTTCAACTATGAGAGACAAAAATGAGAAAAAAAAATCCAGGAAATCACATTGTAGGATTTTTTAAGAATTTATTTGTAGATGATGGTGGAAAATAAGTATTTGGTCAATAACAAAAGTTCTACTCAATACTTTGTAACATAACCTTTGTTGGCAATGACAGAGGTCAAACGTTTCCTGTAAGTCTTCACCAGGTTTGCACACACTGTAGCTGGTATTTTGGCCCATTCCTCCATGCAGATCTCCTCTAGAGCAGTCATGTTTTGGGGCTGTCGCTGGGCAACATAGACTTTCAACTCCCTCAACAAATGTTCTATGGGGTTGAGGTCTGGAGATTGGCTAGGCCACTCCAGGACCTTGAAATGCTTTTTACGGAGCCACTCCTTCGTTGCCCGAGCGGTGTGTTTGGGATCATTGTCATGCTGGAAGACCCAGCCACGTTCCATCTTCAATGCTCTCACTGATGGAAGGAGGTTTTGGCTTAAAATCTCACGATACATGGCCCCGTTCATTCTTCCCTTAACACGGATCAGTCGTCCTGTCCCCTTTGCAGTAAAACAGCTCCAAAGCATGATGTTTCCACCCCCATGCTTCACAGTAGGTATGGTGTTCTTGGGATGCAACTCAGCATTCTTCTTCCTCCAAACACGACGAGTTGAGTTTTTACTAAAAAGTTCTATTTTGGTTTCATCTGACCACATGATATTCTCCCAATCCTCTTCTGGATCATCCATATGCTCTCTGGCAAACTTCAGACGGGCCTGGACATGTACTGGCTTAAGCAGGGGGACACGCCTGGCACTGCAGGATTTGAGTCCCTCTCGGCGTAGTGTGTTACTGATGGTAGCCTTTGTTACTTTGGTCCCAGCTCTCTGCAGGTCATTCATCAGGTCCCTCCGTGTAGTTCTGGGATTTTTGCTCACCGTTCTCATGATCATTTTGACCCCACGGGATGAGATCTTGCGTGGGGCCCCAGATCGAGGGAGATTATCAATGGTCTTGTATGTCTTCCATTTTCTTACAATTGCTCCCACAGTTGATCTATTCACACCAACCTGCTTGCTTATTGCAGATTCACTCTTCCCAGACTGGTGGAGGTCTACAATTTTCTTCCTGGTGTCCTTCGACAGCTCTTTGGTCTTGGCCATGGTTGAGTTTGGAGTCTGACTGTTTGAGGCTGTGGACATGTGTCTTTTATACAGATAACGAGGTCAAACAGGTTCCATTAATACAGATAACGAGTGGAGGACAGAAGAGCTTCTTAAAGAAGAAGTTACAGGTCTGTGAGAGCCAGAAATCTTGCTTGTTTGTGGGTGACCAAATACTTATTTTCCACCATAATTTACAAATAAATTCTTAAAAAATCCTACAATGTGATTTCCTGGATTTTTTTTTCTCATTTTTGTCTCTCATAGTTGAAGTCTCATCATCATCATCATCATTTTCGTCCGCTTATCCGATCGGGTCGCGGAGGTAGTAGTTCCAGCAGAGAGCCCCATCCTTCCCTTTCCCGGGCCACATCCGCCAGCTCTGACTGGGGGATTCCAAGGCGCTCCCCGACCAGTATGGAGATATAATCCCTCCACCTGGTCCTTGGTCTGCCCCGTGGCCTCCGCCCAGCTGGACGTGCCTGGAACACCTCCCTAGGGAGGCGGCCAGGTGGCATCCTAACTAGATGCCCGAACCACCTCAACTGGCTCCTTTCTACGCAAAGAAGCAGCGGATCTACTCCGAGTCCCTCCCGGATGACTGAACTTCTCACCCTATCTCTAAGGGAGAAGCCAGCCACCCGCCGGAGGAAACTCATATCGGCCGCTTGTATCCGTGATCTCGTTCTTTCGGTCATGACCCATCCTTCGTGACCATAGGTGAGAGTAGGAACAAAGATAGACCGGAAGATTGAGAGCTTTGCCTTTCGGCTCAACTCTCTCTTCGTTACAACGGTGCGATACAGCGACTGCAATACCGCTCCCGCTGCTCCGATTCTCCGGCCCAACTCACGTTCCATTTTCCCGTCACTCGAGAACAAAACCCCAAGATACTTAAACTCCTTCACTTGGGGTAAGGACTCATTCCCTACCTGGAGTAAACACTCCATCGGTTTCCTGCTGAGAACCATGGCCTCAGACTTGGAGGTGCTGATCTTCATCCCAGCCGCTTCACACTCGGCTGCAAACCGATCCAATGAGTGCTGAAGGTCGCAGGCTGATGGCGCCATCAGTACCACATCAACGCATTGATTCCAGCTTCAGATTTCAATCATCAACCATCATCCGCCGGGCTTGCCACGGAGCCCGGCCGGGCACAGCCCTTAAGAAGCAACGTGGAAAACAACATCACCGTCTCGAATTCTCCGTCCTGTGGGCTCACCACCTGCGGGAAGAACCAATGGGGTCGGGTGCGCTGCCAGAAAGGTGGTAGTGAAGGTAGAGGGTCTCGACGGACAAGACCTGGGTGGCAGAGGCTGGCTTTGGGGACGTGGAACGTCACCTCTCTGGGAGGGAAAGAGCCGGAGCTTGGGCGGTAGGTGGATCGCTACCAGTTGGATCTGGTGGGGCTTACCTCTACGCACAGCCTCGGCTCTGGTACCTCAATCCTGGATAGGGGTTGGACTCTATTCTTCTCCGGAGTGGCCCAAGGTGCGAGGCGCAAGGCGGGAGTGGGGATACTTATAAGTCCCCGGCTGAGTGCCTCTATGTTGGAGTTTATCCCGGTGGATGAGAGGGTCGCCTCCCTACGCCTGAGGGTCGCGGGGGGGGAAACTCTGACTGTTGTCTGCGCCTATGCGCCAAACAGTAGTGTGGAGTATTCGGCCTTCTTGGAGACCCTGGATGGAGTCCTGCATAGGGCGCCTGGTGGGGACTCCGTAGTCTTACTGGGAGACTTCAACGCACATGTGGGCAATGATGGAGACACTTGGAGGGGCGTGATTGGGAGGAACGGCCGCCCGGATCTGAACCCGAGTGGTGGCTTGTTATTGGACTTCTGTGCTAGTCATGGACTGGCCATAACGAACACCATGTTCGAACATAAGGATGCTCATAAGTGTACTTGGTACCAGAGCACCCTGGGCAGAAGGTCAATGATAGATTTTGTTATCGTGTCATCGGATCTGAGGCCCTATGTTTTGGACACTCGGGTAAAGAGAGGGGCGGAGCTGTCAACTGATCACCATCTGGTGGTGAGTTGGGTCAGGTGGCCGGGGAAGCCTCTGGACAGACCTGGTAAGCCCAAACGTGTAGTGCGGGTGAACTGGGAACGTCTGGAGGAGGCCCCGGTATGGGAGGCCTTCAACTCACACCTCCGGCGGAGCTTCTCTTGCATCCCTGTGGGGGCTGGGGGCATAGAACCAGAGTGGGCAATGTTCAAAGCCTCCATTGCTAAAGCCGCGTCTGAGAGTTGTGGTCTCAAGGTCTTGGGTGCCTCAAGGGGCGGTAATCCCCGAACACCCTGGTGGACACCAGGGGTCAGGGGAGCCGTCCGACTGAAGAAGGAAGCCTTCCGGGATATGTTATCCCGGGGGACTCCGGAAGCAGTTGCAAGGTATCGACAGGCACGGAGGACTGCAGCCTCGGCGGTGGCAGAGGCGAAGCAGCGGGTGTGGGAGGAGTTCGGAGAAGCCATGGAGAAGGACTTTAGGCTGGCACCAAAGTTGTTCTGGAAAACCATCCGGCACCTCAGGAGGGGAAAGCAGGGAAGCATTCAAGCTGTATACAGCAAGGATGGGACGCTGTTAACTTCAACTGATCAGGTGATGGTACGGTGGAAGGAGCACTTTGAGGAACTCCTAAACCCGACAAATCCCCCCTCTATGGTTGAGGCGGAGCTAGAGGATGATGGGGGATCAACGCCAATTTCCCTGGTGGAGGTCACTGAGGTAGTCAAACAACTCCACAGTGGCAAAGCCCCAGGGGTTGATGAGATCCGCCCTGAAATGCTGAAGGCTCTGGGTGTTGAGGGACTGTCATGGATGACACGTCTCATCAACATTGCGTGGAGGTCAGGAACAGCACCTAAGGAGTGGCAGACCGGGGTGGTGGTTCCCCTCTTCAAAAAGGGGGACCGGAGAATGTGTGCCAATTATAGGGGCATCACATTACTCAGCCTCCCCGGGAAAGTTTACTCTAGGGTGTTGGAAAGGAGGGTCCGGACGATAGTCGAACCTCGGATTGAAGAGGAACAATGCGGTTTCCGACCAGGGCGTGGAACAACGGAACAACTTTTTACTCTCGCAAGGATCCTGGAGGGGGCCTGGGAGTATGACTGTCCGGTCTACATGTGTTTTGTAGATTTGGAGAAGGCGTATGACCGGGTCCCCAGGGAGCTATTGTGGGAGGTGCTGCGGGAGTATGGGGTGAGGGGGTCACTACTTAGGGCCATCCAATCTCTATACTCCCAAAGCGAAAGCTGTGTCCGGGTTCTCGGCAGTAAGTCAAACTCGTTTCCAGTGAGGGTTGGTCTCCTACAGGGCTGCGCTTTGTCACCGATTCTGTTTGTGACATTCATGGACAGGATTTCAAGGCGCAGCCGCGGGGGAGGAGGACTGCAGCTTGGTGAGCTTGGGATCACGTCACTGCTTTTGTTGAAGTCTACCTATGATGAAAATGACAGACCTCTCTCATCTTTCTAAGTAGGAGAACTTGCACAATCAGTGGCTGACTAAATACTTTTTGGCCCCACTGTATATGAATATATTGTAGGCTAAACGTAATGGACAAGTAGGCTTTAGTTATCATAGATGAATCAACACAACAATAAGCACATTACTAGCAGCTACATGCTGAGGTTAGCTAGACTACTTCTCTTTTGTAGCGAGCCAGTATGCCTACAATACGAATGTGAAGCCGTAGGCGCTGCAATGTTCAAATTAAAACTCTCTCACTTACACCCTCCGGCATCCTTACCCCGGAACGGATTTAGTGGGTTACTGACAACACCGCAACGGAGTGAAGTCACGTAATACGACTGCCGTAAAGCGGACAGTTAGCTTGGGCTAGTTAAATGTGAGCTAAAGTTTCACATTTAACATATCATTAAATATTTAATATTTAACCCCAGATTTAACATTTCAAATAAATATTTAGACTTTTTTTATATTTAAGTTTAACCCAAATACTTAAGATATAAACTAAATATATAATTATTGTTAAATATTTAAGTTTAAAACGAGGATTTAAGATAAAAAAATATATATAATTTTTGGGAAATATTTACATCCAAAGATTTAAGTTAAATATAAAAAAAAAGTTTTAAATATATAAATAAAATTTGGTCCACATCACTCAAATAAACATTTACATTGGTTTTCCAAAGATTTATAGATCTAATAAAAATAGGCTACAATTTAATGTCAATCTGAGAAAAAGTTATATGCTCTCTCTATATGTATATAAATAATGCACTCTAACTTTCATTTACACTTGGCGCCCCATACATTCGTAAACTTTTTCCGGTTTTGTCAAATTGTATATCTGGCCACCAAGTCCGGATTTCTTCAAGTCCTAAAACGCCATTCTGTCAAACACTGATGGATACTTTATTTCTACATACCATAAGATCTCTTAATCTGTTTTGTGATCATATTGAAGTTTCAATGCATTGACAGATACAAATGTAAAATTTGTTCTTGATATTTTGCTCAGATAGACTTCTCAAACTTTGTTTTTGATTGTTGCAGTTTGTGCTTGTGCTATAAATGTTATATTGCTAAATAGATTTTTGTATTGCATTCTCAAATATATCTACCTTTCTACATAAAAAAGTTTTTTTTTATTTGGGCTAGTCAAAATGTATTTCGGGGCAACCAGAATCTGAAGAATCTCTGTCTGAAGGGCAACCAGGGATTTGGAAATGTTGCGATCCCCGATTAGAGATGCCAGCTTTGGATAATTTGTTATATTGTTTTGTTTGGAAACCTGGACCAAGATCAGGACTCAACGCTAAGGTTTTTCAGTGGTTGCCAAGCTGGGCAAACACGAATCATGTTTTGGTTGCCCAAATAGACAATGTGGTTGCCGTGCTATATTAGGCCTACTTTCTCCAGGGCGCACTAGGCAGGCTGCTCGGCCAATATCAGTCTGATTACTTTCGAGATTGGCCTTGTTTTAAAGCCATAGACTTGTACCGATTACGAAGGTACCAAACACTTCTGTGAAAAAAAATCGTATGGGCTTACTTCGTTGGTTTACATGTTTCTTATTGCTAGCGAGATAAAATCAAAACACTACGACTATCTTAGTGCTGTCTCGAGTCGATGTGTCTTGCTCTTACAAAAACAAAACAACAACTAAGGTATTCAGTGGAACTAGGAGACTTACGTTGAGATGGATATACATTTTAGCTTGCTTTGATCAACGACGTAAAGCACATTCGGTTTTCTCGTTACTGCAGTTTGTTGGCTCTGCATAGGCCTACGTGTTTCATTTTAATCATTGACAGTATATTAGTGGACGAAGTGATCGTGACGTCCCCCATTGGCTTGTGGGCCACCATATTGAAGCCTTGAGTTTGGCATTTTGAAAATCGCCATGTTGGTTTCATAGGCCCCCGCCATCTTTTTTGTAAAACCTGAAGTGAGGACATTGACAATACTTGGACGAGAGGGTGGGGCTGGGGAGGAGCTGGGTGGAGCCCGTTGCTAGGTCTCTATCCCGATTGAGTATCACAAGGTAGCCACGCCCCAAAGCATACCCTGCTTTATCATCTATTTTACTCTAAATGGGACCATCATTTACAAAATGAACATCATGGTGTATTGAAAAAGACTTTAAACTATCAATTGAGACCATAAACTCGTAAGGAAAATGTTTACTGATGTAATAAAGTAAGTGAGAAGTAGGGTCATTTTCTCATAGACATCCATACAATAGTAGTTGCTTCTTAAACCAGGCAGTTGCCCCCTGCTTGTTATTAGAAAGAATGCAGGTTTAAGGCACTGCGGTATATGGGCTTCACTTTTCAGTGCCGGAACTACACCCTCGATTTTAACACGGTGAATCGGCTTGGGTTACCCTTTGTTATATACATTATATGTAGACATTGAAGTTACTTTTGAATGTAAAGTAATTAAACGCATACAAGCGTTCAAAATAATAAGAAAATGTCCCCGGTGCGGGCTGAGATGTATCTATAACCTGACCGGCGGAGCCGCGGAGTTGTGTCTTTGTGCAGTGGGAAAGTTGGACTGAAGTTAACATAATAATTGTTTAGTGTAGAGTTACAATAGTTTGATGAGTTTTAATACACTTTAAAATTATATATAAATACACATACAAGTGGTTTCCACGATGGGCAACCACTTAAAATAGAATGGTTGCCATAGCTTCAAAAGTGGTTGCCCCGGGCAATGGGTGACCGTTAATGTTGAGCCCTGACCGTGATTGTTGGGCCCTGCCCAAAATTGGTTATTGGTGAAAACTTTTCAGTGCGCCTGTAGTTTATATATATGGTCCTAATGGGGATAATTCACAGTTATTTTCCAAATTAATTTCCATTCTTCCAGACCTCAATTCACACCAATTAATACTGGGATGGGATTTTTAATGTATTTGTGCACAAAGACCGATTGAGACCAAGGCCAAACAGTCCACCTTCTAAATCTACAACTGGTCTGATCCTTAGAGGAGGAACAATCCTCAGCAGGTAAAAAACAGCACTCTTTAATTTCCCCAAGTCCACCACACATACTGTAGGATATAGATTTTTTAAATAGACAACATAATATTGCCCTTCATTTGCAATTGAAGCTTCACAGCATCGTAATTTCCAGTTTTAATTGTCCAGTACAGATGGTTCAGAACTTCCCGAACAGTGCACCATTGCGACTCCTCTGGCACCTAGACTCATTGTTTATATCATGTCAAGTACAAAAATAATCTGGAAGCCCAAATATATTTCTTTCTTGAGGTTAAAAACACCCCAGGAATGTCGCAATGGATTAGCTGGGATCCTTTTAAGGCATGATTCAGGGGCAAAATCATTTTCTACAGTGCCTTTGAAAATAAGCAGCGTTCTGCGCGATGCTGCAAACGATTTAAGCTCATTCCAGATACTGATGGTATGCTCTCTCTTCAAGTCCCTGAGCTGTATAAAGACAGGATCCTTCTTCAGACGGAGTTTGGGGATCTCTCTTCCTATCAGCCTGAGAAGACTGACATAAATCAAGGCAGCTCTTTCACGAGCATGGTGAGAAAGCTAGCAAACTATTAGCACATCAGCTTCGGCAATTTTTCTTCATACAACCCACAGGTCATTAATGACGAACTTCAACTTTTTTATTCTAACCTGTATCACTCTGATTCGGTTGCAGAATGATCCCATATAGTTATTTCTCAACAAACTAGACATTCCCTGAAGATCCTGATGTCCAGGCTTTCCTTATAAGGATAAGCTGTATTACCAATTACATTAAACACGCGATCAAGGCTATGCAGAGTGGTAAGGCCCCGGGCCGGATCGGTCTCCGATAAAAGTTCTACAAAGTGTTTTCTGATAAACTGACCCCTATTTTCTAATTAATGAACGGCAAGGCCTTCTCTGGTGAATTCTTTTTTTCTAAACCCTCACTCAAGCCACAATCGAGGCGCTATAACAAAAAAAAGAGAATCCATTGGATTGTGGTTCATATCTCTCTCGCGTCGTCAGGAAGACGCAATTCCCTATCATTTACAAAGACCAAACAGTTTTCATTCCAGGGCCATAATCTTTCTCCAACAAGTGTCAATTACTCAATTTCATGTTTTCTACCCACTCAACACAAGAACCTGAAGCAAATATCTCTCTTGACACTGGAAATGCGTTTCACAGGATTGAGTGGGGCTACTTATTTGCTGTTCTGGCAAAGTTTGGGTTTGGGTACTTTATGCACCTGTGTCAAAATTATTTACTTATCTTGGACTATTAAAGCACATTTAAAGCACTCTTTAAATTCAAAATTAAACCCCTACTTGAGCGCACTACAAGCGATTTGGACTGTTGGTCAAGTCTTCCTATCATCCTCCTAGGGCATGTTAATTTAATTAAAATATTGATGTTGCCAAAACCAAAAAAGTTTTTAGATGGTTCCTCAATTTTTTCCCCCTTAGCGGGGAACAAACACCGATAATCTAGCTGGCTAGCCTGTTGGGTCATATCATGATGGGCGAGTAATGATGCTAGTGAGCAGAACATCGTTGGCAAATTATTATTCATGACGTTCTTTAGATTCATTTATAATGGAAAGTTGGATGGACTTAAGATGGTCCGGGTAGGAATGCTATTTCCGAACGAGTCAGATTGTCTAGGGGTCCGTTTCGGACCGGGTCTCTGTATATTGAAAATATCTTTATTGCATAAGGTTCAGGTATGAATTCCATGGGTTCATTTCGTAATTGGTCCTAATATTTGGACTCACGAAGACCTCTACTACAGACATACTTCCGTAAATTAGTGAACATTAAAAACTGATCAAAAGCTAGTATACTTCCCCCTAATTACTGCATCTACTAAGTAAGAATTTCGTAAAAAAAAATATATACATTTCTTAATTCTGAGATTTTTGAATTAAAGACAAAGACAGATTGGGCAGCCACAGTGACCTCACTATTTTTGTAGTTTTTTGGAGAGGGGTTGTACAAATGCCTGTATTTGTGAACCTCATCCTTGGGTTGCTCTATAATCTGCTCTATTGTGGATTTAATGGCGATCTGTCTGTGTTTTCAAACCAAAATATTACTGACAAATGTAATCAGGAGGACTAGCTATAGTCTTACTGAAAACTATGACCATGAAATAATCAAATCAATATTATTTGACACAGATATATTCCCCAAAATGTTTTTATGTTTTATTTAAAGAAAACAATTGAAAGGTATTTTGTAGCAAGGTAAATTATAATATATGTTTTACCCTACACTGCACACACAGAGCTTGGCTGTTCTGATGTGATCCTTCTCAAACAATAAAACAAAATACACTCTTAATTTAGGGTTGGATGCTGCATGTAATTATGATCTAACAGCCCTCCTATTCACAGTTTAAATTTTGTGTCATGATGCACATTCTACAGCAGCACAAATGAACATGGTTTGAACATCGATAACGAATAGGCTAGTACCTACAAAGTGTTAAATGCGGCATAGTGCTGCATTGAGCATGGTCATAATAGGCAGTCATCATCGAGTAGCGTCTAGCCACATCCAGACACACCCACTTAGCTTTAATGCAGACTTAGCTTGATGGTAGGTGGATTCAATTTGAATAAAATGCTTTTTAATTACCATCATACGTTGCATGTAAAGTGTAGGTTACACTGCAAAAACTCACAAAGCAAACAATGTATTAAGAGAGATAGACTAAGACAGATTTTGACATTAAGCCATTGTGTGCGAGAGAGAGAGAGAGAGAGAGAGAGAGAGAGAGAGAGAGAGAGAGAGAGAGAGAGAGAGAGAGAGAGAGAGAGAGAGAGAGAGAGAGAGAGAGAGAGAGAGAGAGAGAGAGAGAGAGAGAGAGAGAGAGAGAGAGAGAGAGAGAGAGAGAGAGAGAGAACGAACATGGCAACCTCACGTATTTAGAAAAATAGCTTTCGCAGATGAATAAACGACATGCCTGTTATCACTTGCTTACTTTAAGGTAAAGCATGACCAGCTACACAAATGGTGAAAGTGGCATATCGCCTGTCATCCTACTATGATGTAGGCTAGGCCTACAGGCTATTGAAGTCTACGGAATTTCATAATTCGCTAAGGTTTATTTAAACGCCTATTAACGATGGCCTTGGCAAAAAAAACAGCATATTTTATTACAGCCAATTAACGTACTAGTAGCCTACTACACATGGGTGCCAGAACATGAACAGTAGTGTGCTTCTTAAAATGATTAGGCTAGTGGCAAACTAGCCAGCAGATAATTCACAGTTGAACCAGACGTCTCCTGTATCATTGAATCGCCATACGCCAACTACGGTTGGTTTGACTTCATGCTAGAATATGGGTGCATAGCGCTTGGGTCACATCTGGCCGACGTATTAGTCACATAGCACACATTTACTGCGGTGAGATCTCGGTTGTGTGTGGGTGTGTGTGGGGAGTGGGTGTGTGTAGGCGACTCTTGCAAAAAGACAATTCATGTGATTGGCATAAAACATGACAGTTTCATTTATGTTAATAAAACAAGGACTTACCCCGCAGCACACTGGTTTTATCCATGTACATCGCGCAGCAAAACACAAATCCTGTCATTAAAACACCGGACGGGAGACAGAACCTCCCAATCGCTCACACGACGAAAAAGATAACCGAGCTCGTTTTAATAAGGTGAATATTTTGTTTGGTTTTTAACCCAATCCCTTCCTAACCCATAACCGAGAAAGAGCGGTGTGTATATATAGATAGAGAGACTACTAGACCCGAAAATAAAGGATGGAATAAGTAGGTTAAAAGCACTAGTCGCCGAGGCAGGGGGACTACCTTCGTCGAACAGCGCCGGGCAGCACAGCGGCGGCAGCATCAGTAGGTCAGCTGCAAGGATGCAGGGGGAGGGAGAAGAATTGCAGCAGCAAAATCCTTGCTTATTGGGTCATCTATAGGTCAAAATGAATAAATACGGTACAGAACCCTTATAATGAAATGCTTTTTAAAAGTTCCACACAATAAAGAGGAATGCAGGACCATAGGCTGTTTATATGCTTTATAGAAAAAGAAATATATATAAAAAAGATATTCTCTAAAGCATCTTCGTGAGTTAAAAACTTGCTTAACCCCTGCCACGGCCTCTCTTATCGTCCGTCATTTGTTGTCCACCAACAGGCAGGCAAATACAGCTCAACCTACCATAGCAACAGGTCTGTTCAAGGTAGATTATACTGACTACATTTTTATAGTGTTGCAGTAGGTTAGACTGACTAAAATCTCGCTCGAGAACCTAAGCTCTCGAAAGGCAAAGTGCATATTCTTAAGGCAAACGAAATGTTTATGTAAAATATCAATAGTCCATCTCACCATCTGCCAACAATCTATCAATCTCTACAACTCTTCTGTTGACCGGAATCTTCCCCTTCCTACACATCCTTCTCCCTCCACCCATTGTCTCTTTGCCTGTCCTCTTCTCACCAACCATCACTCTCCTTTGTGTTCTTTCACCTTTCAAGTGTTGGTTTATCACTCATCACTTCCGTCCTTCCCTCCATCTTTACAAACATTATTTGTGGTTATCAATAATGACAGCATTGAAATCACAAGCAGGTAAATTAGATTATACATTTAATGAACTGAAACAGGCTATGGTGTAATTAAACATATTCCTGATATAAAAATATTGCCCCTGTGCGGACAGCTGTACTGTCTGCTCTAAAACAAGTGCATCCACACTAACTCACACTAACAAGTCTTTCTGCTTCAATTAAATGTTACCCTTTCTGACCTCTGATCTCCCAGCATAATATTCCTTTAGGCACTTCCCCCACCTCTGCAGCTGTAACAACAGTCTGTGACCCAGTAACCTATTAACAAATGAAAACCTATTAAAGAGTAGAGACTGGAAGCTATACAAACAGGAAGGCCAGGCCCAACCGAGAAATCACGCAGACTACAAGAAGACAAACAGCCAGGCATTCAAACGATCATTTTTTTTATGTCTAAATTACTTTAGAATAATTTTAATACTAAGGTGTACTAGAAGGTTGTAGACATAATTCTTTGTGTGATTTATGATGTTTTACTTGGCTACTCCCACACAATACATTCAAACTTGTTTCCCTAATACACATACATTCTCTTCTGTGTATCCCCTACACTGCGTCCCTTTCTTCATTAATACTGTCATTTAAGGGTGAATACGGTAACCTAAATTGTGAAAAGAAAGAATAGATATTACACTATATCCATATTATTCTACACCTCTCACTGAAAAGTTGCAGTATGTTGCGATAAAAACCTACTTTGAGAAAGAATACTATTTAGAGCCATCGGATTCTTGACTGCTGCTTACATTGTCCTTTCCAGGTCGGACAAGATATTGTTCTGTTTTAATACTCTATTTTTCTCCTCAATATACAGTTAATTATGGTCAAAATGATTTGCCCCCATCATGAAATCAAACTAACCATCAACTTTTCCATGGAAATGACCATAACCAAAAGTGTTTACAGTTTAATTGCTTCCAAAAGAACAAAGACAAAATCTCCACTAAGCTTGATTAAGATATTTTATTGATGCGCTGAATTGAAACAAGACAAAACAAAAATGACAAGGCCAGAATTATTAGCCCTCTGACAATTAACAGTCAATAGTGTTACCGTTCTGTGTTACCGTTCTGTGTTACCGTTCTGTGTTACCGTTCTAACAGTTCGAACACATCATGCCACAGAGTCAATTCGTTCATTGTAGTCTGGCAAGGCTCCATTGGGAGTTGGTTTGGTAGTTACATCAGGGCACTCATCATAGTCTTCCTCTCTACCTCCATCAAAAACCAGTCACTGATTTATCTGGCAGGCTGAATTAAACCTGCTCCAATTTGACTATTTATAGATGATGCCAATGTTCTGTCCGTGGGTAGATCTAAAAACACTTTAGAAAATTGTAGAAGATGGTTTGAGCTATATAAGCTATCATTGAATCTGAGTACCAAAAAAAAGTCATGATATTCGGTAACCGGAAAATTATTAAAATGCATGTTTAAAGTACAAAATGAACTACTTTATTTTTAATAAAGACCACATTTACTCTTACAAAACGAGGAGTTTGAGTCTCTGTAAAAAAAAATAAAAAGAAATCCCCCTTTTATGTCAAGATTGACTGAATAGTATTATTTTGGTAATTTCAAATACAAAATACAAATACTTCTGCTCAAAGAAGTAACATATTTCAAATTACACTACACTTTTTTGAGACTGATCTAATACAAATGACAAAATACTGGAAAGTAATTAAAATATGTATTTGAAATACTTTTAATTAAAATACTGCCCATCTCTGATTTTGGTGACATCCCCGACTATTTTCTCCTCCAAAGGCTTTGAAACCTTGCACTTTTGACAATGTCCAGGTTTGTTTCTAACATAATTAGTGCTTTGCAATATACAGCTGTTCTAGACACTGTGAAACATTTGGAAATGTTGGTATAGCCTTCCCCCTTAAGATCCACGATCTTCTGTCTGGGGTCCAGATTGATTTCTTTACGTTTTGGGATGATGAAATTACTTCTTAAAAATAATTTAAGAGTAGTCCCTCTCAATCAAGTGTTAAAGTGCCACTAGCCCTGTTCATTCAGTGGCGGGCCATGCATTTTGCACCTAGGCCTTCAGTGCAATCCTCCCGCAATAAAACCACCTTCAAATAACCTGCAGTTATGACTCCGTGTCGATCTCATTCCACTCCGTTTTAGTACTGTGGACAGCGTGTACACAAAACAAACACTGTTTGAAACAGGCCTGTCCTTGATTGGGAAACAAAAGCAAAAAAAATAGTCACATCCATCTCGGCCACTAATTTTGTCGGTAATCATTTTTTCTATAAATAGCTTAAAGCTTAATTGTCACGGCCTGGTGCTTCTGGGCCCTTGATTATTCTTTATGGTTCATACCTGTGCCTTGTTTCGGACCTGCCAGCTATTAGTTTCATCGTTATCACCTGTGCCTTTTGCCAGTGTATTTAAGTTCCTGGTTTCCTTTGTTCTTTGTCTGTCATTATTTGCTGTATGCGTGTTGCTGTGTTTTATGTTAGTTCCTGTCTCCTTTTGGTACAGGTTTTGCCTCTGCGTTCTGCCCCCCGTGTTCCTTTTGTTTTGTGGGTTTTTTTTCGGGTTATTAGTTAGCTGGTTTTGTTCTTGTCTGCATTTGGGTCGGCCTCTCCTGCAAAAGCCCTGACAGAATGACAGACCATACCTCCGACCCAGCAGACGAGCTACGGCTTTGGAAGTTCGATGGACAAAGGGGCAGGTGTCGGGAGTTCATCACGCTGTGCTGCCGGGAATTCGGGCGATACCCAGCCTATTTCAGATCGGACTTGCTTAGAGTGGACTTTATGGTCTCGTGGCTGACGGGCGAGACTAGGGAGTGGGTGGTCGACCTACGGCGGAGTGACTCACTTCACTACTCAACCCCCATGCTCTTCATGACTGCGCTGCTTTGCCGTTGTGAGGCAGCTTCAGACGCAGCTCCAGCCCCGTTAGGATCGCCCGCCTCTGTTCCTGCCACCACCTCCGCTCCTGCCTCGGTTCCAGCCACCACCTCCGCTACCGCCTCTGTTCCGGTGACTTCGAGCGAGGAGGATCAGGGCCGGTATGACGGAGACCCGGAGGACTGTCAGAGGTTTATTTTACAGTGCCTCCGGGAGTTCAAACGGCGTCCCACCTGGCACAGGGGAGAGCTCGCCAAGGTGTACTACATCCTGCAGGGTCTTAGCGGCATAGCGCTGGACTGGGGGCTCTCCATCTGGAGACGGCAGACCCCAACCTGCAGGGACTGTAAGCTGTTCATCCAGGAGTTGAGGTGGCAATTCGACCCATCATTCGCTCTAGGACCTGCCCCAGGGTCGACGGATGACTCGACTTCCCTGGCTTCCCTGGCTCCCGAGTCGGCTCCCCTTGCTCCCGAGTTGGCTCCCGAGTCGACTCCCCCGGCTCCCGAGTCAACTCCCCCGGCTTCCCCGGCTCCCGAGTTGACTCCCCCGGCTTCCCCGGCTTCCGAGCCGACTCCCCCGGCCTCCCTGGACCCCACCCAGGTCGCGCTGGAGGCCTCTCTCCAGGCAGCCCCACCCCCAGCCCCGGGCTGCCTCTCCAGGAGGAGAACCCCAGCCCCACACCCCTGTACCAACGTGGGCCCCGTCCGCCCGAGGGTAGCGGCGCCTTCTGCCACCAGCTACGTCCGCCTGAGGGTGGCATTTTCTGGTCTCGAGGGTGGCACCTGCCGCTTCCGCCTGAAGGGGGTGCCCACCGGCCTTGGCGTTTCTGTGTTGGTGCTTCGGGAGCCGCGCTTTGGGGCGGGGGTACTGTCACGCCCTGGCGCTTCTGGGCCCTTGATTATTCTTTATGGTTTACACCTGTGCCGCTTTCGGACCTGCCAGCTATTAGTTTCATCGTTATCACCTGTGCCTTTTGCCAGTGTATTTAAGTTCCTGGTTTCCTTTGTTCTTTGTCTGTCATTATTTGTTGTATGCGTGTTGCTGTGCTTTATGTTAGTTCCTGTCTCCTTTTGGTACAGGTTTTGCCTCTGCGTTCTGCCTCCTGTGTTCCTTTTGTTTTGTTGGGGTTTTTTTGGGTTATTAGTTAGCTGGTTTTGTTCTTGTCTGCATTTGGGTCGGCCTCTCCTGCAACAGCCCTGACATTAATACTTCACTGATTTATACTGACGGTCACGCAAAGCGATAGGCCTAAGTGTTTTTGAAGATAGCCTACTTAGATTCTAAAACAAGAGGACCAAAATACAGGTGATGATTAAACATAGGCCTACCTCATGTATTACTTGACATTCATTCATGAAGACAATGCATTAATACAGTTATGATCGGGTGCATTTTTTGTTCAAGAAATGCGGCTGCTAGCTGTGGTGTCTGTTGACTCTTCCCCAATTTTTCTTAAAAGGTTCTTCTCGAAACGGGCTTAACAAGTAGATCTGTCACAAAATCGAATTCTTCTCCTTCAGCCATTGTGTGGGGCTAAGTAAATATTTAAATACTAGAAATCTAAACGCCACGAAAATAAGTGTAGCCTATATTTAGAAATCTGTAACTGCTGTTTCACTTCTGTCACTAACTGCTAGTCTCGCGATGCCAGACTTAGCTAACTGCTCCGCTCACAATCAAGCACGCACCACATGAAAAATGCAGAGTTGCTGACGTAGACCTAGGCCAGCTAGAAGGCTCTGTCATTTCCAAGGTTGCGTCCCAATCTAATCTACGTCCCTCCCTTCCCTTCCTCCCTCCACTTGAGTGAACACTCAATCAACGTTTCTGTGACGTAATCTTAAGTGAGCCCTACCTTGAAGAGTAAGGCGGGATACTTTGGAATGGAATAACTGTAGCTTCAAAACAGGCAGTTGCAAGATGTTTTTTGGTGCGTGGAGGACATGGAGCCTGTACAGGTTGCAGCTGTAATATTAGCAAAGTGTCAGCTTTTGCAAAATATATCAGCATTATTTTCTTGGAAGAGGAGGAGACGTCTTTTGGCAATAGTTGCTGCAAAAGTTGCTGTCAAGGAGGAGGTATTTTTTTTATAATGTTTCCGTTTATACGTCAATTCATTCTAGTCACTCAGGCTAAAGGTGCTACATATATAAGCTTATCAACAAAAAAGAAAAAAAACGTTTCTACTCTGTGGGGTATTTAAATTCTGTGTACTGATTTGTTGTTAACAAAATAATGCATCAATGGAATTGGCTATGCTTTATTAAAAATAGTTCATGTCACAATAAAACTGTTTAAAATGTGGAGATTAATCCAATTATAATATCGATAGTTATGAATAATCATTGTTTAATGTATGCGTTTTTCCCTGACATTTTTTCACAGTTTGGTAGAAGAGGCAATGTTGTTGAGCACAATGAATTGTGGGACACACTCTCTGCTCAAGGGTTATTTTTTGTTGACTCTGCCGGAGGGAGTCAAATCAAGGGATTGCGAGAATGCAGATTCTCCTTTCCCTTGCTTTCAACATAAGGGACCTGCCCTCCGGCTGGTTGCCATTTTACATCCTGGGACTTTGGGGGTCCCCCCTCCAATGAATGAAAGGGAACATGATGAAGCAAAGATTAAGAATAAATTGGCACGGAGCCCAAGAATACACCCAGCCTGACAAACTCGAAATCTGATTGGTTAGAGAATATGACAATCATCAACATTGTGCCCATTTGCTTCAACAGCAGAGGGGATTCACTCAAAATTCTGAAGGCCGAGAAGGGTAGATTTTTCACCCGGAGACAGCACAGGGGAAAAATCTGATTGGTTAAAACTCTAATTTATATGAGCTACAGTGGAAGCAGCGCAACTGAGGGGGAGAGCAGCAAGATCACGTTAATCCCTGACATTTGCGAACGTTTATCTTAATATATGAATATTGTGGATAGACTGATGGAAACAAACTAAGAAACGTAAAATAAATGACTAATTAAAATATATATTTAAATTGTGAAAATGTAATGTTCTGATTCTTGCAATCTCTAGGCCAGCAGAGAAGGCTTTGCTGGCCCTGGCGGCCCACCACTGTGTTCATTGGAGTCCATTAAGTAAAGTTCAGTGCTGATTTATTGCTCAGGTGTGGTTTGAAAGCTGATTGATTAATAATAGTTCGCTGCGAAGGCTGTCTAACAACCTGCACGTGGTTGCTTACAATTATGTATAAAGGCAGCAAATGGCATTTGAACCAATTACAAGAATCCTTATATGACTTGACATAATTGCATGTCAACCCTTCAATGCTGCACTAAAGATCTGTTAATGCGCTGTTAAAGTTCTGTTAAAGTTCAATAGAACTTTTGAATTGTAAAATGTAATCATATCCAGAGAAAGTCTTGACTAAGATCTGTCATATATAAAAATTATATTAAAGAGGAATATAGTAGCTATCACAAGTGTACTGTATTTAATTTCTACAATGCATTCTATCACTAACCACTTCGATCAAATACTCAATGGTAATTAAACAACAACAAAAAAAAACATTATGGAACGTATGCTATATCAGGGGAAAATGTACAAATACAAGACATGCAGATATTATGTAAGCTATAGTTTGGAACATTCTAAAACAGGCATTGAGTTTCCTGGAAGTTATCTGACAACTCTTATTACAGTTCCACATTTCCACTTACTTATCAATGCCAATGGTACTGCAAGTGTACATTCAGCATCTTTTTTTCTTGGTTTAAGATTGGTTTTACAAATTGAACCCTGAATCCATTGGTTGACTAAAGTCTTCTCTTTTATAATCATTAATATTTCCCTGTGGATTAATTCAGCAATCCTATGTCTGTTGATCCCCACTTAAGAGAAACAAACGGTTCCTAAAACTCTTTTCTCTCTTCTTTTGCTCCCGTGTGCGCTCTTCCGTTGACATACGAAACCAAACAGGCCCCCTCCTCCATCCCTTCTTTCGCAAGTCTGGTTCTCATTTAGATTTTTTTTTTTTTTTTTCGGATGTGGTCCAATTGTAGAGCAGAGACTGGTATTCTACTTGTCATCCGAAAGCTACCATCTACCACCTCCTACAGTTGTGGCCGAACATATTGGCACCATTGCAATTCGAATAACCAGGGTTAGGAGGGTTACTTTCAAAATGTATTCCGTTACAGATTACTTATTACCTTCTTCAATTTGTAATTTGTAATATAATCCAAAGGATTGCTAATCCTCAGAAACCTTAATCTAAATACTTTCCATTACTTTCAGATTACTTTTCCATTACATACCTTACTTATTAAAAAAGATATTGAAATGATAAAGGCAGAAATGATTGTCTGTACTTTATTCATGAAATGGAAACGCTCCATATCTTAGATTTAGTCCACTAATTTTACTTAAAGAAAACACCATTTACCTAGCTAAAGCTAAAAAGCATGTCAAGCAGAGCTAAGTTGGAAATTAAGCTTTTGACAGTAAAACTGAAAGCCATTCTTACCTCAAGAAACAAAATAGAAAAGAACGAGCTAACTTTACATTGCTGAACAAAGCTAAGCTAGTACATGAATAGACGTTTTCAAGCTTCGTAAGATTAGTGAAGGCAACCTTATTGCTGTTTGTTATGTTTCTTCTTGTGCAACATTCTGAACTGCATCAAAGAGAATTTGAGCGTTTGCTCACACGCTCATATTGGCACATACCGTCATGAGATTAAGAAGGAGGAGCAGTGTTTTTAGTAAGAAAGAAGAGGAAATTCTTTATTTATTTTTAATTTATGTAATTTGGGAAGTAATCACTGTATTAATTTAAAGTATCTGTCATTTGATTACAAATTTGTTCAGTAACTGTAACGGATCACAATTACCTAGTTTTTGTATTTTGATTACATAGCGCCATTACATGTATTCTGTTACTCCCCAACCCTGCAAATAACACACCATTTTGAATTGTGACATTAAACCCCATTTTGGTATCCACATATGTATGTATTTTTTTGGTTTACACAGGAAAAACAATAAAAGCTGCAAAAACTGAATCCCATCTTATTCCACACAGCAATCCAAAAGTGGCCTGTACAATATTATTGGCACCTGGCATTGGCCTTGGAAATAATTGGATTTCAAGCTGGTGAGTCACCTTGAAGAAACCTGTAGTGAGTCACAGTTGCCTTATGTTGAATAATCACTTTCAGCCAGTTTAAATGGATCAAAGTAGGCCTACTTACTCTGCTGTTCTATATCACTGTGTGTTAGGGTTGGGCACAGACAGGGTACGATTTATGGACTATCCAAGGACGGTGGACGGACATCACAGTGGCATGCATAAATACAGCTGTACAGTGTAACATAATGTAAACTATTAAGATAATAAAGAGAGACTATCTGAACTGTCAACCCCAAGTATCGAGAGTCATCGTGCGCGGAATCTCAATAGGACATAATTCGGGACTTTGCGCGAAAGAATTCCAGGAGACGTGCTAGAATTATGTAAATAAGTTAGACAATTCCGATCTATTTTATTTCCTTTCACGTGCCCATCAGAAATACTTTTTGTTAGCTAATATGATATGTCATTTTCAATGTTGTTTCCAGTTATTTCTTTGTTAATAAAAAAAACGTGTTGCTACTGTCATTATGGCCTACAATATATGGAATGTAAAAAAATCTACGTGATAGTTTTAATATAGGAGGGAGGGGCCCCGTGTCTCGACATTGCTGGGGAGCCACGCACATCTCATCTACGCCAGTGGGTGACAGCACCGTTCTCTCTGTGTGTGTCGGAGGAAGTTTGAAGCCTGTCAGTTGTCCGCCGGACTCGGGCAGCCGTTATTAAGCAGCTCCAAACAGATCTACGTTTGAAAGACACAATGCACGACTTTTTGGTTGTAACATGATCGTTTTCGTGCTAACGATGCTATGTAACCTTATTAGACAAGTAGACAGGAATGAGTAGTGGAGGTGAGGGAAGCAAGAGAGGCTCTGCAGTCTACTGAGCATCAATGGGCCACCTCTGACAAAGCCTTAGAGCTCTTCTTAAAAAAAGAAAAATTAAGTGCTCTTAGTAAAGCTGCAAACGTTGCAACTGAGGCTAATATAAAGTGCCCTCTGTGAGTAGTCGGTGAAAGATGCGTTAGATAGTAAATAGTCAATAAATAGCCGAAGTTCTAAAGTTTGTTTTGCAGTCAAGTGTAATTTTATTTCATATTTTTTAATAAACTATTGGTATTCATGCCGACCGCCGCACGTGCACCACCCAGGTACAACAAAACCCTTTCTCCTGCTGCTAGACATTATCCTATAGTGGAAACACATTTGTGACAACGGGGTGGACGTGTAAAACGCATGACAGCCACAAAACCAACGTCATGACATTAGCGATGACAGACAAACAAGCAATATCGTTACTAAATTATATTATTATATTGGCAAAGCGGCCTAATATAGGCAATGTGTACAAATGTCGCTGAGTTGGTAAAATTACAGATTGACCAGTAATTCTGCATAATGACCGTTTTTCCAAAGAATCCTTACAAAACATTGGCAGCGGCAACAATAAGTTGTTACAGCGGCCTATTAGTTTTAAAAGAACGTACCCTCTGATGATCTCATTACTTAAACATAAGTAGAGGAGGGGTGATGGATATTTACAGGGAACCCCGAATTGTCAAATCGCTCATTGGGTACTGAACTCGCTACTTTTAAGGGTACCAACCGAATTACAGCGGTACTACAGAGTAGGGATGGGCGGATCGATACTGAAATATCGATTCTATCAATCTTGACGTTTATTTGTTTTTTATTGATACTCACGTAAAAATATCGATACCACGTGTTTTATTTAACCAGTGATTTTATAATACTATTTCTACTAGATTGATGCAAAAGTGAAAAAATAAATATTGTTGTATCTGTGTATGACTGGAACTACTTTCTCCTTCCGCACTGTCCCTCAGTCACACTTCAGTCAATCAGTCACAACAACAAGACGGTGCGCGGCTTTGATATAATATGGGCCAGACAACGAAGTATTGTAATAATAATAATAATAATACATTTCATTTTGGGCGGCTTTCATGACACCCAAGGACACCTTACAGGGCATAAAACAACATTAAATGGCAAGTTAAAAAACGCTGAAGAGAATAGTAAAACAATGCAGTCAAATTAAAAGAACGGACTTCACTTGATGAAAAGGTTAAAAACAAACAAACAAGATCTTAAAGCATTGTGGTACATTTCAAGTAAATTAGTGTTTATATAAGTCACAGCAGCTGCTCTTTTTCTTCCTATCATTAGTTGTATCCAAATGTTTAACATAGGCCTATATATTTTGATATTTGTTAAGATATTGAATTTGTTGAAATACCTTAAGGGTATTAGATTAGCCCAGATGTTGCGTTGGCAGGTTTCAAGCTTGTTAAAGCTAATAACATACAGTGGGGCCAAAAAGTATTTAGTCAGCCACTGATTGTGCAAGTTCTCCTACTTAGAAAGATGAGAGAGGTCTGTCATTTTCATCATAGGTACACTTCAACTATGAGAGACAAAAATGAGAAAAAAAATCCAGGAAATCACATTGTAGGATTTTTTTAAGAATTTATTTGTAAATGATGGTGGAAAATAAGTATTTGGTCACCCACAAACAAGCAAGATTTCTGGCTCTCACAGACCTGTAACTTCTTCTTTAAGAAGCTCTTCTGTCCTCCACTCGTTACCTGTATTAATGGAACCTGTTTGACCTCGTCATCTGTATAAAAGACACCTGTCCACAGCCTCAAACAGTCAGACTCCAAACTCAACCATGGCCAAGACCAAAGAGCTGTCGAAGGACACCAGGAAGAAAATTGTAGACCTGCACCAGGCTGGGAAGAGTGAATCTGCAATAGGCAAGCAGGTTGGTGTGAATAGATCAACTGTGGGAGCAATTGTAAGAAAATGGAAGACATACAAGACCATTGATAATCTCCCTCGATCTGGGGCCCCACGCAAGATCTCATCCCGTGGGGTCAAAATGATCATGAGAACGGTGAGCAAAAATCCCAGAACTACACGGAGGGACCTGATGAATGACCTGCAGAGAGCTGGGACCAAAGTAACAAAGGCTACCATCAGTAACACACTGAGCCGAGAGGGACTCAAATCCTGCAGTGCCAGGCGTGTCCCCCTGCTTAAGCCAGTACATGTCCAGGCCCGTCTGAAGTTTGCCAGAGAGCATATGGATGATCCAGAAGAGGATTGGGAGAATATCATGTGGTCAGATGAAACCAAAATAGAACTTTTTGGTAAAAACTCAACTCGTCGTGTTTGGAGGAAGAAGAATGCTGAGTTGCATCCCGAGAACCCCATACCTACTGTGAAGCATGGGGGTGGAAACATCATGCTTTGGGGCTGTTTTACTGCAAAGGGGACAGGACGACTGATCCGTGTTAAGGGAAGAATGAACGGGGCCATGTATCGTGAGATTTTAAGCCAAAACCTCCTTCCATCAGTGAGAGCATTGAAGATGGAACGTGGCTGGGTCTTCCAGCATGACAATGATCCCAAACACACCGCTCAGGCAACGAAGGAGTGGCTCCGTAAAAAGCATTTCAAGGTCTTGGAGTGGCCTAGCCAGTCTCCAGACCTCAACCCCATAGAACATTTGTGGAGGGAGTTGAAAGTCTGTGTTGCCCAGCGACAGCCCCAAAGCATTACTGCTCTAGAGAAGATCTGCATGGAGGAATGGGCCAAAATACCAGCTACAGTGTGTGCAAACCTGGTGAAGACTTACAGGAAACGTTTGACCTCTGTCATTGCCAACAAAGGTTATGTTACAAAGTATTGAGTTGAACTTTCGTTATTGACCAAATACTTATTTTCCACCATCATCTACAAATAAATTCTTTAAAAATCCTACAATGTGATTTCCTGGATTTTTTTTCTCATTTTTGTCTCTCATAGTGGAAGTGTACCTATGATGAAAATTACAGACCTCTTATCTTTCTAAGTAGGAGAACTTGCACAATCAGTGGCTGACTAAATACTTTTTTGCCCCACTGTAATTGAACAATTGTTTCATAATGTTTAATAATGATGCTATTATACAGAAAACAAAGGGAGAAGCCTGGTCTTTGGCAGTTTATTTAAAACTAATCTAATGGCTTTAAAATATATTGTTTTATGTCAGCATTGTTACCAATTGCAATGGTAGAAATCACAGATATGTCCCTTTTTATGTAAACAAGAAGTATTTTAAAAGTATATGTATCGGTATCGGGATACTTAACATGGTATCGCTTGGAATTGGATCGAAAAGAAAATGTCTTATGCCCGAATTTACCTAGTCAGACAAGATAATTGACATACAGTCCCCTCCAAAAGTATTGGAACAGTAATGCCAATTCCTTTATTTTTGCTGTAGACTGAAAGCGTTTGGGTTTGACACCAAAAGATGAATATGAGACAAAAGATCAATATGTCAGCTTTTATTTCCAGGTATTTTCATCTGGATCTGATAAACAACTTAGAAGATATCATTATTTGTAAAGGAACACCACATTTTTTGTTGAGCAAAAGTATTGGAACATGTGACTAACAGGTGTGTTTTGTTGCCCAGGTGTGTCTTATTACATTTATTATTCAAACAATAAATAACACTGAATGTCTAGGCTCAGTTTCAGATTCTGGTTTTGCCTGTGCAGACTGCAGTTAGAGTAATCAACATGAAAAGCAGAGAACTGTCTATGGGTGAAAAGAAAGCAATTGTGAAGCTAAGAGAAGATGGGAAATCAATCAGAGCCATTGCACAGACACTAGCCATAGCCAGTACAACAATTTGGAATATCCTCAGGAAGAAACAAACTACTGGTGTACTAAGTAACAGACATCGAACGGGACGACCAAGGAAAACAACAGCAGTTGACGACAGAAACATTGTCAGAGCTGTGAAGAAAGACCCTAAAACTACTGTTGGTGAGATCAACAACAACCTCCAGAGGGCAGGAGTGAAGGTTTCAGAATCCACTGTTCGCAGAAGACTTCATGGACAACAGTACAGAGGCTACACCAGAAGATGCAAGCCATTCATTAGCATAAAGAATAGGAAGGCCAGGCTGGATTTTGCCAAAAAGTACAGAGACGAGCCTCAAAAATTCTGGGAAAAAGTTTTATGGACTGATGAGACGAAGATTAACTTCTACCAGAGTGATGGAAAGGCTAAGGTTTGGAGAAAAAAAGGATCTGCTCATGACCCCCAAAACACAAGCTCATCTGTGAAACACGGTGGAGGTAATGTGATGGCTTGGGCTTCAATGGCTTCTTCTGGGACGGGCTCATTAATCTTCATTGATGATGTAACATGATGGCGGCAGCAAAATGAATTCGGAAGTCTACAGAAACATTTTGTCTGCCAATTTAAAGAAGGATGCAACCAAACTGATTGGGAGATCCTTTGTCATGCAGCAAGATAATGACCCTAAACACACTGCAAAAGCAACAAAGGAGTTCATCAGGGGCAAGAAGTGGAAGGTCCTAGACTGGCCAAGTCAATCTCCAGACTTAAACCCTATAGAGCATTCTTTTTACCTTCTTAAAAGGAGACTGAAGGGAGAAACCCCCCAAAACAAGCAACAACTGAAAGAGGCTGCAGTGAAAGCCTGGAAAGGCATAACAAAAGAAGAATGCAAAAGTTTGGTGATGTCCATGGGTCGCAGGCTTGATGCAGTTATTGAAAGCAAAGGATTTGCAACAAAATATTGAGTCTTATTCACTTAAATCCATTTCAAGTCTCTGTTCCAATACTTTTGCTCATCTAAAAATGTGGTCTTTCTTTTCAAATAATGATATCTTCTAAGTTGTTTATCAGATCCAGATGAAAATACCTGGAAATAAAAGCTGACATATTGATCTTTTGTCTCATATTCATCTTTTGGTGTCAAACCCAAACGCTTTCAGTCTACAGCAAAAATAAAGGAATTGGCATTACTGTTCCAATACTTTTGGAGGGGACTGTACATTTTATGTTTGTACGTCCACCATTGAGTTAGTTGGGTTGTAGGCTAAATGTTTTCTATCCATGGCCGTAAGCTAGAGGTAACCACGTCAGCATGGCTCGGTCAGACATATCTTATTTCCCCAAATGTTGAATTACCCCTTTAACTCAGATGGAAAACGTCTTGAGATTTAAGAAAGCTATGAAGAAGAATTCATAAGGACTTAAGTCAAGACAACAGCGGTGCTTAGAGAAGGATGGTTCAGTGTGCGCTATGCTAATTAACACAAGTTCGAACGCATTGAAGCAAGTTTCCAAGGCATTTAGAGTATTCAACCAGCTCTTATCATGGTTGCAACTTAGACACTTCCGGGTCATTACACTCAGTTAGGAACGTACCTGAGCAAAAAAAAAATAATAATAATAATAATTCAGAAGCAGTCTGACACTACGAGAGTGAGATTACGTAAACACTGCAGTGAAAACACTTCAGTGTACAACCGAGGGTGAAAAGTGAAGTCTATACGACTGAGACCATAAACTCGTAAGGAAAATGTTTACTGATGTAGTAAAGTAAGTGAGAAGTAGGGTCATTTTCTCATAGACTTCGATACAATCTAGTTGCTTCTGCTTGCTTCCCCCTGCTTGTTATTAGAAAGAATGCAGGTTTAAGGCACTTCTGCATAGGCTTCATTTTTCAGAGCCGAAACTACACCCATTGTTATCACCCTATTTGGGTAAAGCCACACCCACTTTGAATTTCATTGGCTTATAGCGGTAACACACTTTGGCCGGTAGGTCTGGCTTACACACCATTTGTAGGCAGGTCAAACCCGTTTTCACTTTTTTTAAAAGTAAGTAATTAAATAGTCCTATCTTCCAATTTGTTGTTATTTCGTAAACGTTTATGAAAAAAAACGAATTAATAAATTGTCAGTTTGAACAAAAGGGACAGTTTTATTGTTAAAAAAAACGATTTTATATTTACCGCGATGTTACTTCCGTTTAGACAAACGCTGGGTCTAGAAGCATGGACATCCTACGGCCCACTTCGTTGTTATTATACTTCTTAATTGTGAAAGTATTAATAGATATTTCACAACAGATACCTTAAGAAACGAATTACCTATACATTTGATATAATTGTTTACCCAAATAAAGTGTACAATGTTGAAAACTTGTACTCTGAAAACCGCTAACGTGTCAAACAGCTTAGCTTTTTTAGGACGCGGGACCAAAGTCTGCTCGCAATAGCATTCGTAACATATCGGTGTCTAAAACAATGCCACTGTAAAAAAATGAATATAGCCTATATCTTTTTATATTATACAATGGCAAGATGATTCGTAAACACTAGCCTAAGTGTTGATTGGATCGAGACTTCACACCTATATCTTAATCATTGGCGACTCTGATCCATACGGAAACTAAACAATTCAATTATTTAATGGATTTAGAAGTTTTCTTACTGTAACGTTGAAAAAGTGTATTCGTGCAGGCTAGGCTACTATGTTTCTAACGATGCAAGCATATATCATGTTTCAAAAGTTCAAGGTTAGTAGCCTATGAGACAGGTAGCCTACGGACGCCTGATTTCAAATTCTACTGAAATAATCACCTTATCTTCCCAGACACGCAAAAGTCTAGAAGCCTATGGAAACATAAATGCTAACCAAAGTATATTGCATTGTTTTCCCGTCACGAGCAAAATCGAATTAATCACACAGTGGAATTAGCTCTAATGCAGTTCAGGGACAATGAAGTAGGCTATAAGGAGCATGCCTCCCATGAGTGGGGGTATCTCCAAAGTCCAGCTATCAAGTTCTTAAATGTTTGGATCACAGGTCAATGAGATCTCTTTCTAGGTTCAGTTTAAAGCTCTCATGCGACGGATGTAATTTAGGGTAGTAGCAACGCAATTGCAGTATTTAAAACACAGCATCAAGGGCATCACATGATTTGAGGGGGCGTATCTCTAAAGTCCAGCTATGGATTTCGTTCTTAATTTGATCACAGCTCAATGAGACCTCCTTCTAAGTCCAGTTTAAAGCTTTTATGCGACGGATGTAATTTAGGGTAGTAGCAACACAATTAAAGTATTTGAAACACACGTTAACTAAGTTATTTATGACCGATCGGCGCCGTCGCCCAGTGTCAGTTCCCGAGAGAGGTTGTCTTCAAAACAAACCCAAGATTGATCGTTAATTAATATGGGAAGTGTTCTGCATTTTTGCTTCAACACTAGGTGCGCACCAGTTTTCAGGTCCCATTTTGGCCAGAATAAGAGAGATTCTAGCGAAGTCCACTCTGAATGAATTACTTTATTAACGGTTGACATATGGAAAGATTTCATTTCAGTGGTTTAAGAATATGTGCTTAAACCAGTTCATCAATAGTTTGATATTAAATAAAACATATGCATATATTTTTAACTGCTTAAAGTTACGGCTTTTTTCAAGTAAGATCAAAGCCTACGCTTTTTGGAAGCCAACTATGAATTAGCAAGCGCTGTATGCAAATCAACACTAATATAAGGTGAAAGTAGGTATTACTTTTGAATTACTTCAACATTTATTGGTGATTCAGACCAAAAAAAACGTTACATTTGTGTCGAATTAAAGTTTTAAAGCGCTACGCAGTCCAATTTTCGTCAGCGCTGAGCGTAGAAGCTTTCGTGTTGATTACGTCATTGGACAAATTGGATGCTCGGAGCATAAAGGGCATCACATGATTTGAGGGGGAATATCTCCAAAGTCCAGCTATGGATTTTTTTGATTTTTGGAACAGAGCTCAGTGAGACCTCCTTCTAGGTCCAGTTAAAAGCTCTCATGCGACGGATGTAATTTAGGGTACTATCAATGCAATTGAAGCATTTAAAACACAGCATCAAGGGCATCACATGATTTGAGGGGGAGTATCTAAACAGTCCAGCAGTCGATTTTTTTTTATTTTGGATCAGAGCTCAATGAGACCTCCTTCTAAGTCCAGTTAAAAGCTCTTATGCGACGGCGTTAATTTAGGGTAGTAGCAACACAATTGAAGTATTTAAAACACGTTAACCAAATTATTTATGACCGATCGGCGCCGTCGCTCAGTGTCAGGTCCCGAGAGGGGTTGTCTGCAAAATGAACCCAAGTTTGATTGTTAAATGTTATGGGAAGTGCCCTGCATTTTTGCTTAAACACTAGGTGCGCACCGTTTTTCAGGTCCCGTTTTGGCCAGAATAAGAGAGATTCTAACTAAGTCCGCTCTCGACCTCTGCGCTGAGGTGAGTTTTAGAGTGACAAAATGACTTTATTAACGGTAGACATATGGAAAGATTTAATTGTCAGTGGTTTAAGAATATATGTTTAAACCAGATGATCAATCGTTCGATAATAAATAAAACCTGTATATTTTAAATAAACTGCTTAAAGTTAAGGCTTTTTTCAAGTAAGAACAAAACTTACGCTCTTTGGAAGCTAATAATGAATTAGCAAGCGCTGTATGCATATCAACACTAATATATCGTGAAAGTAGGTATTACTTATGAATGACTTAAGTGATTCAGACCAACAAAAACGTTATATTTGTGTTCATTTAAACAGTTTTAAAACGCTACGCAGGGCAATTTTCTTCAGCGCTGAGCGTGGTAGCTCTCGTATTGACTACACTGGCGTTCGAATGTTCGACCTGCCTACCATTTGTCTACCATGGTGCGACGATAATACATTAAAAAATGGGTGCAGATCGGACAAATAGATCAAAAGTTCTATTAATTTAAGGGTTTTTCACAAAATTCAAGGGTCCAAGAGGCTTTTTCGTTCAGCATGTAGAGGTGGACCTAGGTGCAAAAATTGGTCACTCTCAGTCATAAGGTGCAGGAAATATGTTCTTTAAAATGGTATCATTTGTTATAGCGCCACCATGAGGTCAACTGGGGTCATCTTGGGTTTGGGAGTAGCGTTTACCGGTACCAACAAGCCTGCAAAGTTTGAAGTCTGTGACATAAAGCAGCTCACGGGAAATTGCGCAACTCCTGGAAAACAATAATAATAAAAGGGAAGAATAAAGGGTCACAATAACTATAAGGTTTTACGCCCTTCGGGCTAGGAACCTTCATGAAGGCGTTATGTTCAGATTTTTGTCTGATAGCATGTTGAGCATTTTTCATTTAAACCAGATCCCAGTGCAGACCCTGATACTTTGTTCCATTTATAAATAGGTGGGGCATGGGAGACAGGTAGGTTTGAAGGTATGGTAAGTAAATACAAAGGTTAACTTCAAACAAGATGATCCTAATAATTAACAGAAAATTGGCTACCCACACCAAAATTAATTGAAGTTAAATATTTACCACCCCAACTATTTAATTTAGGTATTATAAGGTATTATAAGCGCAGAGGTCGAGAGCGGACTTAGCTAGAATCTCTCTTATTCTGGCCAAAACGGGACCTGAAAAACGGTGCGCACCTAGTGTTTAAGCAAAAATGCAGGGCACTTCCCATAACATTTAACAATCAAACTTGGGTTCATTTTGCAGACAACCCCTCTCGGGACCTGACACTGAGCGACGGCGCCGATCGGTCATAAATAATTTGGTTAACGTGTTTTAAATACTTCAATTGTGTTGCTACTACCCTAAATTAACGCCGTCGCATAAGAGCTTTTAACTGGACTTAGAAGGAGGTCTCATTGAGCTCTGATCCAAAATTTAAAAAAAAATCGACTGCTGGACTGATGAGATACTCCCCTTCAAATCATGTGATGCCCTTGATGCTGTGTTTTAAATACTTCAATTGCATTGATAGTACCCTAAATTACATCCGTCGCATGAGAGCTTTTAACTGGAATCGAGATGACAATCCATAAGTTCCTCATTCTAGAACATGGAGGACTGGGATAATGTCAGTTCTGTAACATTATCAGTGACAATGGTATTTCATAAAAGATTCTTTACTGTTTAACTTAGGCCAGGTTGACCCAATGCTTTCACCCGCTGCGAATTGCTGTCCTGAGTATGACCAGCTAGTGGCAGACTAGCCTCAATTTCATAGTCTGGGGAAATTTGACAAAGTGCGGATGAAGAAAGTGGACACTACCAACTTGTTACTATTCAAAATTACCAATAAAGTCTCGAAATGGTACTGCTTATGTGCTGTCTCGTATAGGGTGGGGAGGAATGAGACCGGAAATGTTAGCATTTTTGCACCATGGGTTCCCTTGTCTCGAAGTCATTTTTTCTTTTTATTGTTTTTTGATTAGATACCTGAAATAAGGTCTGTGGTTAACACAAGCTCAAGAGATGAACGTTTAGTTCTACAACATAAAATAAGTCCGTAAGTACACCACTCGTGAATATTGAAGCTTTTATGGGTGTTAAAAAAGGCGGTTGCTAACAAGTTGCTAAACGAAACTACAGAGGTTGTAGGGGGTAAGCATTCAAAATCAAATTACAAGCTGGAAGCCTAGTGGTGTTTGTTAAAGTCATGGGACATGTAGTTGGTTTATAGCGTGTTAGCTTTTTACTTCTGCCGATACTTAAAAAAAAAAAAAAATCATAAGTGAAGTTCAAGAGGTTCATTTGTGAAAATTATTTTGCTGAACAAAACATGTATCAAACTTTTGTTTGTAATATTGCAAAACATAAGATCTGTGGGAAAGGAAAAATCCAATTGCCTTTGTCAAGAATACTCATGTTGATGCTAACTTCCGGGTTGGCCTAAAACAATATGGCATCCCTGACCCACTCTATTGGAATAGTCGCACAAACCAGGAAGAGGGTGTCTTGAAATTAGAAGGGTTTTGCCAGAGTGCGTGATGTTTATAAGTGCCAATCGAATGCGAGCCTTCTAGACTCGAAGGCCAAGAGAATATAAGAATCATATATGAAAGTCTCCAGACCTCCAGTTGCGCTTGCAAGATCAAGATTGAG
>CM030174.1:17694523-17840722 GCA_017639675.1 Aplochiton taeniatus | reverse complement strand
CGCATTTCCCCAAAAATGCATCTCTAGTTGTTTTGTACTGCTCTTACGTAGTCCAATTTCCTTCTTAATTGGAATTTGAAAATAAGAAAAACATTTAATTGCAAAAAATAAATAAAACAATTACAAGCAACAGGCTCCTGGCTACCTCTGAATAAAGATTCAAAAGATTCATAGGATTCAACCAGCTCCAACTTTAGTACCTCCTTATTCTTAATTCAAATTAGAGGCGCAAAATACTTAAACAGCTGTGACTATTACAAGGCAAGCGTAAGGGACTATGGGCAAAAGCTTTTCAAATAGTCTCTCAAGGACTGGCAGGCATAAATGTAATCTAATTGTATTCAGCATCTGTGCATTTATTTGTCATTTATTGACCTACCTTGTACCCCAGCCTATCAGTGTTGTCCAGGATGTAGGAAACGCTGGGTGAATAGAGATTGGATGCATACAGGTCTGGTGGGAGGGTCATGTGGTCATAGCAGGGCCTGTAGAAAATGAGCTAATTACGTCATCACATTATGTTTTACACAAAAAGGTAACCATGTTTAATGGCATCTAGTCATCAGCCTTAGCCCACCCTTCAGACCCAGCCTAGGTTCCTAGTTTGTCCCCAGTCCTTAGGAATACACACCCAGGATCATAGTCCTCAACATCCACCATGGGTCTTTTCACCAACCCCATGGCCCTGAGTGCTTCCCAGTGCCTCTCTGCCTGCGTGCTGCAATCTGTTGTGTACAGAAGATTATGCCACCGCCTTCGCCCCCTTTTCTTCTCCATCTGGAATGTGATTGGCTGGCCATATTTGTCCAAAAAATTCAGTTCATCTTTGCGGTGTTGGCGAGTTAAATCATGACCTTTGAGCTGAAGACAGAGATTATGTGACAGAAAATAATGAGATGATGCAGTGCCAAAAGTGAGGTGTCATTCTACAAATACTTACTTGGGGGCTTAGATTAAAATCATAAAACTTTACCAAGGATGTTGTGGGGTTAAAATTGTATCTCCTTCTCCATTTACTAAATAGAGAGAGTACAGTTGAGTACAAAAAAAACACAGAACTCACCCTACCAATATATAGGTCAAGGTTAGTTCACCAGTTAAATTTCTCCTTACGGCTTAAAGAGGTCTATTCTATCTTTTTTCATTACTCTCAATGACTGGTTGAGGGGTGTGTGCACACGCAATACACACAAACACATCCAGGCTATAGAGTAGGGAAGAGAAGCAGGTAGATAAAGGGAAAAAAACAAAGAGAAAAGGAGTGAAATAAAGTAACAGGGAGAGTAAAGAGGGAGAGAGAAGAAATGATGTAGCTTAGTGTTGTGGTTATTGCCTTGGAGAAGATTCTATAAAGCTTCTTATGCTCCACAGCACACTGACATTAACACACATGGAAACGGATCCACACAAATACACACACATCAACGCATCAACACACACGTGCACAAACACGTGCGCACAAACACACACACATACTGTGCTCGGTCGTCTGTCTAAAAATGTATTTGGGTTAGTTCTTTGTGTGTTGTCTATTTACTTGGTTGTGTGTGTGGATTTACAACTGGCTTGTCATAACACAGAGAACAAGTCTAATCCACCCTCAAAATGAGTCGCTACCACTGATGTGGATACAAACAGTATTCAAAACAAAGTCTCATTAATACTGTGCATGAATTGGAACAGACACACGAAGACATGCTCTCTATCTCTGTCATTCTATACTTACCCTGTTTTTGTGGTCACTCTGCTGCCCAGAGAGTCGACAGCCCATTTCTGTTTGTTAGGGGGGCTGGGTTAACCAGACCCTAACTCTGGACAGAAGAGGAGAAAGGAGAGCAGTTAGCACAGCAGTAGCACAGCATCAGCAGCAGTAGAGTCGTCTACGCAGCAAGACTAGCTCAGGGGAAGGAGGATGCATAGGGAGAGAGGGGGTGGTAGAGAGATGCAGAATAGACTCAGAAAGAGGTAGAGAGAGAAAGCACTGCTGTATTCATCTCAAACATTCTCCCCTCTTCTTTTTCCTTCTCCCTTCACTCTCTTTCTCTTTCTCTCTGAGGTTGTTTGCCGGCTCCTCATACCAGCAGCTCTTCTTCAGTTGACCAATCGCCTGCCTCATGTTGTGAGAGGGAGAGATGGCTGCAGAGCACATTGGCTCATAGTAATGTCAGTCAAACTCCATTCATGTTTATGTGTGTATAAAAAACATATAGGGCTGGAAATGCTTTTTAGTAATTTTAATTACTACTTTTTTACCTCCTGTCTATTTTCCTTTTCTTTGCGCCTTGTTTCTTTCTTGATTCAAAATGTTTTTATAAAAATAGGCAAATTCTTTATAAACAGAAGCAATCTAAATAAGTAAGTATAATTTTTGTTTTTTTTACCATGCAAACTACAGTGAAGATGTTACTGGAATAAAGTTTGAATTAATTTACATAAGTGTAACAATAATATCCTTAACACAATTATAGTTTTTCTTCATCAGTTCAGCAGTTTTATTATAGAATGGGATTACATAGACGTTGATTCTACTTAATGAGCTTCTCTAGGCAGCTATAGTAAAAAAATGTCACTCAGACAAAAACAACAACTAATAAATGTAGGTACACGAACACACACAGATGCACTCTGCAGGGTATTTTTTATTTATCCCCCACCATCTTAAAAAATTATTCCAAATTGTAAATCTTATAGTTTCAAAAGGGAGATAGTAAGAGAGAGAGAGAGAGAGAGAGACAGGGTAAACTAGGTCATGTCAGACCAAATCATGTCATTCCTCTAACAGTACCAACTCTCTTTATTCAACCTTTATTCTTTTTCACTTTTTAAATAGTTGCCCCTCCAAAATACACACACACACACACACACACACACAGACACACACACACACACACGCACACGCACATACACACACATACATTTAGTATCACCCTTCGGCAAGGTTGTGAAAGTGCTGTTCTTTGGTCTCCAGAGTGTCTTTTGTTATCATTGGGTGTACTCTGCCTCAACATATGATGATAGTTCAATTAACATTACATAACTGGTTTATCGTTAATATATGAATATATACAATTACAGGAAATGCCTTCTCAAAAAATTAGCATGTAGGCTAAAGCCAGTACGACGAGAGTAGTGAATTGTCTCTCAAGTCACACAAGGTATAGGTGTACTGTTACTTGGGGTTTGTAATTATAGCAGTAACATATACTATTTACTACACAAACTGATTGGATTTTACTCTCTGCTGACGAACTCAGCATTCTCTGAAACCCCAAACTGTCTCTTCCTATTATATAGAGGCCCTGCACAAAGACATACTTACCTACAAATCAGTCTCACTGCTTCTTTATCTCATGCTCTTTCTCTTTTCTCCTCTATATACAAGATTTCAACTCCTAATTAATCTCCCCTTCCTGCCATCATTAGCTTGCATTGTAATCCTTTCTGATTTTACTATTTACAATTAAATGAGCAAAAGCACAGGGTTATCTTCTATCTTTATACAGTATATGGACCTAACAATGATGACCCCAAATTTTATTATTATGTTTTTTGTTTGTTTGTTGATAGTTTGAACACTTCCTGGTCAGTACATTACAGCGGTTTTAAATGTGTTCTTGACCCATCTAAGAACAGGTCAACAGGCCTAGATCATCCTCAATCAAGGAGTAGTAAAACACTTCAGCACTTTAAATAATGGAATTTAATAAAGTTTGTTTGAGAGAACTTAACACTATTTCAAGGACTCTTGTTATTTTGTAACTTATCTGACTTACGAGTAGACTATTTTTTAACTTCAGCATCCTTGCTGTCTTTCTTACTGAGTGCTACTATAACAATATGGTAATATCTGATCATCGACCATTTTAGATTTTGTACACAGGTGTCATATTGGTGAGTTACCCACCTCGATAAAGGTTTTAACTAAAGTGGCTTCAAGATCCTAACATTAACATATTCCTTTATGAACAAATTGATCTATATTTTGAAATCAACTCATCCCAAACGTCTGCATTTCTCAGTTGTGTAGCTTAGGCATGTATTAAGGGCCAACAAATAACTACACACTCTGAATCTAATAGTGTAATGCAAAATACAACGTTCTTAGAATCTAAAATCAAAGTCTTGGTTGCAGACTTTCTAGAATAGTTCTGCATGAGCACACCATGTTAGTTTTACTAAGATCCCAATATAATTAACTATCTGCTTCCAAAGCAGCTGCAAATTGTCTCAGAATTAAAGGCCTCATAAAGTAGACAATGGTGATCTTCAATCAATATTTGAGTGTGATTCCTTAGTGTCAATGAAGCACACTTACAAATCTTTCAACCCTCCCAAAAATTATTTTGTATTATTTATTAATTAGTCTAGGGTGCCTCTTTCTTCCATTCCAACTCCCAGGCTGTTTACTGTGGGGAAATCATTCATTAGGAATGCAACCTCTCTCTGCACCAGAGGACATTGTAACACATAATGGTTATGAAATAGATTAAATCTATGTGACTTAATGGTCTCCGGATCTACTAAGTCTTGTGAGTCTGGGTTAAAGGCTTTGAGTGAACACTTGCAAATTATTTATGTTTTATCGCCTGTTAAACAACAAATGCTAGGATTTAATAAGTGGTCGTTGTATCATTTTTTATCAGTGATGACTGCATTGGTATTATATTAGAATGCCTTGTTTAATGACTATGATCTTTAAAAATTGAAAATCAATGAAGATATAATTTTTTTTTTAAATACAAAAGCTTGACTATACAAAATAGAGCTCCAATTATAGTTAAGGGGTCTGTTTTAGAAAGCAGAGCCTGAACCCTTTTGAAGAAACAAGTAAGGGTGTTTAAAATTAGCACAAATCTATTTAAGTACTGTTTTTATTTGTGTTTGTTGTTTGTTTGTTTCAATACCCATGTATAAAAGTTATCATCCTTTAAAGACGCGTCTTTATTTATATAAGTGGATATAAATGGATTTTTTAACACCATATCCTGTGTATTAGGAAATTAGAGTGGTAGATGGAAAGACTCAAGCAGAAAAAATATATTGATTATACTTTATATAACAAAAAATAATTACATATATTCGGTATAGACAACCACCTAGATTATGTTTAAAAACTGCACCTGATTGATGTTATTTATTTAATGTGCATTCTACAATGCTAATCATTGGTTAGAAATTACCTATAGGGTAGTCCCACATTAACAACATGATCACATACGGAATGGAAATGGCATCACCTTTTTTGTCTTTAATACTACATGCAATGCTCAATTTAGTTTGTAAAAGGTAGTTCATCCAGTTTAAACCCTTGTAATTTACAGTATGAGACAAATAGAATCCAGGTCTGATCCAGTGCCTACAGAAAATATTGTGTTATTTATCCTAACCCATGTGTTGAACATTTTAAATATATTATTTATACATTAAGTTATCACTCTGCAGAAAAAAACATATTTATGCATGGCAGAACCATTATATAATCTGGTCAATTATCTGTCTATTATAGCTGATGTACTAATGTGAATATGCCTTTGCTAATATGACTCTTACACTTGTATCTATTGTATAGTTATTGTTACTCTTTGACCTCAGCATCCCCAGCGCTTCTCACATTCCCAAAAAGAGATTGAGCAGAGTGAGAATATGAGCTAAAAAAAAGGAAGTTTTGGAGATACTTCCAGCTGCTAACGGCTCGTTCATCTGTTGCACTCTCTCCTCCTCTATCTCTTTGTATTTTCTTTCCTCCTCTGGGTTTTGTGTGGAGGCAGTGGTAGGGTCCGTCATTTCCAACCCTGGCAGAGGGTTCGGGGTGGTTGGTTGCTGGATACTAGGATGGCTGTCATGGTTAACAGTACCAGTAGGAGTACTGGGGCTTTCCGTCTCTTCCTTCTCCTCCTCCTCCTCTTCCTCCTCCTCCTCGTCCCCCTCCTCTTCCTCCCCCACATCGTCCTCTTCAGACACTGGAACGAAGATGTGATTAAAATGTGCCTATTCAATGTCACACCACCAGGACTACAGGCAATGGTGTAAAGTGGTAAAGACAAGTATACGTACTTAAATTCTGTACTCAAGTATGAGTGTGATCTTCATTAATAGACCTCAGTTCAAAGCACGTTCTTTTATTTTTGATTCCTTAGTACCTTTTTTTTCTGCTAAATTGTTATTTGAATTATTGACTTTTACTTGTATCTTAGAATTTTTATTTTGTATCTTTACTTTAACTTATGTAAATGTTTTTCCAAGTACCTTTTGCCACTACTAAGCATTAGTTTAGTTAAATAGTCAGAAAAGAACAGGTGAACAAGCAGGCTGTTACCACAGAGGTTCTTGTCACATCTCTGAACGTTCGTAGGACAGTTAGAGCACCATTCTCCATTCTCATATGGCCTCTCCTCCTCATCGTTACCCCTGGAACAAACAAACACAGCCGTGAACACAGATACAAACACAAACACACTTGTGAAATTCTGCCTATGTTCACCAATAATGTTTCATTTAATGGTTACCCCTAGAGAAATAGGAATTATGAGGCCTATCATGAGATGATTGTGTCCACATCTTAATCTCTTTTATTCATTGTAGAAACCTGGCACCAAATTATAGTGAACGTTTCTGAAAAGGACAGTACAGTACTCACGCTGGGAAGTAGTTGCAGACCAGGAAGTCAGCATTCTCAAAGTCCAGTCCTACGATTGTATCACAGTGGTGGACAGCACAGCCTACACTGTACGATTCAGCCCAAACCATCTACCATACACCCCCCCCCCCCCCCCCCCCCACACACACACACACACACACACACACACACACACATACACACGTCATGTGCCTTTTAAGATACGGTGAATGGTTTAGCTAGATTAATACAGTTATAGGCTTGTGTGTATAGCATGAAGGCATACTTACCTGTGTATAGTGCCCACACATCATGTCCCCAGTGCAGTGGTTGTTGTCGTAGTCAAAGTTTTGGTGCTCCATGAACCACTCTTCTAGAGCTTTACTGGGTTCAAGATGGCCCGTCATTGCAAACAAGTTCTCTCCCATATCCATGTCCTCCAGGTCTGGGTTGTGCCTCCACAAACACTTGACAGCATACCCCTCTGCCTGGAGCTTCAGATGAGGGTCCCATTGCTAAGAAATAGGGCAAAACTACAGCTGTATACAATATGTTTGGTGTGGATGTGCACAGGTATATTCATAAATGTGTACATATTCATCCTATTCAAGCCATCGAATTCTAATATGAGTTTTGGGCGATTCCAAAAGCAGCCTTACTTACACAAAACGAGCACACCTAGATAACTTTTATTTCTGTGTCGGCCATTTGATAACCCTCTAAGGGTTACAAAGAACAGACTAACCATGCAGCTTCCATTTTATTTTGTATTTCAATCAGTGATTTATGTACTACCGGCTAAGCCGCTGGCTACTCTCCAGCAACTTGTAAATACTAGGGCTGTCAAAGTGAATGTGTTATTAATGCGTTAACGCGAATTCGTTGTAAATCCCCCCCCAAAATGAACGGCCTGCATTTCCAGTGCTCGCTTTTGACCCCGCCAAATCTGTTCCGGTGCCCTCCCTAGTAAACAGCGGTCTCAGTCGCTTCCGAGTCCCCTCTCTAGGCTGACCCAGCCTCTTCCGAGCCCCCTCTCCAGGCTGACCCAGCCTCTTCCGATGCCCCTCTCCAGGCTGACCCAGCCTCTTCCGATGCCCCTCTCCAGGCTTACCCAGCCTCTCCCGGTCCCAAGGTCCCCAGTCTGCTCCCTGGTCCCCGCTCAGTGGTACTCAGATCCATGAAACCAGAGACAAATGTTATCTCATGAAACCAACAGTGGTGGCTCGTGAGTCGGTGTATAGGGGAGGCAGATCAGGTTGCTAATTTTCTAAACTAAAGGCATAATATAGGTCATACCAGGGACTTGTGCAGTTCTGATAGTTTAACTTTTAACAGCAACAACCTACTACGGTGCCAGGAACGCACGGTAAACAGAATGGCTGAGTTGACATTATTGTGCATCAATCCAAATACCATCAAACATGTACACTTCTACACAGAAATACAAGATACGGACTGGCTGCTTACGCTAACGCTAACGAATGGCTCCGTTTTCCACAGTACACAGTATGCGTGAAGCGTGAGAGCAATGATACGTCAAGTTCAGGTCGATTGTGATTGGCAGAGAGACAAACGGAGGGATGCCTCCTTTCAGCTTTTTTCCATTGCAAGAAAACACAATGTCGCTAACTCAATGCTGATACTAGGATATTTTCATGCGAAAGAAGCAGATTGCTAGCTAAAATGTCCTGCCTGCATTGGCTTTGTGCCGGATCGCTACAGCCAGTGGCAGGGCAGTGAGCGCACAGGAGAGCTCAACACCTTTATAGTCTCACCTCAATCGTATCATTTTTGTGATGTTGTCAACAAATGGCACAAAAGATTGCATCAATTGAGACAAATAAGACACAACAGAGTGTAAAATAATATGACAATTAAAACATTTACATTTACAGCATTTTCCCCTTAAAATTTCGAGGGGGCATAGCCTTCCTTGTCAACTCTGACGAACCGGACGACTGGAAACCAAGACAAGAGCTAGCATGAGTGTAGTTAGTAGGTAGTATACGTACTTTCCACATCCCTCTGACTAAATTGAATAGTATTTACTTGCTTCATTGGTAGTTAGCTGGCAAAAATAAAGTTTTACGTTCGTTTCCTACAAGCTCTTAACTTGGCTAGCTACCTAAGCTAAAAGTTGTAGATATATGTAGAAGATGTGCAAAACCATAATACCAACATCGTTGTCTGTTTGGTATACTACATAACATAAAACAATTAGAATGAATAGCCTGATCTCCTTGTAGTACAGCTGTTCCTGTGCCACATTCTGATTGACTAAATCTGAGTTTGATGTGATCCGTGCTCATCTAATCCTCTAGCACTTCAGTGGCAAAGGCACGTTTTTAATCTGAATTTGTCAAGTTGAATTTGAAAATCTCAGACTTTGAATAAATAATGTATTGTTACTGTTGAATTTAAAGCGAATAAAATATATTTGAAATTGAATTAGATGACAAGGTTGAAACTGAATGTAGGAATTCAGTTTCAATTCATGACATTCAATGTCAAGAGGTCGAATATATGTTATATATATTTTTTTTCAGTGGATATTACATTTGCAATTCAATATTCAAAATGTGTATCTCATTCAATTAAATGGAATTCAAATTCAAACTCTGGTGGCACCAATGTAACACCATACATAGTTTCAGAAATCGGGTTTATGCAATTTGAGAAAAACTTTAATAATTTCCTTAACTAAATCCCGAGTGTTGCGAATGAATGCGGCCTCCAATGAGCCAGGATTTTTTTGTTTTTTAAATTAGCTTAAACACAATCTACAACCGGTAAAGTTGGCTAGTTAATGTAATTTAATTTAAAACAACATGCACATTTACTGAGACTCAGATCCAGAAATGTCAACACACTCCAGGGATGTGTGGCTAATGTATTGTGCCCCCCCCCCCCCCCCCCCCCTTGCAGAGATAGGCAGAGACCTTCCCTAGACAGCGCTGTCTCTCCCTCTTTCTCTCTCAGTGCCAAACACACAAACACAATCACACATAGAGACTGATAGACATTCTGTGCATAGTGCCCACCATCTCGCCATTGACGTCTCTCCTAAACTCTCTCAACCCACTCTGAAAACAATACATACACTCTCCCCATTGAACTGCCCATACATTTCATGCTTCCGCGGACTCCCTCTCCCTTCCTTCAGCCCACTTATCCTCCCTCCTCCCCATGGTCACACTCACTCACTCCTTTGCCGGCCTCTCAATCCTATACTCCCTCACTCCAGTGTTGCTCAAACTAGTTTCAAGTCTTTTCTTTTTTTATTTTTTTTTATCATCGCTCTTTGGTTCGAATAGGGGGTGTTGTAATAACTATATCATTCTTATCATATCGACAAAGAATGAAAAATCTCTACAGTGTAAAAATGGAATTCATTAAAGTGGTCAGTTATACTGAAATCTATGAAAGACTGCTTTTTTTTGTGTTAGTTTTTTTGATATTATGGGGAAACTTGATTAAAGGAAGTAAGATTAAAAGATTCTAAAATATTTTTGCAATTGGGCCCTCCATACAATAAAAACATCTACAAATAAATTGAATAAACAGCAACAATAGAATTCACCAGAAACACACAACGTGTGTCATAATTTAAAGGTATATAAGATAATTATTTTTGGGACAGGATAGAATGGAAAAACGAACTATTCCTATGCTTACCAAATGGGTCACACATTGCAAGACACATTGAATACAGGTTTAATTCACTGCATGATCTGGGATCAAAATCATTTAAGCCTCTGCTGATCCCTCAGATAAACATATTATGTCTTGCCTGGCTGTATACAGGTATCCACAGGTAGATCATGTGTACAGTTAGCATCTACCTGCATACAAGGATGTGCATGAATACGGATAAGTATATTAAAAGAGCAGGTAATGTTGGTTCCCCATATTAAAATAATTTATATCGTGCTTACCATTGACCTCATGTTGGCAGCGCTGGGCTCAGTCCGTCTTCTGTAATAGTTGTGGAGCTTCACAATGCTCTCCTGCTGCTCCTCAGTTAGCTGGCTCCAGGCTGGACCCACCAGGCAGGCACACAGCAGCAGTTGTGTCCAGAAACATGCACCAACCTGGGGATAGACCTGGTGAACAAACCTCCAAACCCTGGAGGCCCTGCCTTGGATTGTAGAGCCCGGAATTTGAGCCTCTATCTGTGTAATTTGTTGTGTTGAGTTCCTTTGCTGGGAGGAGCCCTCCTGGAGCTCAGACCTCCCCTGCATTTCAGCAGTGTGAATGTGAATGAAAGCGTGTAGAAATGGTGCACATTTGTTATGTGTTTGAGGCAGGAGTTCTATGTGTGCGCATGTGAAACGGAGGTTATGAGTGTGGGAGAAATTCCCCTTTCCGAACCTCTCCCCTATGCTGTGAAACTGAGCCGTTCCAACATCGCTCGAAGAGAGAGAGGATCCTCCCCTTATCATTGGAGAACTAGCACATTGCACACACACACACACACACACACACACACACACACACACACACACACACACAGTTCACAGAACACACATTGCACCGACTGGTACGCACAAACAAAAATTGTTGTCACTCTCTCTCCATTCTCTTCACTCTTTCTTCTCCAATCTTTTCCCTTGCACTCTGTTCTTTACACACGGTATGATTCAGTAACTTATGTTCCCCTAAAATCCAGTCTGGTCATCAGCTCAGTTAGTCACACACACATGGATGGTTTAAGTGCACTGTATGTGTGTATGATAGGTGATAGCTGTGACAGGCACAGATTTCCTTAGCAACTTCTCCAGCAAGATTCACACATGAAACATGAGCTTGGTGTTACGCAATGCCTGTTGACCAGTGATATATATATATACGCAGTATATATATATACTGTATATATCACTAGTCAACAGGCTAATTTAGTTAATTGATAAAAACAAACTATTAACAAACTATATCACTGGTCAACAAAGTTGCAAAGTTAATGAACAAATGAACAATCTAAATCAAATAAATATTTGCTGTGACCACTCTTTGCTTTAAAATGTTTGCCACCATTCTTTCACACCTGCCTAAAACATTTGCACCGTACTGTATATATATATATATGTATATATATATATATATATATATATATATATATATATATATATACGCTCAGTATCAGATGTATTATGTCTTTCCCAAACGCATGTTTGTTTACAAACATTAAATGACAAAAATGTGATACACAGGGACCTTCTGATGCCGCCCCGTAATCCCATAAAATCTGGAAGGACATTCCCTTCACATACATGTCTATATTTATATTTAACATTACAGTGACATTTTATTTAGCAATTCCAGAGGCCAAAATTGGTGATGTTACATTTGCTTAGTAATTTTGAAAATCCTATTTCATGCCAACGCTTGACACAAATAAATCATGGTAATGCAGTTTGTATGTACTGAGGAATCAGCACTCATTTAAAAGCGTCAGTCATGAGACTCCCTCCCATTTATTCAGAGCCTTGGTTATTATTCTGTTTGGAAGTTTCATACACTGTATGTCATTAGTATATTTTAATGAATGGGGCGTGGATAAGGCATAGCACTTTATGCATCTGGACACTAAAACACACACACACTAGCAGGCACCACCGTCTATGCAAGGGAAATTGAGTGTGTCAGAGTTTCTCATCCTTTTCATTGAATGGATTGTTTTTAGATGCAAAATTAGTTCAGAGAAAGAGAGCGTTGGTTCAAACTCTGGCTAGATGAATTAGCGTATGTGAGGGTGTGGACACTCCAACCCTCTGGAACCTGATTAGCCCAGTAACACAGGGCCAAGTTCGTCACACACACATACATTGTGTATAATTTGTGTATGTGTATGTTTGCTGTATGTTTGTGTGGATGGAGATACCCTATTTGTTTGTCTGTTCACCTTTGTAAGCTGCTGGTATGTTTTAAAGTACTGTATGCTTCTGGATGTCTCTTTTTGCTTCTTCTGGTGGAATGGGAGTTTTCTTTTCAAGTCCAACCTGCACCTGGGCCTCACTCCTCCTGACACGCAGTGATGTCAGCCATGACACCATGGAGAAACTCAACATCATTCCTCCCTGAGGGACCTAGATTAGGGAAGCGAGTCAAATCCTGAAGGGAACTGGGGCTAGAGGCCTGGGATGGGAGTGGACCTCAACACATGGAGACTTTGGGCCGGTATGTAAGCTGTAGTCTTAAGCACTGGGCTGGGTTGAATGGTTGGTCTGGAATTACAGCTGGTCAAAACAAAGCAGCCTCACTGGAAATGTGGTAAGTATTACCAGCTGAGAGGGGGATTGCATCACCAGAATTATTAAAACAACAAGTGAAGGGTGGCTCCATTGCAATATAGGAAGTTAAAAGGAAAGGTTTATTGTAACACATTTTAAAAAATGTGATTCCAGCCTTAGAGGGAGACTACAGAGTGAAGATAAAACGTGACTCATGCCCGCTGTACCAGTTACAGGAAAAGTGCAGGAGATTCCAGTATGTTGAGTGTTTGTCATACCAGACTCATTTGAAAAGATGAATCCAGCGACCCACCCTGGATTACAGAGAAAAAAGAGGGAGGGTGTGAGGAGAGAACAGAGCAGAACACAACCCTCCTAGAGACGGAGGCAGCCCGATCCTAAAATGACAGGAGGGGAAGGACCAAAAGGCTTCTTTATTGTCTGCTCTAATTAATATATGGGATAGGATGGATCCAGGCTTATAGCAACAGCCAAACAGTGTTACAATAACACGTTTTAGCGTGCGCATTACTTTAACACACAACTTTAAGGTTTATAATGACTGTCATACTATAATCATGGACAGTATATACACAGCTCAAGGGTTCACCTTCTTAGACTCAGCTAATCAAACCCATTGCTGCTTCCCGCTATTCTCATCGTCTCCCTCCTCTTCTCTGCATGGCTCTGTTTGGTTTGTGGAACAGAAGAAAGTGAGTGCAGGAAACAGTGAAGATCATATTTATTACACAGAGAAAATAAATACAATGACTGTATGTTTTGTTCACGGTAGTATCATCTGTGAGACCTTCTCTGTCTCCAGGCTAGTGGCTCTCTATTCTACAAATTATGAAGCGAAAGATATAGAGTCCAACACTGTAACACTCCTAAAATCCTTCGACTGACTAGGATAATTGTCCAATACAGCCATGTGCCGACCCCCACTTCTATCTATATACTTTGCCCATGTTTAGTTTGATGCACATGTTCTACCTATTCAATGTTAAGTAGCCCCTACAAAAACCTGTAAATATTAACACACGCAAATAATCATACCAAACTGTGTGCTTAGTCATTCACATTCTCACACATCGGATAAGGCTTACATGAGGCAAGGATGATCTGGCAATGCTGCTAACTATCACGTCACAACAAATTTACAGTAAAATAAACTCTAACTGTACGATAATATTTAAAATTTTCAAACATAACATAGAACTCGAGAACACTAGAAATTAATTTAAAATAACAAAATATTGTGTTTACTTAATCTAAAATAACTGCATTTTATTAGGGAACATGGTAACTTGGACTGGCTTTGCATTTGGGATTTCACAAAGAACAATGTATCAATGCAGCATATTCCTATACACAGAATATCTTCTACAATCTCCTACATCTTTTCGACAGTTTCACACGGTATGTCTACATGGGCTATGTCCCATGTCAAGACATCTCTTCCAGAGGAATTTGAGATTTGTCACTGGATAAATTCTAAAAAGAACATAATACTGTTCTTATAAACACATTAATGTTTCTAGCAACACTTTTGTTTTTCTATACATGTTTGTAGATGTGTGTACTGTAGCTATACCTTTAATATAATGTAAATAACCTGTTTCCTTCACATGTGTGGACACACACACACACAGACACACAGACACACACACACACACACACACACACTCAAACTCCGTTTTTTAAAATCTAGACCAGAAGCCAGTTTTAGGAGTAGGAGTGCAAATCTAGGATCCTTAACACTTAACAAAATGTCATTAGTATTGCAAACCTGATCCTTGATAAGTTTACTTCTACTCCAAACGTTATACATGTTATTCAGTAGGTTTGGCTTATGGTTTGTACATCTGGTGATTCCCTCCAGCAGCACTAGGGGGAAGTGCAGGGCCTGCTCCTGATTGTACGTCAGCAAAGCCCATCCTCTGCCGCCTTTTCCTCTGCTCTGTCATCTATAGGAAACAGGATACAAAGTTGGTTTGAAAGCAAAGATGGTATAACAAGAGGACAAGAACAAGAGGGTATAATAGCAGCAAAAATGGAGGACACACCTCCTGGCATTAAAAGTACTGACTGCAAATAAGTATATGTTACTGTGTGTGTGTGTACCTGTTCTTTGAGTTCAGTCAGTTGTCCAGCCAGCTGAGTCACCACCTTCATGGTGGAGGCCAGTCTGTCCTGCAGGTTCCTCATCTCGTTCTGCTCGCCATCAGCATCCGTCACCACAAGGGACATGGCCTGCATCCTGGGGAACCAGTCCAGGTTTTTACTCTGCAACACACAAGCATGCGCACACACACACACACACACACACACACACACACACACACACACACACACACACACACACACACACACACAGACATAAAGAGGACAAACATGTAAGATTGTACTGGTTATAATGTTGAGCCAGGAGTAATGATCAGTCAGCAGAGTAACTTGAGTACTCCTACCAGTCCAAACATAAAATGTTTAAACACAAACAGGTATGATATTGTGTTTGTACCTTGATCATGCATCCCACATAGCTCTCAGGCCCGGTATAGTCTGTCTTGTTCTTCTCTCTAACCAGAACAATGAAGTACAAGTAGTGCCAGATGTTGTGCTCCACATTGATGTGTTCCTCGAAAGACACCGTCTTGTTGTCAAACTTATCTCTCTCCAAACCTGAAAGGTCATGGGATAAATAGTAGAGGGAACAAAGAAAGATCCCATCAGGTATACAGTAAATACAAATGAATAATATAAGATATTATATATCATATAGTCAGATATTTACCTTGTAATGATATTGTGATATTTTAGTGGGTAAAAAAGTTGGACTAGTTAGTCAGTTACTGAGCAGGTAGGCGTGTAACTAGCTCATTAGTCAGTTCATTAAGCTTACTTTGTGTGTTACCTACCACAGATAAAGCAGGTGGTTTTTAGGATCTCCTCTTTCTTCTGTTTCTCACTCCTCAGGTCGGCAAATGTATCAATGATGACACCAAAAATCAGGTTGAGGACGATGATGATGACAATGAAGTAAAACAACAGATCATAAATAACGCGGGCAGCGAACAAAGGCTCCTACAAACACACACAAACACACACAAAAACAAATGAATACAAATGTTTAAGATATTGTGGTCCAGTACCGTGTTTGAATGTATGAGAGAGAATGAAAAGTGCATGCAACAGCATAGAAGTATATTAGGTGTGTGTTGAATGGTGTACTGTGCATACATTCTTGGAGGGTTTGCGCAGCACATCTCCAACCCCCCCTCCATTCCTTAGTCCATGGTTAAGCACGGTCACGATACACATCAGCAGAGTGTCACACGCTCGCTCCAAGTTGTCCTCATCTGCACACATACCAGAGGATGAAATGCCAATAACAGTGCAACTCTGTGGGCTCTGCACAGCAGCCGGTGCTTGATAACCATACATCAAGACGCACACTCACCTTGCTCCGCTGGTACAGTCTCTGCTGAACAGCTGACTCCGTCTCCACTGCAGGAGTTGACGAAGACCTGAGACGCTTCAGAGTGACCTGGGTCTGGAGGACAGGACAGGGAATACAGGACACACTCCATTACACAGATTTCAGTCTCCGGAAGGAAGGTGTTGTTTTCTTTGTTTTCTAACTCCTATACGGCTTGGGTATAAGGAGGGAGGTGAAGTCTGGAGTGAGGCGGTTACCTGCTGCTATCTGAGACAGAGGGTCCACCTCCATGATGAAGTCATTCTTCAGACAGAGGAAACCCACAATGGAGAACAGGTAGACCAGGATGAGAGCTAGAAGCGCCGTGAGAAGAATAGAACGACCGTTCCGAGTCACACTCTTTATCACGTTGAACAATGTCTCCTCCCGGTAGATCAAGTCAAACAACTATGGGGATGCAGGGACACATACACAGGCAAAAGAAAATGGAGGCCTTTAGTCTCAGGTGCTGGCTTAAAAGAAGTGAAGGTGATTATTCATATTACTGTAGGGTTGGTTATCAAACGTCTGTGAGGGAGGGAAAGTGCGAGAGAGGGATTAATAGGTAAGAGTTCTACCAGTATGCTGTAGAAGAGCTCGTGGACACAGAGCCCCAGTGTGGAGGTGAGTACGTAGGCTAGATGGTACAGGAACTCCACATCCATGACCATAGCCTTATAGCCCATGATGAAGGTCCCGTTGTTGCCCACGAAGCTCACCACAAATACGATCTTGTTCAGGAGCTATCGTAATGAAAACAGGACAGCGTATTCATCTTTCTATTTCAACAGTAATACAACAGGTTCCCGTGGAGAAATAAGATCACAGAGAGCATGATGGGTGATGTAGTCTTACATTAAGCGTGCCTAGCAGAATGAGAGTGTTGCCAATGCCCAGGTGATAGATGGACCTCAGTATGAGCGCCACACTGAGAGGCCGGAGTCCATAGCGCTGAAACAACAAGCCCAGGATGGACAGGCCAGCAAAGCACCAGAACAACATCACCAACATAGAGTCATCAATCGCCCCTAGGACAGAGAGAGTAGAAGCTCAAAATGTAAAAGTGTACGCAGTGAAGGCGCTCAAGGAGCCTCAGGCCAATTCCAAAACATAAAAGAGCTCTCTCCATCTGTACCTTGTCCAGAGTCATATGGATAGAAAAAGGCAATAATGAGGTTGATAAAGACAGCCAGGTTGAAGGAGATGGAACCCCACAGAGTCATTCTCCTGGAGAACCAGTAGAGTACTGGCATACCTAGTAAACACAAACAGACACACAACACACATTAAAAATAGTTCAGAACATTGTCAGGGCCCACTGATAAAACATTTCGTCTACGCAAATATTAGAATTGTGGCTCGTGGATTCAAATCAATCAATAAATGTATTTAAAGAAAGGACTGTGAGCAATTGGCATTAGGTGTATGTTTCGGTGTCTCACTGCGGAGCTTCTTCTGCCACTCCATCTCATTGTGAAGGAAGGAGGCCTGCTGGAAGAAGTGGGTGACTTTGCTGCCTTGCTCGTCCTGCTCTGTCGTGTTGAACACCCGGAACTTGGACTCCTCTGTCAGAAACTCACAAATGGGATGAACTGGGAATACAATCTGCTCCATGCTGCGGTCATCACGCACTATCTAAGGTAGGAGAAGGAAAAGAGCCAGCTGTACTAACAGTAGTGATATACATTATTTCTAATAAGATCTTCGGCAGTCGCATAGTATTTGTTGTAGTATTATAAAAGCAGTGCCTCGATCTGAGCTGTGTGGTTGTCATAGAACTCCAGGGGGTCTTCCTCTACACTCTCAGATGGAGCTGCAGATTTCAACATCTGAGATAGTGGACGGTTGTTCAAGTTTAACTGGAGGGGGTGACACAAGGACATATTAAAAAACAGTTATCATACATGATTACTGTACCATAGTGACACATCCTTAGTCAATGAGGTAGGAAAGGACAGACAAATGCTAAACAAAACCAGAGGAAATTTAACAAAGACAAATAGGGAGACTTCCTCCCCTCTCTCTCTTCCAAATTTCCTGTCTGCCTACTATACTGTCCAATACAGCATAAATGCCTCCCAAATTTTTTTTTTTAAAGACAAAGAGGGAGACTGACCATAGAGGAAATGCCCTCTTCTCCTTCTTCTTTGGTCCTCTTGGGGGGTTTCAGCAGGTTGATAAGTATCTTGCTGTGTCTTGCCAACTAAATAACATTGTTTTAAGTAGTCACTAGTCACAAGGTCTAGCTATTCAATAATGAAACTTGTGCAACTAATAAGGAATCATGTATCCACTAAACCCAGTAAAGTCCTGTGCTTACCTGAAGTGCCAGGATGTAGATGTTATGCCCCACCTCCTGAGGCGAAACCTCTCCTCCCTCAAACTCGCTCTCCTGATGGTATGCCTTCTTTATAACCTCTACCTGCACATACCCAAATGCACGCACAGAGACACAAACACACACAAAACAAATGCCACACACATTCACACATTACTTCCCCTCCTATAAAGTGTTTCTGTATAGCAGGAACACTATTTGTGTGCTCTCGAAGTGTTTCTCAATGTTTGTGTGGTTTCTGACCAGTTCTCGGGGTCGGAGATTAAAGAGTATTCTCTCAGCATTCTCACTGTCATGACGACTCTCCATCAGAGCCAATAACAGCTTGGAGGCATTGTCCTGTTTACCAAAGAGACAGTAGCCAACAGTTAAACTAGAACCATCTCAGGTATATGACAGCATTTGTTGGACATACAGTTGGTCATAACGTGATGTACTGAAAAAAGGGGTCTGTTGGCAGGCTTGGTGTTGCTATTATGTGCTATAACTACCACTACTATAACCAGTTAATGCCATACAGGTTTGAACTACATTTAGTTAAATAGCAAGTACCTTTAGCTGCAGAACCATATCCATCCGGTAGCGACACAGAGGACTGATGTCATTCAGGATCAAAGCTGTGATGATGTCGATACCATTCGACTCATGGGTTACAATGCATGTCTGGAACCAACACACACAAACAGCGGCCATTTAAAGCACTGAATATCGCATGCCCACCAAAACTACTGCTGTATTTAATGTGTTACTATGTACTAATTGGTGTTACACTGTTGTTGAAACACGTTGGAACTTTGAAGAGGTACTATACATATACTTATTATTATTATTGTTGCACCTGGTTCTCCTGGCAGGGTCCCTGGCAGTACTCTGTGAGCGTCTCCAGAGTCTGGGTGATGAGGTGAACGTTGCTTTCATTGATGTAGAGCCCCAGCAGCCCCAGGCCTCCTGTGGTGCTGCCACACATTATGTCTAGGAACTGGAGGGTCTCGCACACCAGGTTGTAGTTGGTCTTATTGTTCTGGCAACGCAGGAAGTTCTCGGGGGGAAAGAAATGTACAACTCACATTGTCTGTTTTAGCACAACAACAGCGTAGCTATTTAGCATAAACCATTAACTGTTAATCTGATTTCGCAACTGTAAAATGTGAGCACTGGTTTCTCGTTGGTAATCAACTTAGTTGGTAGGTCAGCGTTGTTATTGGTTGTGGCTTTCACAGAAAACCAGTAGGTGGTAAAAGATCGGGAGGCAGTGGCTGCAGTGGGAAGCCATTGAGTTACTCTTGGGGAAGTTACCTGTAAGTCTTGGTTGTGGTTCTCACAGAGCAACTGGAGGAAGCGAAGGATGGGTTTCATGATGGTGACAGCGGGTCCCATCTCGGTCTCCTCTTTCTGCTCTTGGCCTTGGGCCAGGGACGGCGCTGCTGCCACAGGGGCAATGGAGGGACCCGGAACCAGCAGGGGCCGACCGGTACCCCCAGGGATTACCATTGCTCCAGAAACACCTGGAAGAAAGGGGGAGACGACTCATATCGCTAGATTACAAATTGAAAATACAATATCTTTGGAGGAGGGGTTTTATTGACTAACTTACTAACTAACTAACTTTATTGGGTTTTATTATTTACTAACTTAAAACACATAATTAAAGGGATGATGAACTATGTCGCAAGGATATAAAAACATGGGTCACAGGGTTTGTACTTCCTGGGGAGCAAATCAGCTTGCTATACTTTATATTTGCCTTCCACTGTACTGCATGGAGTTACTTTATTTTACTACTCAGCCCATTGCATTTACTTCTTTAGTATGTCAAACTCCGACAGATTAAACTAGTCCATGAAATCAACTGAACCAGGCCAGACCATGCGAAAATAGATCTCACCGTTCTCCAGCTCCTTCTCATTGACCTTGTTGCTCATCTCTCCAACATTGACAGACACAGTAGCCTTGATGTCCTGCTGAGCATTCTTCATCCTGTCATGAAGAACCTTAAAGAACTTCTCTGACTTGTTGTCCCCCATCATCAACTTGAAGAATGAGTTCTGAACGAGGAATAGCGGCAAGAGAGGCATTGTGGTAGTTTTAAAATACAAGTCATGTATAAAAGTATATTGACCTGGCTTTAGTAAGGCACTATGTTTGCATGTGCTTCAGCATGTCTGCATGTATTTGCATGTGAGCTGGTGTACCTGTATTTCAGTGTTGCCTCCCTCAAGTAGACAGATGGCCAGCTGGATGCTCTCCTGAAATATTTTGTCATTCTTAGTACTCATCACGAGGTCAGTGAAAAGACGTGTTCCCCCTTCTCTGTCAAGACGGCACTGCACAACAGCTACTGCAGCCCAGTCACGTTCCTGTTCCACACCTACAGACACAAACCGAAATTGTGTTCACATATTTGGATTTCTTTGGTCCATAGATCCATCTGTGCACCTACATTCTGTGTCAAAACTCAAAACTAAAACTCATTCTACAATACCTGCAATCCCTATTTCTGCCAGGTCCGTCTTGATGTGGTTCTTTTTGTTGTTGGGAAACAGGTAGTTCTGGAGCAGCACCCTCCTGAGGGCTATACCCTGGAGAGAGGTATGGATATACAGAGTCAGACACACAGTTACAGCAAATCCTTTACAGTTGACGTTCTATCATTCCAACTCTTTCGATGAGTCCCCAGTTACAGTAAATGTTATCTTCTCTCACCTTGTCATCAAAGTCTAGGGTACGGATAAGCATCTCCTGCAGCGTTTTAAGCACTGCAATACAAAGTTTCTCCTCTGCGGACATCAGGGCCTTGGTGTGTTGGATTAGTCTGAGGACAAACAAATATGAATTATCCTCAAAATCTTTGTCATAGCTAAATCTACCTTTCCCTCACAGCCCAATCTATAACTCCTGATTGACAAAGTTCCCTGCTCTTGGTGCCTCTCTGGTCTAATGAGTTCTATGTATCTCCCACTCTGCCCTCATCTTCCTTCTCCGTCCATACTTGGAAATGAAGCCTCCAGATTCGCAGCGCTGCCTGGCATCGGACCCCTCTAGGAAAAGCAGCTCGGGCTGGTGAAGGACGTCCACCAGGACTGACAGCTCAGCGTTCACCAGAGGCTTCAGTCGCTCCTCCAGAGTGTTGATAATGTCCTGGAGAAAACGGAGGAGAAGTGAAATAACAACATCAGGTTAAAGCCCTTATTCCCCCTGAAGACAGATCACATGCCCACGCTTTCTCTCTTCAGCATGTGTTGCACTAGGCAGTGTCCATTTATTATAAACAAATTGGCATTCATATGAATGCCTTGCCCTCCCTCGCCAGTGTTTTTTTCTGTAATGTTATTGGGACCTACCTGTAATTTTTCGATGATGTTTTTGTAGTCCCATGGGTTGTTGGGGGCGGTGGGCCGAGAGGTGCGAGACGATGACTTGTAAAGGGGGTTGGAGCGAGACAGAGAGTTCAGAGCAATACTGCTCAACATGGTGTTGATCTGAGCTTCTAAGTCCATAGGCAGAGAGATGGAACGACTCTTTGCTAAACAAATACACACACACACACACACACACACGCACACAAACACACACACACGGAATTCAGTTTACAAAGTGAACATAATGGTGTTATAGAAGATTGGTTTGGATGAGGAAGATGGCGTGTTAAAAATTATTATTACTATTATTATCATTGTCTATACTGCATACTATGCCACTTATCAAACATTTTTAAAAGTGTGTCAACAACATAAAAATGTGACACAAAAGGACATGTAAAAATGAGAAACCATAAGTAAAACAACTTGAAGACAAAAAAAAAATGTAAAATACAAACAACAGAAAATCGATTAGTAGAAGGTTGTGTGTGCATTTGTGTGTGTTAGGGCACGTGCAAGCTGTCGTGGCCAGAGTATGTGTGTGTGAGTGCGTGTTTAGCCGACTAACCAGTCATGGCCAGAGTGCGAATGCAGGTCTCCACTAGGCCTCGATGCTGCTGTTGTAGCCAGGGGCAATCTAATAGACGCATACTAGACTGGATTAGCTGTGTTACTATCGTGTAGTGGGTCTGCAGAAAGGGGAAAGGGAACCAAATGGAAATAGAAGTGAGACAAACAATTAATTACATTTTATGTTTTGCTCTTTTCAATAAAGTGGTGTCCGTCTGTCCCTTTAAAACACTTTGTAACATAATCTGCCAGTAAGTGCCAAATGCATGGGAATACCTGAAAAAGCAACACTGTAGATACAAAAATGTTATCATGAAGAGTACACCTATAAGCCAGAAAAAAACACAAATTCTCTCTAGATTTACCTGCAGAGATGTACTGTTCTCTGAAAAGGGTGAGCTGAAGAAGGCGTTGATGGTATCAAACACAACATTAATGATGTACTTCTCCAAGATTGGGTCGGTCAGTCGCTTCTCTCTCTTATTACAAACCTGGAGAAGAGTCCACAGGAAAGTCTGATACATCCAAACAGGTTGGTAGTACTCTATCTATGCACACAGTATGTAGTGCTAGCCCATACCGTAGCCATGTCCACAGTAAAGTCTTCAAACAGCTTCCATATGTGGTTACTAGTGTAGATCTCCTTCATCTCCACCTCAGTGTCCACGTAGCAGTGGTTCACAAAGTTCACATAGGCCACTTTCACCTACAGACAAATAGGTACATCAAGTTTGTACGTACAAACGAGTCCTACCAAAATAATTTCTTTCCATGGACCAAACATCAGGAAATTCCATTTATATTTTCAGATCCAGTTTCATTTCAGTTTCTTTTTCATACTCAATGTAACATAGCAAATCAGTAGATTTGGAGATTTGGGCACTATTCAACTAGTGAAAATCAAGGTATTCCACAAACCCATTAGGAAATTAGATTTCTGGTTCTTAGTCTATCGACTTTAATTGTTAGGCAACAAGATTGTAGATTGACAGTACAATTGAAAGCTCTGTTTTTCCTATTACCACAATTTACAATGGTAGTAGTCTCGGGTAGTCATCCCTCCAACTTTCCATTGTTGAAACCTCAATGGAGGTCTGGTAACGTCTATGTTGGGGTTTACTCTGCTCAGGGACTATCAGGTTCACATGGCTATATTTGATTGAATTACCGCCAGCAACCTTTGGGCAAAACTCTCCTAATTTGTACGCCCCCTCCCTGTTAAGTCCAAAGGTATTTTCCCATGCACACTTGACCATTAATAATAATAACAATAATAAGTGCTCTCTTGATCTCTTGATCTTTTTCTTTTCCCCTTGGCATTGACTTTCTCACCAATAATCTCCCACATGGCATTTATTTTTGTTATATTTACATTTCTTTGCTGTTGCTCAACAGCTTTATTGGCCTCTTTCATGAGTACCTCTACTTCAAGAGGATCACATTTATTTTCCTTTTGCGGTCGTTCTGTTTTCCATCTAAACTATCCATGGCTAGAATCACTGAAACACCCAAACCCCTCATTTGAAACTGCCGTTTGCACCTAAAGTCATTTATGCAACTACTCTTAGCTGATCACCCTCAAAAGGTGTGCATTATTTACTCTTAATCTGTTGGAACGAATGTGCACTTTAGTACGCGCTATTTGGGATATTAATAAATCCGGCCCCTGTCTCAGACAAACAACAGCTTTTTCACTTTTCCACCACATGAAACCTGAGATAATGAATACAACGGTTTAATCATAGCGACAACATTGCATGCCTTGAACAAATTATGCTAGGCATCGGAGATGATTAAAACACTGACATTTAGACAAACTTTGCAGTTGTGAAATGTTCCTGTAAAAAATATCCTCCATCACTTTTACAATTACAAACTCAACCCAATACCCTGCCTGAGAATCAACCCCCTGCCCCTAAAGGTTTAATCGTTTGTCCAGCTGCAAAATGAATGAACTGATAGGTTGCTAGATCGGTACCTCGGTGATGCAGTCCTCATGTGTGACCACTCTGACCACATCCTCTAGGGGCAGCAGAGAAGTGCATTTGATCTCAGTGTAGACATTCTTTCCTTCAGCGCAGGCTGCTAGCAGCTCCACCAGTGAGATGTGGTACCTGACAAACGCACACACACACACACACACACACACATACACACACATACACACACATACACACACACACACACACACACACTCTTTTTTTATATAATCTCAAACTCGTTGGGAAAGGCAGAAAGCAACATTTTATAATACATAATTCAGTCTATTAGATCTTGATTGGGTAAGGCTGTCTTGATGCCAGTCAACAGGCCAATGAGCAAGAAGGAAATGTTTGGGGGGGGGGAAATGATTTAAGCAGTTGGATAAACAAACACACCTGAGAGGGCTGTGCTCCCCTACCCCCTCTCTGGACTCAGCCATGAGATCAAGCATGACAGCGAATGAAGTTTTGTCATTGTAGAACACCACCACATCCTCGCCTGCATTAGTCAGCTGAGAGAAAGACAAAAACCAGCGCATCTTAAAACAGAAAAAAACAGACCTACACAAGGGCAAAGAACAACACTTGTGTACGAGTTGTATCAGAGTAATGGAGGATTGTACTTCATTTACCTCTGTCATGATCATGTCCTGGCACTTCTTGACATACTTTCCCTCTGCCTTGATGATAGTGTGCAGGAAGTTCAGGTACTGGACATGGCGGCCATGTGTCGCCAGGCAGTTTATGAAGTGCTGCAGAACTGTCTCTGAGATTTCAGTACACAACTGGTAGTTATTGCTGAATATATGCTGCACTGTCTCTGCCTCTAGCAACTAGGGGAGAGAAAAGAGATATAACAAGAAAGAAAAATAAATAACTTCTATGTAAAACAAATATTGAGGTGAGGTTCTACTGTGTGTGTGTGTGTGTGTGTGTGTGTGTGTGTGTGTGTGTGTGTGTGTGTGTGTGTGTGTGTGTGTGTTTGTATTTGTGTCTACCAACCCCTGGGTTGAGAAACAAGCTGAGGTTCTTGTGGAGAAGTGCTTGGTTCTCTGGATTTCCAATACAAAACTTCTGCAGGAATAGGTGGGTGAATCGAATGATCTCCTGCATCTTGCCATCATTCTAAAAAGATAGAAAGTGAGATAAATTACAAACCAAAGATGCACAGAGAATGCTAATGCTGTATATTATGTAATTGCCCAAATCCCCCAAATTGCATAAAATTACAAATAAGTTGTGTAATGCGTATAGTTGTACAGGAAGAAAGAAACCTAGTACAACAGACAATGCAGGCATTAAGACATTTAAAGGCCTTACTCAACTAAGTTAAGCTCTTTGCTCATGACGCAAAAGTGGGCGTCAAGTTTGCCAAAAAGCACCTGGCTGACCCTCAATATTTCTGGAAAAAATCATCTATTGTTTAAAGCTACAATTGGTAACTATAGGAGGTGATTTTTCCGCCTCGTACCGTTTGCTTGGTGTAATTATGTTCCTTAACTGTCGCAACGAAGATTTTTAAAATTTTACAATGGTGAGTGATCACATGAAGACTTGACAACCACTATAAGCCGCCTAAATAAATCTCTTTCTGATGTAGTGAGGCACTTCCTGGTGCTGTAAAGAAATTCATCACAGTTTTGCGGGCAATCGTAGCCAGTGACAGACACATTTTTTTTTATATTGAGACTCCACAAGCGGACCTATTTCTTCTTTTGGGCTATGGGGACAGCGTCCTTGCGCAGCAATAATAACAAACAATTAATTGATATATTCTGTGATCTGAAGTCATTGGTCTCAGCAAATGCTACCCTCCCGCTCGCACGCCCTTGCTCTCCCAATAGGCGGGAATACGGGTTATTGGATTGCTTCAGTACCTATTTTTCTCTCATACTTCGAAGTAAGAAACGGGAACAAAATGATCAGATCTAACTGATCATTCAGGGTTTTATGCATGTGGAGAAAGAGAGGGTGGTTGAGTCACAAGCAGGCCTTCACTACATCTGGCCCCTGTGCAATTTATGAATGTGTGTGCCTTCCTATATAGTTGATCTTCTTTTGAAAAAAATTGTTTTCTGTAACTAATTTATTTGAATGTGTCAAAATATATAATATATGTTATATTTAGATGTTGAACACTGGCTTAAATGTAAGAGTGTATTGATTGGGTGTTCACTGAGGTTACTCGCATGTTTTCAAATTAACCCTTGGTCACCAAATTCTGTTTACAGTTGCAACTTCAGATGGAGGAGCGAGGAAGCACAGAAGGAGGATCAGGAGGGTGGTTAATGCAAACCTGAATCTTACAAGTATTATGACATATGGAGAAAGGAGGGAGGTAGAGAGAAGAAAAGAGAAAAGAGAAAAGAGAAAGACAGAGCAAAGAGAGAGAGCGTTACCTTGTCATAAGACACCTGCAATAGGTCTAGCATCACTTTGTGAGCCCCCATGTTCTTAAGGAGTCTCTGCTGCTTCTTCCAAACACCTATGCTGCACATTTTATTAAGGCGCTCCAGGATCTAAACAAAATCACATACACAAACACCCCCAAATTACATATGTAGACTAGATTGCAGGTGATCATATCAAGCAGAACTCTGTACTGTAAGTATGAGATGTAGCTGCAAGACACCATATTATTGATTTCACCTGACCTCTTTGACCTTCTTGTAGTTTTCATTGTTCTTCTCCTGCTTCTCTGCCTTAGGAGATGTTTCCTCTGACGCCTTCTATAGGACACAGCAACACAACATCGCGAAGCATGAAACCATAGCAGTACTGTGTAAAGCTATCTACTGTGTAAAGCTATCTTAGTAAAAGACACCACTCGAGGTCACTGTTAAACATTATAAAGGTTAGTGACACACGGGCAAATGGTCTGGAGTGATTGTTGAATCTGTGCTTTTTCTCCGGTTCAATATCCGATGTGTCTCTGTTCACCTCTACTTTCTCCTTCTTGTCTTTCTTGTCCTTCTTTCCATCCCCTCCTCCGGTACTCTTCTTCTCCACCCAGAGTTCTGACTTCTCCACCAGAGTTCTGAGGCGGTCTAGATCACTCTTGATTAGCTTGTAGTTATCAACGTCTTGACCGGAGATCAACAGCTGGACCTGGGGAGAAGGAACAAAATGGAAAAATAAAGAAAGTCATGCAGCTGCAAAGGGATGGGGTTGGTGAGGAATGACAAAACTAGGCAAAAAAAAATCTCTATTAGCTATTTCAACAACCACGGTTTACACTTACGTCAACTTAGTGGTAGGGAATGCAGCTGCAAATTCTCTATTCAGTTTTTATATTTTAACCAGGCTGGAAGCTAATACACGGTAAAATGTATGCAGTGTACACATAACATAACACCCTGTGATGTTAAAATAGTGTCTGTGTCACCTCCCAAACCTGCATTATAAAACTCCCATTTAGTGTAAAAACATTTCGACTCAAGCCGCCAGAATGTGTTTCTGCATGTTATCTATTTGGGATTTCTTTGTGACAATTATGTGTACACATACAGTATACAATAACTTTATTGAAAGAGTAACAATTTAGGGAATCTAATGAGTTTATTTAACACTATTATTTAGTTAAAATGCACTCAATAAATTCAAGATGTAACCATTATCAGGAGTCTTTGGGATGTGAAACATACTTTTAAATAAGCACGTTTTGATATTGTTTATTATAGAATCTTACTGGGTCACTGCAATTCCACAAAGTGTTGGTAAAAAAAATCTAGCACTGGGTTGTGAAGCTGAACCCTTGGAAAATCCTGTCCTCAGGGAAATGAACTTAAAACAAATTGATTGATTGTCATTTGTAATCACTGCCTCCATTTAGACAATCAAATCAAAAAGCCACCTCTCAGCAATGAATAAAGTATAGTTACAAAATGTATCAAGTGCATATTAAATCTTTAAAGAACAAAAAACTGCTATTAAGGTGAACACTCACAAGCATTGGAAGGACAGTGGGCACCTCTGTGTGTACCTGTTTAAAGGTGTGCAGGACCTCCTGTCGCTGACTGAAGTGTTTGAAAAGCAGCTGCAGTGCCCCCGACACCAGAGGAGGGTACTCATGCATGGTCAGGTGAATTAACACACGCAGGAACATTCGGCCCCCTTCATCATCCACCTCCAGGATACTGTTGCCCTTCCTACACACACACACACACACACACACACACACACACACACACACACACACACGTAACCATGTGCACAAAGAAGAGGAGAAAATGAGCAGGGAGAGGATACAGACGTTGGGCCGGGAGTTCACACTGGATGACCATGGTAGTTACAAATCTCTCTTGAAAGATTAAATAGGATACACCCAAAATTATTTATAAGGCTCTGGGGCTCCAACACACAACTATGAGAGCTATATACAGATTGTAGAAAGTGTGATAAAGGCAAATACTTTTTCATGATACTGTAAATGATGTTGAATAATCGAGCAGAGAGTGATTATTATGGCTAGTTAGTTAACATACCCCACACCAAACATGGCCTCGGCCTGTTCTCCGATACGCTGAAGGTTAAGGGTTGCTGAGAAAAGGCAAAGATACATTCAACTTCAGTAACCTTTAGTAGTCACTGTGCAACTCAAATTAACGAATTGAATTTGAAGTTATAATGTCCTCTCTGCATGAAAAGAATGCAGCGAATCACTGGTAAAGGGATATGAATCAGAAGGTCACAGACACAGACAAAGTGGCAGCAACAGTTTAACAGGTCCAACCACTGATAGAGTGCTTTAACTATACAGTGACAAATACAGACATAGATAGTGATAGAGTCAGCCATGTCAGCCTTGAAATAAATAATGTCTTTGGTCCAGTAAAATACTTTTTTAGGTGCGTCTGGATGACCTGCATGTAATGAGAACATTTAACTGGTGAGGTGACAAATGCTCAGCCTTATGGCTAAACATGAAAACATGCGTTATCTCTGGCAGCTCTAGGATTGTGTGATGTGTATGTGTATTTTCATACCTGCTTGTTCTAGATACAGGCCTATTTGTCCACATCGGATAAACATTAGCGAATGCCTTAGGAATGTCGAATGTAATGTATGTGTACCTGCTTGCTCTGTGGCAGTAGTAGCATCTGCTTCAGCCATAGGGTAAACCTCAACAAATTCCTTCTTGAAAACGGACAGCAGGAAAGACAGACGATAGTCAAGACGAACGTTCAGGATGAACTGATAGGAACATAAAAAACATCCAAGTTTAGTATTTTAAATCCTGTATTCCTTCGATCGACACACATGTAAAGGCTTCATTTCTTGAAAGATTTCTTTAGGATGGCTGTAGAAAGAGTAGAGCATCTCGCTCTAGCTGTAATATCTGGTGGGCTCTCCCCTTACCTGTAGTATCTCCAGGATCTTGAGTTTTGTGTCCATTACTGTGAGATCCAACTTGTCAATGCTGTCCTTGCTGCTTCTCTCTGGCGCCAGGCCGGCCCGGACAACACTACTAAACATAGAGGGCTTCCTGTTCAATACCATGGTGGACATCATCTGGCCCACACCATGGATGGACCGCTTGACGTTTTTACCTGGGAAAACAAAAGCGTTTTAGCTCACCTGTGAAGCCTGAAAATGTCAAAGTCATCAATGCTCGTTATGTTTCTGAATCAAAGTTTACATTCAATTGGGTGAAAATACTTTTGTTTGATTGACAGGGGGAAAAGATAAAAAAGAGAAAAGAAACAGAAAAATTACGTCATAGCATCTGACAAGATTCAAATGACTTGTGTCTTGTGACTTAGAAACTTGTATTTTAGTCCTGGATGTATTTGGTGCTTGAATATAACAAGCAGGGGCAGGGTTTGGCTAGCAACAATACCTGTTCCATCATCTTGGAACAAAGGGCTCGGCTGCACAGGGTTGGGAACACAGTCAATGATGCCCAAGAGAGTTCTGGTCAATCTTAGCAGTTCAAAGAAACTATAGAAGCCAAAATAAATAAGATGTCTGGCCAGGCTCACCACCTGTAAGGAGGTAAGCCAAAAAGTACACACATTTACACACATATTTGCACTACCTAAGAAAGTGGTCTCCCGTTGCTTAGCCAACATGTAACATGGGATAAAATAAAAGATAGCAAGGAGGGTGCTAAGTAACCTCATAGGTGAGTTTATTCTTCTCTTCATTATGAAAGGGTAGCTCATCATTGAGAACGTTGTTGAGGTACTCCTCCATGAATGCCATGGTGTTCGCAAACTTGTTCTTTTTGTTGTCTCTGCTGTCGTCCATGTTGGAGTCATAGCTGACAGGAGACAGGCAGAGTATCGCAACACATCGACATCCTCATCAGAATGGATATTGTTACAAATTGTGCGAGAACACTAGGATAGGTGAAGAATCTGACAACCATTTTCTCAACTGGCCAAGTAAGCCACGAAGACATTTGAAAGAATTGCAGAGTATCTACACCTATCCCTGGAATGTTGACAGCACTTTGCAGAGAGAACTGTAGATATATGTCATTTACAATGGCTACATTTCAGAGGTAATACGCACTCTTTGATAGTGATGGAGGTGGGTATCTCGGTCCAGAGACGGGCAAACTTAACAGGTGTGACCAATTCCTGGGGGTCTCGGTCGACGTGTGCGTGCAGCATGAGTCGACAGAAGGAGGCACGGAGATCAAAGGGCAAAGTCTCGTCCATCATGCACAGAAAGATCAACTCCACATCGAGCTGTTTAGAGATCTCATCGATGGCCAGGTACTGACGGTCCAGACACATCCTCGCAAACAACTTTAACTGGTATCTTCACAAACACACCGACACACCGACACACACACACACACACACACACACACACACACACACACACACACACACACACACACACACACACACACACACACACACACACACACACACACACACACACACACACACAACCTTTACATTTCATCAGTCTACATGCATTTTATTTTATTTTATTCAGAAATCTATTACTTGTACGGCTCACTGATGAAAAAATTTAAGTAATGCCTATGCAATTGCCGAGTGGAAGAGTGTAGCCGATACCTGTAGTAAGTGAGCACGTTCTCATCGTGAGCGTTGCCTTGTCGAGCCTCCTGAGCCAGCTGCCTGATGCTTTTCTCCTGTTTCTGGTTGGTTTTATCCATCCACACCAGCCACACCTCATCCTCATCGCCAAACTCTTCCAGACTCAGATACTCTGCATGCCTACTGCCAGTGGGCAGCTCCTTGGGCACACGCCGCCTGGAGAACAAGCAAATGGGAAAAAAGGTTTGCTATGTTTGAAAATGTGTGTGTGTGTGTTTGCTTTACCGTGTGTGCCTCTGGGTATATACGCACTCTGTCTTGATGAGGATGTCTTGGTTTTTTGAGTCCAACACACACTTACAGATCAACTCTTGTGTAACTGGGATCGCCACATTGTTGGACACACAGAGGTCTGACAGGTAGTCCAGAAACCTGAAGCATACATACGCAAACATTCAGTGTGTTAGGACTTTAGGCCGATTTGTTTCCCTTTTTATTATTATGTCCCTCCTTTCTCTCCCAATCTCTCCAGTCTCCGATTTCCACTTCATCCCCCCATTTCTCGACCTCTCGTTCTGATCTTACCGTGGCTCTCGGTTCCTTCGGACCAGGCTAACAAACGTCTCCACCTCGGTCTTCGTAATGTGTTTCTCCAGCAGCTTGCGGTTGTTGTGGAGTAGAGCAGTGATGGTGTCTTCGGCGAGGATGTCATACCCTATCTGAGATTGCATCACGCCAAACTGCTTAGCAATGTGCTCCTGGGGAAGTGTGCAAGAGACAAAGTTTTATAAACTTTAAGCTTGCAATTAGAGATAATATGAATAGCTTATGCAAAGGTTCTTTATTTTATTACAATCCAGGTCATTTTGTGTAATAACTACATCATTCAATATTGGAACAAATATTATACCCGTGCCATTCCAACAACTGATAAAACACCTATTTCCATAACTTCCCCAGCTATGCTTCTTCTTCCCTCCACACCCTTCCCAGAAGCCAATGGACCAGTTACTTCCCCAATAACTGGTCCAAACCATCCTACTCCCTACCACCTAATCCCATTCTTCCATCGCACACAGTGGCACAATCTTACAAACCAGAACCTCTTTGTTCCCCACCTGGTTCTTGCGGTAGTCCTCCTGTGAGTGTCGTAGGACTCGGTAACAAAGGCGTAGCATATACTGGTATGGTGCATTTTTCTGGTCTGCCAGTTCCTCCAAACGTAGCAGGGGCCCCTCTGGAGCCTTTTCCTTGAATGGGGCCTTTATGATCCCAAAGATCTATAAACACACACACACACACACACACACACACACACACACACACACACACACAAAGTTCAATTTGGTACTGCAATGTGACAATTCCAATAGTAACCAAGGGTCCGGCTGAATACAGCATCAAGTCCACTCTCCAAGGTAATTTCTAAATAACATAATTGATTAAGTGTTTACAGGAATATATTCATTCCAATAATTGTGAGAAGAACTTAAAAGGCTACCCAGTTGTTGGGGTTGAGTTTTATTATTATTAAATCTCAGTTGTGAACAAATAGGTTGGGGTGCGGCTGCTAACCTGTTTTAGGATGTTCTGTTCCCTCATGAGTTTCTGCCTCTCTCTATTGGCCTTGGTCATGACAACTTCCAGGACGGGCTGCCCACTGTTGGATGTGTCCACCACAAAGAACACTAGGTCCTCCAACAACTTAATGGCAAACCTAACAGATGTGCCACCAAAACACAGACAGACAGACAGACAGACAGACAGACAGACAGACAGACAGACAGACACACAGACACACAGACACACACACACACACACACACACACACACACACACACACACACACACACACACACACCATATTGACCATGAGTCTGAGGGGTTAAATGAATTGCTCCAATATATTAGGGCAGACTAGCAGTTCACATCAACAATGCCTTTTATCATTCTAGCTGTATCTACCGTAAATGATGTAAGGCATCCTACCTCCTGTCATTCTGGCTGATGAAGCCCTCATCGAAGCGATCCACCACGGTGCTCAACATAAAGCTGGCATCATTAGCAAAGTCCAGGTCTCGAATCTCCATGACTGGCACAGACACAATGGCAAACGCCTCCTTGTCCTCTTTAGTTGGGCATGTTCCAAGCTAAGAGAAGGACACACATGTTAGTGTACGGTTTTAAACACACACACACACACACACACACACACACACACACACACACACACACACACACATATACACAGCTTATTCACCATGAGTCTTATGGGCCTCTCCTCGTCAAAGTCGATGGGAACATTAGTGCTCTGGATCCAAGTGTTGGTGCATAGGTGTCTCAGGCGCACATAGGAGTTCCTGATAGAGGGAAGGGGAGGGAGAGAAAGACAGACACCAACACCAATGCACAGTGTTTTTTTTTTTTATAAAAAACCTCTGCTTAATGTTAACTTCTCTATATAACTGGTCCACAAATTTTAGAAGATTCTGGTATTGGTAGTTTGGTATTGCAAAAACGTTGTCTTTGAACAGCTACTGACAGTGAGCATTCTCTTTGCAACAGTGCAAAGATAACCCAGTGGAGATGGTCTAAAATAACTACAGTGTTCTGTGAGGTAGTACAAACCAGTTAGGTGGTAGTAGAATAGCTTTTGTACTATGTTATGAAGTAGAGTAATTACCGTGGCACAAAGGAGTCTGTTTTCTGCAGGGTGGTAGGATCCAGCTCAAACAGGGAGGCAATGTCATTCCCATGAGGCACTGCTACCAGCTTATACTTGATCCTCTCCCCGTGGCTGCGCTTGTTGCTACGACTACCATCCATCTAAAGAAAAGTCAAGGGTCAAAGAAATCTTGGTATTTTCACACCAAGGTAAGAACATAAACACCTTAGCATGGTGGCTCAGGTTCTTCTATATGACATATCATATTTTGAGCAACTGTTGTGATTATCAAAGCATGCAAACATTGTTCTGTTTAAATCATTTTAGTGACTCAATGAAGCCTTTACACCAACACTATGGACAACACTGTTGTCACTAGCTGAAAAAGTGATTGCTTGATTCTGTAGTCATTTATTGACTAACCGCAACCGGGATCTCCGCATTGTCCCCTTTATAGCCAGGGTTCTCCTGTAAAGAAACAAACAAACAAAAAGCATCCATAACCTCAACATCCACATAAACTCTCATGTCATCCATTCAGCCTGCATTGACCAAATGAACATGTTCATTAAACCAATATGACAAAGAGAATCTGTCCCCTCCCCATTGATTCCTCAGTAGTCAATAGGTGACAGCGACATACCTCTGCAGCCAGATAGTGTCCAGTAGCAAGGTGTTTAAAACGATACAGGCTGTTCCAATGTCCTGCCCCTCCCCTGCACGGGTCATGATGTACAACCTATTACAGCACAGGTGAGAAGGTGTCATTATACTGTACATCCACCTGCATGATGGAGTGTAAGAGTGAGTGTGTGTGTGTACCTCAACCTCCCAAAGAGCGTTGGAGCTAGTAGCAGAGGTGGCTGACTGCCGTAGCGTAGTGCGAAGGAAAACATGAAGCTTGGTCTTGTATTCATCACACGTCAGGAATTTTTCCTGCTCGGCATGGAACAGACGCACCACATCGCCCTGAAACGAACACACATGCACACAAACACCACACACACACAAAATGAGACATGACAATATAGATCTGGCATGGTTTATAATTAGGTTTGAGACAGCAAGTACAAGGAGGACTCACTCCTTTGAGGACCTCATCTTTGTGGTCACTGTACATCATGAACAAGTTGATTTTCCAGCTGGTGTTGCAGTTCACTGAATTTACCTACAGAGGGAGACCTATATCTTATGTGAGTGCTCAACTGAGTTGAATTTCGTTCTGTTCTAAACCAAATAAATTACTTATTGAGTCTGTTTCCGCACTCAGTTCCAGGACCCTCACCTCTTTGCAGCCAGGGTGATCAGAAAGTTCATAGTTAGAAGCGTGAAGGGGCTGGCCAGCATTGACTGGGTTAAGGATGACCTTGTCTCCAACCACCACCTACAACCCAAAGAGACAGACACATAAATACAAACGAATGACACGCATGATAACACATACTGTACATGCACATGCACACACAGAAAAAAAAACAGAAAATTAGGAATGAGAACATTTGACACAAAAGGAAACAAGAGTGAGTGTCTAAAAAGCGGATTGAAATGGAGCAAAGGTGGAAGAACAGGTTGAAAGTGGAATCTGGTTGTACATAGAAGGCCTACTAATTTAGGCCTGCTGGCCTACAGCTGTAGAAGCACCAGTGGAAGTTTCTAGATTGTCTGTGTGTGCAAGTGTGAGTGTTTAAGTGTGTGTGACTTACATTGTCTCCGTTGGCCCTTAGTTTCCAGAAAGGCTGTATAAAGTGCCAAGATCCTTCATTGCCTGTGGCATCCAGAGTGACACGCATGGCATTCTTTTCAAGCAGCGCAGGTAGCCGCTTGTTTACTGTCAGGTACTTGTTACTCTTCATGTGGAGTAGCTGTACCCAAACAAACACATACACATTTCTGAGCTTAGGTAACGGCTGTTTTGATTGATTCGAAGACACAATCTCAATTTCATATTACATTAAACCTATTTTACAGTGATCGTAAACAATGATGTAAAGTTAAAAACATTTGTATTGATGGATTAAAATCTGGAGCTGATGTTTAAATATCGCAGTGTCAATCTTTGTTTTGTGACGTCAATTAATTAATTTGTAAGTGAATAAATGGCCTATTCCCTTTTTTACTTTTAATGATGCCAAATGTACCTTCAAAACAAAGTGTTATTCAAAGTCAGTTTGTCAATAGATGTTATTATCTGTTAGTCAAGGTGAGCACCTAAGGTCTGGCCAAACATTTATTTGTAGAGATTACATCACTATCGCAATATAATATCCAACACACATTGACATGAACATCAAATGTTCTGCAGACAATGACATGTGGCAACCCCTTAAGATAATTCATCAATCCAAGCGATGATTGAGGCCCTGGCGCTATCATAATAAACAGGTAATATCCCAACAAACGGGGTTCACCATTAACACCCTTATAATTACAGGTAGAGAAATAGGGAAAGGGAGAGAGTTGGGAAGCAACGGACAGAAAGGAGGGCTGTGTGTGTGTGTGTGTGTGTGTGTGTGTGTGTGTGTGTGTGTGTATGTGTGTGTGTGTGTGTGTATGTGTGTATGTGGGGGTGGGGGGTGCATCCTAGTGTGCACTACATTATTTCCCAGGCAGGTAGAGGCAGTGACACAGGGAGGTTGGGCTTAAACCATGCTTCCTTTACAGCGCCTATTGACAAGGCTAGTGTGGTTACCTGAATGACAGTTCCATATTTGACTGGATCTCCATGGACCTTCTTATTTTCTGTTTCATTCTGCTTCTGCTCCAGGTTTGAAGCATGCTAAGGGAACAGAAACACACGCACACAAACACAGACAGGGCCACACACACCCGTACACACAAACAGGCACACACACTAATTACGGCAAAAACAGTGACATTTCGATTGGCTTAAGCCATCAAGAAGGACATCTGGGGGAAGGAACATCTTAGCATAGCGACCTCTGTAAACTTGGCTTTAGTAAGCCTGCCATACAAGGTCTTCTAGGAAGGTCTTCCTAGTATGGTTGCAAAGCAGATATTTTGCAAGGCTATCCTTAAAACAAGCTTTAATAAAAAGATAGTTAGGAGTTGTACCATCATTCTCATTTTCAAATATTTATAAAAGCAAACAGCTCCTTCCAACTGGCTCCATAACACAAATATTATTTAGGATTATCTGAAGTTATAGTTGCCTGCGTGTCACCTGTAGTTTCTGCAGTAAGACAACATCAGCAATCTTGTCCTTCTCATGTTTGGCCTGCTTGGCCTTCCAGAACTGTTTCTGGGCTGAGTAACGACTCATCGGACACACCTTGAACAAGCAGTCTGAGAAGAGAGGGATACATAATGTGTTTACTTACAGATATTCCATTGATAAAAGCCACTCTCCTTGCGGAAAGGAGCTCCTAGCACACAAGGGAATTATTTGTATCAAACATTTACATTTAGAAACAGAAAACTATCATTGCATAGGCTGGCTGAAAAGTAAATATATTTAGGAACATGGACAGATAAAGTAATAATTATAGCATATTAATGAAACAGGGTCGATGACTATCTAGTCCTTTTGGTTAAGAAAAACCTGTATAAGAAAGAGCAATAGGAAAAATTGAAAATAGAAAAAATGCACTGGTAAGGCAAAGGCAGTGAAAATAAGATAGGATATTAAAAACAGGTAGTTGGATTCATATTACAGTCTTAGTTCCGGAGTCTTGATTGGTCAGCGGGGGGAAAGGTTAAAATTAATTGGCTGTTTTGGTTTCAACCATCAAACCTGTGAAGCGTTGGACGTTAGAGATGTGGCGTAAGGGGGTTGAGAGGGGAAGTTGTCTCAACTGAAGCATGTGAAATACTAAACTGCTAGACCACCTGGAAACATAATGGTCCGAATTGTCCCTTGACTTGAACAAAACTTAACTTTTGTCAAATCAAATGAAGAAGTGTGGGTTGGCCGATTGCCAGATAAAACCTTTCGTTCCCCCTAAATCAGAGGGCTAGTTCTCTGTCACACCCTTGCTATACAGTCTAACAATTCAGTCCTCTATTCTAGAATACCTTCTTCCCTTACCAACTGTATACACTGATTGATTACTAATTTAATCATTAACTAAGAATGGCCAAGCCCTTATAGGTCTATTGAAATGACAGATTTTCTTTTGTAAAAGTGTCTTTACAGACCTAAAATGCTATTTGATATTGCAATGCCATTACTAACCTCCCTAACAGTGATACAACTAAATATATGTTGTTCTCGAGGTTCTCAAGTTTCTCATTCTATCATTCCAGCCATAAATACTCAAGGTGGAGTTCAAAGGGAACAAGTCCCGTTGTATAAGCACATCGGCTTTTGGATAGATGAAAAGTTGACTTCAAGGTCATGCTGAAGAATGAATTAAGAAAAAGAAAAATCCTGCACACTGTCTAAAGCAAACAGTTAGATTTTATTAGTAGTCGACAATGTTTCAATCACTACATGATCTGATGACTTGATGAAGATCATGTAGTGATTGAAACGTTGTCAACTACTAATAAAATCTAATTGTTTGCTTTAGACGGTGCAGGATTTTTCCTTTTCTCAGTTACCTTCTCTCTGACGCACCTGCTACCTAGCACAGAAATCTATTCGTTCAGGCAACTTTGAAGTCAGCGATTGACAATGGAGAGTCATGTATATGCATTCTGGAGCCTCTACATTACACCCTTTAGATTAGATCTACCATGGTGCATTCTGCTTTGTTACAGGTTATCCTTTCCAAACACATCACTGTGATCTTTATCATGAAGCAGGTTTTTTATCTTTAGCCATTCGAAAGGAGCAACATTTTTTATTATTTGTTTATAAAGCTCTACTTCAGAAACAACCTCTTTATCTTGCTTGTCTTAAATGTTTTATAGTTTTTTTTATCATTTTGTTACAAACAGAACCACACACAACCAAGTTCAGCTTGACTGGACAACTATACCCAATACAGCAGTTAGTCAATATTGACGACTTGTACTCTAACAAGATCCTGCTTCTGAGAGAGCTAATATTGGTCCTTAACTCCCTTATCTGATCTTTGTGTGGGTACAGTATTGTGTCTAAATCTACCAGTCTTTAACTTTCTCTTGCTCTCATTCTCTCTCTGTCGCTGTAAGCCTCTTGGTCGTCTTCTGTCTTTGACCTCAGATGTAAAGTCTTGTTTGTGTGTGAACGGTGTAGCTCAGTTGGTAGACATTAACCCATGGTCAGGGTAAGGGTGTAAGTTCCCATACTCACACTAAAATGTATGCACTCACAGTATTGTAAGGTGCTTTGGTATATAATGTTAGATTATATTATCATAAGTATAATATTGTCTGACACAAATGTCTATTTTGAAAGTCATTACTGTCGCGCCTCACTTTGTCAGCAGAGAAATCAAACAAGCCTAACAGTTGTTGGTTAACTGGCAGGTGTCAGCTACAGTAAAACCCTGATTTTACGTGCCCCAATATAACGCTAATTAGGATATGACATAACAGGTCATTGGGCCATTTGTGCTTTGATTTCTATTGTAACAACAACTATTTATTTGTGGAATTCTTTAATTCAAAGGTAATTTACCTGCCAGAGGTAAATGTGCAAAAATGGATCAAATAGGACGGAAATTGGGGTATTTTAGGATGGTAATGTTGGATTTTTTGGAACCCTGCTTTAGCTTAACTCCGTTTTTTTTGCAATTACATTAAATGGACCCCAATGATTGTGTTTTAACAGGGCCGTACTGAAGTTTGCAGGTAGCCTAATTCAAAAGCTTGGAATTCGAAGCCTTTCATATTTTTCTACAGGATAGTCAACAATAGAGGCCTATAAAGTTTGTGCTCTCACTCAAATACTTCATATCCTGTATATCTAAACTAAAGAGGTTGACATCATTTAGGTCTACTGTGTATTCCCGGGGCTAGAACAGATGTAAACTGTCAAGCTATAAAACAGATCTATTTGCAACCTAACTCAAACAGGACACATCTACGATATTTGGATCAAAAACCACCAGATGTCAGATGCCTTGTGAGTGTGTGTGTGTTTGAGAGAGAGCGAGAGACCCTAGAGAGGAACAGAAAGTGTCAGATCTCAGTATAGTGGCAGGAAGTTGTTCTCTTAAGCTAGGTTGAGGGACCACATTAGGCGGTCCATATATGTCACTAGGACATACAGTACTGTGCAAAAGTTTTAGGCAGGTGATGGTGTTTTGAAGGCAAAGGGTGGTTACACGAAATGTTGAATTGATTTAGATTTTCCTTCTTTTCCTTCACTTTGCGTTTTGTTAATTGATGGAAATAAAACTATTTACATTTCTACTTTTGAAAGCATTCTTACTTTACAGCACCCCCCGACCCACCTGCCTAAAACTTTTGCACAGTACTGTAAATCCTATGACACTTGTCACTAGGACTCAAAATGGACACGAAACTCAAAAAACACATACATGCATACACATGCACACACAGACACACACACACACACACACACACACACACACACACACACACACACACACACACACACACACACACACACACAACCTATTAGGAATCAGGACGCACACACAAAAACATTTGGACGTCTGTCCTGTGCAAACTAAACCTCTACTTGACTGGCTATTTCAGGAATTGACCTAAATCACATCTCCTACACACACACACCCCTGAATTTCTTTGGAGGGTTGTCCAGGTCCCCAGCAGCTGGTTCCACCACACAACGATCATCCACCAACCTAGACAAACACAGAAAAATACACCAGCAAATAAATAACACAAGAAACAACGAAACAATAATAAAAAACAAAACAATAGAAGGGGGTCTGAATCAACTTTTCATTCATATGGTTGCCATTCCCATTCCAGCTCCACTGACCTGATGCATGATTTTTCTATGAGCTTTATAGCTGTGACAATGCAGACTAGCAAAAAGGCCAAACAACAAAGGATCTGTTCCTTATCTTGCAAGTCTAAAAGTTCAACCGATCCTTATCACCTGAGCAGTCATCTACTCAGAATTGCAATGGAATTGAACGGGATATACATTTCCCTTGAACCTTAGGATCTTATAAGCCTTCATATGGCTCACCTATAGAGTTCTCTGTCAATATTTGAGACGTACAATAAACATCTGTCTTGCTAGGATGTCTATCAGCATAGTGCTGGGTCATAAGCATTGAATTGGTCATCAGTCTAAAATATTTGTTTTGTCACTATCACTCTCAGATCTAATTTTATAAAGATGGGAGATGAACTGGTTGTTGGTAGCATATTCTTATATAAAATATATTTTAAAACGCTTTTCAAATGTATGTTTTTCAAGACTTCCACAGCACATTTTGCCAAGAGTATTCAGCTAATAGATATTGCAGGTGAGCTGTTAGTCAGGGGAGAAAAATGTGGATAAGAGAACTACTTTTTGGTCACTATTTGTCTGTCTGTTAAGCTGTATCTAAAAGCTAAAAGAATCCAGCACAGACAAACACAAACACACACACAAACACAAACACTTGCCTTTACACACACACACACACACACACACACACACACACACACACACACACACAAAGGTTTGGTCTAGGGAGCCTCACCTGCGACTAGATTTGTTTATGAGCGACAATGGTTATTTACATGGACCATGAATCACTTCAACCCTATCCAAGTCTACACCCAACCCTTCCACCCCAACACACACTCCTCTGCACACACATGCAAACCCCCATTTATTACCGCAACCACACAGGCTATCAAAGAGCCAGGCAATGTTGTTCACGTCAATAGACAGGTTTACACTTTCAATGTTGACAGAAAAATAAACCAGATAAAAACAAATTAAAATAAAGATTTCATCAAAAACACATGATGGGTATTACACATGATGGGTAGCCTATACATGAAATATACAATTGCGTTGTAAACCACTAGGAAAATAGGTTTAAAAAAAAAGGAGCTTTAATGTATTAATTTAATTTAAAGAGATGACTTGTCAGACCACCCAAATGGCCAGCACAAGCTTTATCAGCAGCCAATCAGAGTCTTTGTCTGACTGACAAGTGTGGTTCCCGTGTGTGTGTGTGTGTGTGTGTGTGTGTGTGTGTGTGTGTGCCAGTGCAAGTATTCTGGATACACCTGAGGAAGAGCTCTGACTGTTCCATTCAGGGAACGGTCAGATACCACACATGCTTGCAGGGACATGTATTCATTCATCAACAGGTATACACTCCCTCCCACAAATAACACCCAATCAAATGAAAAACAGCATCGGATTGAGACAATAGTGATACAAGTGTTTTTACCCCAGTATCTAAGAATTTGAACATATTTGTTTGTATTATCATACAACTTATCCTTAAATCTTGGAAGTTTGTCCCAAACTGGTCGGGATTCTACACAAACATGTATTCTGCTATATACAATAAAGAGGAATAGGATATATGGTGTGTAGCATATGTTCGGGAGATTCACTTAACAAAATGGGAAAAAGTCTATTTCATCTATTTTGTAGAGGTCATTTAAATGTTTCCGGTGGTCAAGGGCAACTTTCCAAAGAGGGAAAAGTTTTAGTGACAGCTTCTGGATCTTAAGCTGACTGACATGCAGAATGCAGAAAGACAGGCATAGTACGAGGACGTTTGATCCTGATAAGGGCATATGACAAGATTTGGTTGTAGGAATACTAGATATACCATATAATACCATATTCTGTCTTTGTGTAAAGAAAGATATGTTACGTGCACCCGAATACTCTTTATACCAAGAGATATTAATAGGATACCAAACCCTGTCTTGTAACTCCTGTTCTTCAACATGTAAATATAATACAATAGAACAGCATAGTCAGCAAAAAAAGAGACAGTACCATGAAAAGGGGTAGATGCCACACCATGGGGAAATTGTAAGGTAAACAGCCACCATCGTGCCCCATTCCTAGCACACGCCCTAACCTCCTTTACCCACCAACCCACTCACAGACACTGGAAATCTCCATGGGACACATTGAAAGCATTTCCCTTTACTGCCATATCCTAGTCAGACATGATATGACTGTGCGTGTTTGCATATGTTTGCGTGGGGATAATGAGTAGTACACACACACACACACACACACACACACACACACACACACACACACACACACACACACACACACACACACACACACACACACACACACACACACACAGAAACCACTTAAGGATAACCTTCAGGCAAAATACCACTGCAGTCCACAGCAGCTTAAGTGGGGGCTTATTAGTAGATATACCATAATAAATAACACTTCTAATAGACCTATTTCTGGCTGCATTCTAAAGATAAGTTAAGCCTTAACATAAACTAGCTAGTATTTATATAAGCTTTATCAACTTTGGAGGGTACATATAAATTATTTAGAATATTGATTATTTGATTATTGCAGTGTCTTAGCCCTTGTGAAGACGAGAATCTCTGATGAGAATCTCTTACAAGATTAAAAGAATTGTAGCATGTGAACATTCCGTTTTAACACCCTTTTTTTAATGATATCGCAAACTTATGCCCAGGGCAATTCGTTTACTGAGCCAGCACAAGTGTTTTGGATGGCACATTAAACGTTACAGCTATTAAGTCATGCAGGTTCAGTACAGGTAAAAACGTTGGTCTTTAGAGGCCACATGCAGGCAGGTTGGAAAACTGAAGGCTGCTCACCCAAGGGTGCTGATAAACCCGTTTACAGATCCCTCGGCGTACAGAGAAACTATGTCCCCGATGTGCAGGAAACTGGATATAGAATCGGACATCTCTATGGTTGTTTTTTTAAAACCACTTGTAAACAAATTTCTTCAGCTCTATGTTGCCCCTTCACTTCGCCACACTTAACTTCTTAAAGAACAGCAGCACTTCTACTGTTGTCTTTTGGCTCTCCTCACACGTTGGCCAAGAAAAGTAATTCGAACTCAGAGATGAATATACATAAATAAACGGTGTGCAAAAGAAAAAAATCTTCACTGATATCAAATAAAAGTTCAAAGTTACTGATGTAGACCAGTAACTTCAGGAAAGCGAAGAAGGATAAACTGTATAAACTTCATGTTGACAGAGTTGGCACCTGAAGACGGAGCTCTAACCAGGAAGTAGCGATCCAGTACAGCCTTGTAACTTAGAGAGACTCGCACAAATAGAAACAGATATAGAGGCATGCTGTAGTAACACACCCATGAATACCAGAGCCAATATCAAGCCACAGTATTTTATTCCCCTCCCTGATCATCTTTGCAATTTATTCAAGCCCATATGAAACTATGGTATGTCGTAGCTCATTGAATATGTCAGACTCATGAACCAGTAAGTACAATTTTGCGAAGTGTTTGTGCGTGTGCGTGTGCGTGTGCGTGTGCGTGCGTTCAAGTTATATTGCATGGGCCTCAGTACTCTGCAGATTCGTGTTTAGGACAAGTCGATATAAAAGCAGCAGTGGCCTCAGGAGCAGTGAATTTTGTCTTGTTCAATGTATTTGGCACAAGTGATCCATTAGCATTACAATCATTTACTAGCAGTTACAAAGAACTCAGACTGCGATATTGGCCATATAATGCAGGACTGACCCAGTGGACACAGTAACAGGTAACAGTACAATCCAAAATGTGTACCACAAAAGACATAGACATTTTTTTGCAAAAAATCGCACATAGCAGAATATGCTATAGTTGAGTCTAAACTTACACAAAATAGAAAGCTGGCGTGTAAAATGAAGTATTTTTTAGAGCGGACATGGGAGCACTCCCGGCCTTAGGATTACATGCTACATGAAGTCTTTGTAGGCCTTGTTGAGTTATTACAACTAGATATACTAAATATATGTAGTGGCTTGATGATGACTCACTCAACGATGACTCTGGACGCATTGAAGCTCATTGTGGACTACTTCCATGGCCTTGTTTTTACTTTGGGGATTTACTTATAAAATCGGTGTAAAGGCTATTACATTAATTTAGTAGCCATAAAAACATTGGAAGTTATCTAAAAGCAGATGTTCACTCAATGGTGTGCAAGAATTTCTCCCATTCATAGTTATTCTACTACTGCCCTGCACAGGTCCTAGATATCACTACTCATGGCTATAACTCTGCACTCTCCACCCTGTGTGCCCAATGTTATTTACTACTAGATCTAGAACTGCAGCACAGGCACTGTCATTCGCCCAAACAAACAGACGCACCCTCTCTTAACAGGGGGGGGGGGGGCAGGTTGGGCATACAAATTTCGAACAATCCCCAGCTATTTCCAGCCCTTTGTCTCACCTTCCTTCATTGGTCTGATTCCCTTTTGAAACCACTCGATGAATTCCTGACGTGATTTGGTTGTATACTGTCAAAGCGCTATAGAAATAAAATGTATTGTTATTATTATTATTGTTAGAGTCTTGTTATTTATTTCACCTACACAAAACACAATACATGGTTTAATTGATTTATCTTACATAGAAAGACCTCCTTTAGACCCACGTGTTCTAAAAATCCCACTGAAGACAGAACAAAATATAGCTAGAGCTCCCTATATAACAAGGCAAGACCTGCAATTTTGCGGGTCTCTCACTGTGTGTGTGTGTGTGTGTGTGTGTGTGTGTGTGTGTGTGTTGTTCTGTGCTTGCAATGGCATTTGAAGTTTCAGCTGCTCTTTCTCCATGGTAGCAGTAGAGAAATGGCCAATGGTGTGGCCAGAGCGTGAGAGAGGCCTACCGATGGTGGACTTACAGAGCAGTCTAGTGTTCTGTCTGCCTGAGTGATACTCCTTTTTAGAATAACACTGATGTGTGGACTTCTCTGTCTGAATGAGGCCTGTATTCATCTCTCCACCTTTTGAATGGAAACACAATGTGCTACCTGCACTGAAACTGAATCAGAATCAAAGTTTGTTGAGCTCAACTCAGTTTGATTTATCTGGTTGACTGACACCCACCACCGATCAGTATATTCTATAGGATAGAGTCACCAGTATTTCATTATAGGATTGGTTACAGCATAAGAATTGTATGAATGACCTCTTTGCTTTTATAAACATTGTAACTACTATGTGCTTTATGAAATGCACTCACTGAATTGTGTTGTACCTGTAGGTTACTTAAGCATATGTATGCATGATACATACATGAGCCTGTACTTACAATACTTCAGAGCATTTCAAAAACCTCTAAAAACGAATCCGATCAAATTTGGACCTCGGTCAATAAATATCCAACACATCGAACAGAAATATTTTATATTTCAAAGTGATTAAAAGTGGTCTCTCCTGAGAAAAGTGAATTTTTAGAGTTCCCCAGCCCGTGACACACTTTCCCATGGCAGACTGTCCTGAGGAGAGTTTTCCATCTGTGGCTCTGGTGCTTTGATATTGTATGACCCCAGGGAGTGGTCAACTAGAGCAGAGCGAAGGAGGTAGCTTTGGAGGGGAAGGGACTGGATAGGGAGTCCAAAAGAGACATTGAGAAATGAGCAGAGGTTTGCAGTCGGAGAGAGCTACTGGTTCCCATAGAGAGGGAACCAAAACCGTTCAGAAACATAATTCAACTCTGCATCAAACAGAAGAGCCCTTTAGATCATAGAGGTGAATACAGCCTAGCTCCTATACTCGGATAGGCCTAATAGGTAGTTAGGAGGTTGCTCCAGATAAAAGTGAAAGAAGAGTAGAAGCTGCAGCATTAGGAATGTGGACAGACAACTGAAATTTCTCTCAATTTTAGGGCAGTGGGAGAACGAAGCACAGGGAGCAAAATCATGAGGTATACCGAAGGTGTAAAGGGGAGGCAAGGAAGGAAGTGTTGATTACTGGTGTGACAGCAAAGCTTTACTCAAAGTGAACACTTATGCACCACAAGCAAACAGAGTAGCCCTGCGGGGGGATATATGAAGATTAACTAAGCTGTTTCCATCAAATGATACAACTATTTAAGATACAATGGTTACCATGTTCAACTTCCAAAATCCCAATGGAGGTGCTGGTCATTGATGCCAAAAACAGGGTGCTGAATGGTTGCCTCTACTGACGGAGGATGATGATTCTGCCAATTGCAAGCTGAGCTAGAGCTACCCTGTTTGGCTCTCTGTCTGTCTGTTTATTTCTTTGTTGAATTCTAGGGTGCTTAAGTGATGGTCGACTCATCAGACAGAATCATAACAGACCTGACTATCTCTACTTTTTGTCTTGCACTACATATTTGAGAATGACAAGGGTACAAGGGGGGGGGGGGGGGGGGGGGGGCTAGTTCAGAGTACACCTTTGACCCATACCCTAGGCACTTCTCTCATCCATTCAGATAGCCTTATATAGATATAGGCAGGAGCTGGAACCAGAGCCACAGGGCAAACATGCGTCACAGCTAAGTTACAAAAAGCATAGATTGAGAGAGAGAGAGAGAGAGAGAGAGAGAGAGAGAGAGAGAGAGAGAGAGAGAGAGAGAGAGAGAGAGAGAGAGAGAGAGAGAGAGAGACAGAGAGAGAGAGCGAGAGAGAGAGAGAGAGAGCGCTAGTATACTGGTTATTGTACAACACAGATGACTGACCATATATTGTCATCTCATCACCATTCTATTTAAGTGCTTGAAACAGTGTTTTATCAGCAACGTAGACTTGTTCAGACAGTATGCTCTTTTAAATGTAAACACCTAAAACACCTCATTCCCCTTGTGTGTGTGCTCTGTACTTGTTCATTAATAGCTACATTATTGTTTTAACGATAAATAATAATTATAATAATATGTTGTGTTTACATAGCGCTTTTCGAAACACAAAGCACATACATAAGGATTATCTATGCTCAGTTATGGAAGATTAAAATTTAAATGGACAGTTATATGTAAATTAGCCTCTAGTTTCATTGTAAAAAAGGTAAATCTAATCAGGGGTGTGTGTGTGTGTGTGTTTGTGTGTGTGTGTGTGTGTGTGTGTGAGAATGTGCATGGATTCACCTCTATGTGGTTGCCCATGTGATCTAATATCAAGGAGGGGTTGAAGGGGAAAGGTATGAATGAGTGTAACTGTTGTGGACTGAGAGTGAATTGCGTGGTGACGCATCCTGAAAGATTGCGGGCTAAGTCAACATTTATCTTGCCTAACCACGTCCTGTTGACACCAGGACTAAATTCAGGGTTGGCTCTAATACTATGCAATTTAAAGTATTTGAAATACGTAGGTCAAGAAATGGTTACAAAGAAAAGACCAAGCTTGCATTTTATAGACGGTGTGAATCTAGCCATTGACCACAGATAACCTACCTGAAATAAATGACACTTAGAGGGAGAATAAAGCAGAAATTATACGTTTGTGCCAGCAGATGGCATTGTATGAATGTCAGACACAGATGTAGTCTCGTTGAAGGCAAGCAGGGTGATGATAAACTTTATTAATGTTGGAGGTTTACAATGAACAATTAGCATCCCAACTTAGTGAAAAATATAGGAATTGTTTTGTTGTTTATTTAATTGTTTTGTCTAATCCTATGACACATTTTCTTAAAATTGCATGGCACCTTAGGTCCCTAGGAAAATGAAATGATTTAATGAGACCGGCAAAGCAGGGCAGTGTATTCATTTTGAAAAACGAAGCTGGAAGTAATAGATTTAAGTACGAAAACAACACTGGTCCTTAGATATCTTAGAAAGTTATGCTTTATAATTTCAATATTATCCCACTATCTTCAAGGCATCATCAGTCGAAAGAATGCAAAGAGGTGTAACAAACACATTGTAATCACTGGGCTATTTGGTTGGTTAAGTTGAGTATTAATTGTTTCTCCATGGCCCCAATAAAGCGTGCCTCAAGGCTCTATTTTAGATCCAAATTAGTTTCCTTTATATCACATTGCATACTATTAATAGTAAAGACAATCCTTTTCTTCACTTGTATGGCAATAACACTCAGTTTCATTATCGAAAACCCCGAGTTGTCTTACATACATTAAATATTGGATGTCCAAAATAAATGAAAATAAAATTAAATAGTCTTAAATGATCCTGTAACATTAACTGGTTTATTTGCATTGGCAAACTGGCCTCTCAAATAATCCTGTTGCTTGAAACAGTGAACAGTGAAATAAAACGTGTAGTATTCAATCATGATATTAGTTTTAATCAGCATGTGGCTTCTAGTGGAATTAAGAGTAAAGTTTAAGATATGTTATACAGTATATATCATTTGCAAAGTGCTTTATGGTTTAGCCCCAATTAAAATATAGAACTCTTAAATCCTTACAAACAGGAAAGCAACCTTAGTTATCATTGGCCCAAATTACTGCCCTACTGGACTGTAGTCCAGACCGAAAAAAATTGGGGTTCCTAGACTTTTGGACATACTGCTCAAAGACGTCAGACTTAAAAAAGCTTTCAAATCCAAATGTTCTGTCCCTTGCTGTTCATGTTGTCCACAGCTCCTTAGCTTTTTCCTCTCTGTATCTCTCTGAATCACAAATGCGCGTGCGCTCTTGTGACACACACACACACACAGCACGCACGCACGCACACACGCACGCACACACACACACACACACACACACACACACACACACACACACACACACACACACACACACACACACAATCAGTATTCTGCTCACTCTATTTTGCTGTTAATATGTGAATCCTGCTGTCTCTAGTTCCCATGACTTTAACCACTAGAGGGCCCTACCATGTGTATTTGTGTGTGCGTGTGTGCGCTTGTGAGGCCCATAGCTTGGCGTGTTGTCCGCTTCCTGACAAAGGATCCATCTACCCATGGTTGAACAGAGTGCTGGTTCCCAGAGGCAGAGCTCTAGGACAGGCACACAGGCTCCTGCTGCGGTCCCAGACACAGCACCTCCAATACAGGCGGCACCACTTCTCATCCCTCCTGGGTCGCCTGCCATCACTGGGCCTTGGCTGTTCTTTAACCCTGGCTGGCTATACTGGACAACAGAGGATCAGTAAGAATCTGCCCCCCAAAATTGATTTATTCAATCTTTCCCAATCTGAGACTGGAAAACTAACTGTAACTGTTTAGTTTTAAACTTCTAAGGTGAATGTGAAAGCTGCCTATAAATTTAACTCCAAAATGAGCTTGCCCCTCTGTCTGCTGTGGCTGCTGACCCTTGCGTCTGTGGAAGGAAAGACAGACAAACAGCTGGATGTCCTGTTTAGGGCAGAAGCGGACTATCTTGTTCAAAAGGACCAGGCGTCAGACCTCCAGGTCTTCCAGATTTCAGAGAATTTCCCAGACCAGGAACAGAATTCGGACTTGCTGCAGGACTCGGCAGCCCTACTGGACTTGGATCAGCAACTGAAGCGTGTGCCACGTGGAGCAGAAGAAGAGGAGCAGCAGTCAACCTTCTCCCATTCCTACGAGAATGAGTTCCTCACAACACCCCAGGCCACGCAACTCACCAATTCCACTTTGCTGGAGGCTGAGGATACTAATGATGATGATGATGGAGGTAACAGTCCATCTAACTCTAACATAACTACCTCTGACCATGGCAACACCCTGCTCTACAACCCCTTTTACCCGCTGGCAGAGGGTTCCTACTCGGCCTATGCTGTGTTGTTCCTAGGCGGTGTGGTTTTGGCTGTGGGTGTGGTGGGAAACATGGCAGTGATGTGTATTGTCTGGAACAACTACTACATGAGATCTGCATGGAATTACCTTCTGGCCAGCATGGCCTTCTGGGACTTCCTTGTCCTGGTCTTTTGTCTTCCTGTGGTGCTCTTCAACCAGCTGACCAATAGGAGGATACTAGGTGACATCACCTGCAGGATGGTGCCTTATATGGAGGTGGGTGGGCTTCTAATCATATGTCATGATAAACCTACTGTCCTTGGCAAATACACACATCCAGAATGAAAGCAAAGAAATATAGTTGTTTGCCAAACATTAGTTGGAATGTTTTTTCACTAAATAAATATAAATATATATTAAGTAATAATATATTAATTCAAATTAAGTAATTAAACCCCAACACTGTTTGGTTTGAATAATGTGTTGAAATGCCATTAAATAAATAAGTGATTAAATGAATGGATTGAGAGACTGAGATAGAATAATAAATGGATCAATGGAAAAGGGAACACAGCAAAGAATGCAATGAAAACTACAGAACCCCCATCTCTCTAGGTCACTGCTGCCTCAGAGACATTCTGGTGTAGCAATACACCCAAAACTTTGGAAACACAGTTGATGTAGTTATCATCAAATATAACTTAATATGTGTGGCACAATTTGCAATAACATTTTTTATTCAATGTTCTAATTGAACTATGATTGTTTTAATTGCACTTAATGGTTAACTCACAGTTAACACAAGGACTAACTCTACATGCTGTCTCCTCTTCCTTATCTGACCCCACTACATTCCTACCTCTTCCCCCTTGTCCACTCTCCATCCCCCTTTCCCTTTTTCCATTTCTCTTCTCTCATCGCCTGTCCTTTCTTGTTCCCTCCTCTAGGTCACCTCCCTTGCCATTACTTCCTTCAGTCTCTGTGCACTCGGAATTGATCGTTTCCACGCGGCCACCAGCTCAGCTCAAACGAAACCCCGGCGCGTCGAGCGCTGTCGCTCCGTTCTGATGAAGCTGCTGGTGATTTGGCTGGGCTCCATGGTTCTGTCCAGTCCAGAGTTGCTCCTGTGGCAGCTGAGCCACGCGGTGTCCCCCTCAACAGGCCTCCTGCTGGACTCCTGCTCAATCAACCCCTCCTCGCCTCTTTCCTTGGCCCTGCCGGACTCTCTCCAATCCCTGCTGCTGCGGTACCACCAGGGAAGAATGTGGTGGTGCTTTGGCTGCTACTTCTGCCTTCCTGTCCTCTTCACTTTCCTCTGTCAGCTCGCCACATGCAACGTCTCCAATGATACCTCATCCTCCCAGGCTCAGCGCCACGACGATCGGTCCACTGTGGCGAATCAGAAGCGTCAGCAGCACCAGGCAGTGGAGCGCCAGCTGAGCTGTACAGTGTTGGCGCTGGCAGTGGTCTATGGCTTGTGTGCTCTGCCAGAACATGTGTGCAACATCACACTGGCGTACACCCATATAACGGTCTCTGAAGATACGGCTGCAATGTTGGCCCTCACGCATCAGTTCTTGTTGTTCTTCAAGTCGTCTGTGACACCCGTGCTCCTGCTGTGTCTGTGCAAGGCCCTGGGGCGGGCCTTCATGGACTGCTGTTGCTGCTGCTGTATGGAGTGCCAGCCAGGCACTGCCCAGGGATCCCCAGGGCATGCCCAGGTAAAGCTGAAGGGAGCCAATGAGATGGCTTCCTCCATCTTCTTTGACAAGGCCAAGGACAGCTCTGCCATCCTGTCCATCTCAACACATAGCTAGAATGTTTCCTTCCATCAGTCCTCCTCACATTGTCCTCATTCCCTCTTCACTCACATGCTGTGCTGGTATCCCTACACCCAACACTGAATAGGCCATTCTGTGGTATCCTTCTCTCTTGCATCAGGCAAACACTTGTACACCTCCCCCGGAAGATCAGTTGGTCAACTCTATTGACACTCCTAGCACAATCCCACAAGATGTGTGTAGTTAGATATTTCACTAGTTGCACATGCAGTTCCTTTCAAACAGTTTGGAAGCCCTTCCTTATGTTCTCAATGCAATTTAAGATCAGACAAGAGAGAATGTTAAGACTTTACAGGGTCCAGGGTTGCTGCCAGACTGTCAAAAATCATTCATTTTAAAATGAACCTTTCTAATCTTTTAAAGCAAACACCTACTGTATATAGGAGGTCCAGAACATTAGGCGAGGAAGAAATATAGCCTATTCTGGGTACAGCTAATGCCTACTTAGTGATGAGATGCTCCGTTTGCTTAGGATATGATGTCATTATCTACAAACACATTAGGAAGTACCTCAGCATTAAACCCACATAGAGCAGTCAACTTCAAATGTTGTAATTAGGTTTAAATAAACTGAGAGAAGTAAATAGCACAATGTTTTTTATATAAATATAAACAAAAATGAATGTAGGTTCTATTTTAGGTTTCACTAACAACTCTTTGTCCATGGAAGGTGAACTGAGTTAGTCATTTCCAATGTCACAGATATTTCAAGTTCTGTTAAATCGATCCTTGCGTAATAACGTTTGTTATTGGTGTTTTGCCGCATTCTCAAACCACAGATTCACACGTTACTGTTCAAAGAAGGCATCCAAAAGAAAGAAGTAAAAAGTAATTGAGGTCTATACTGATGACAGCACCTAGCTATACTCTTGGCCAGAGGGGTTCAACAAAAGAGTTATTGTTTTTCACTCACAGTAGGGTTAACTGCTGCCTAGTTCCTAATACAATCATTGGAATAACAATAAAAACATTATGTAGTGCTGTATGTAGGATCATATGTACATTCTTCCCATCTCACTAGTTTACTGTTTTTGGACTGTATTTTCTGACAACGAAAATAGTTTCTGTTAACTAGTTATTCATAAGTGATAGAATTCTTTAATTATAAAGTTTGTCTCTGCAGCCTTTAGTCAGGGTAAGGTGGGGCTGGTCTCCTTATTGATTCTCAATCGTATAATGGACATCATCAAATCAGAATGCTGTGAAATTATTTTAAGAGATAATTAGAAGAATTCATTGGACACTAAAGGCCCAGACAGATGTTATAGTGTCTGGTTATCTCTATATCATTGACTGATAGTTCTGCAATGTGATCATCAAAACTCTGTGTTTTAGTATTGCATACTTTAACTTTAATCTATGCTTCAGTATGTGTAAGACGTAAAGTGAATTAAAGAAATCTGTCAGACATCAACATCATCAGCTCACCATCGACACAGAAGACACCAATCAGATGTAGATGTTTTGTTTTATCAATAAAAATATGTAATTTCACCGTCCTGCTTCTCTTTCCTACACTATCAAATAGTGTTCACCGAGCTTTTGGATAACTTCTTTTTTTCTCTCCACTTTACTCTCTCATAGAGCTGCATTGTCTCTCCGAGGCAAAGCAGGGTTGGCTCCCTGAATTTCAATACCCTCAGACTACAGTCCCGTTGCTAGGCTACCGACTGCCATTCACACATGTGTGTGGGCCTGGCCGGGGCCGATCTCATCCCGCCTGGTTGCCCTTGGCAACCTCGAGATTTAAAGTCCTGGTCTGTTGTGGTGGAGAGGAACTCTCTGTTCTGTCCTGTCCAAGAGGGAAATGAAAAGACTATGAAAACACTAGAAAGAAAGAGGGAATAAAAAGTAGCATTGCGGAAGTCTAGGAAGTATGCATTCAGTTTTGTGAAGAAAGGAAGGACCCTGCAAGACTGCAAACCAACCTGTTATGTTAGTTTGGAGGGCCAACAGTGGCACGAGAAGGCCCCTTTGGAACAATATTATATGGTGGGAGTAATACAGGGGTAAAAAAAAGTTAAAACAAAAACGCAAAACATTTACCTGATGAAATCCACTTTGTACAAAGAGAGAAAAGACAGAGAGAAGGGTGAGAGAGAGGGGTTTGACAGAAAAGACTGAAGAGAAGAAAGGCTGCAGGAGTGACAGAAAGTTACAGAGAAGAATAATGTGTTCTCATTAGCAGTGCTGAGACAGCTCCTCCTGAGTAACAAGAGAGAGAGACAGACTCTCCTCTGTTCTCTAATGAAGCCAGCAACACAGACCAATAGAAAGGAAATCCCCAAACTGTCTACACAACCACAAGCATGTGTGCACGCGCACACATACACACTAATACAGGATTCTTGAACCCGTGGTGAAAGACTCGAATTTTGGGACCCTAACCTTTCCTACAGCATCACATGGTCTAATAGCCTCCCAAGTGTTCCAAACTCTAACTTGCATTTTACTTCTCTCGAAGCCCTCCAACTCAAAGGGAGGTGCTCATTGTAGTTGGCCATGGTCCAATAGAAAGAGATGAGTGGAGTGTTGAAGTGTAATTTATATTCTACTCTTAACTTCTAAAAGGAAAGCTCCTGTTGTGTCCTAGGCCCTTAACAACTCACTGCAGACTGCTGTGTGTGTGTGCAGGTCTATCCTAGACTCCACAGATCCTTCAAAATTATGGTTTGTGTGTGGTGTGTGTGTGTGTGTGCGCGAGAGAGAGAGAGAGAGAGCGAGAGAGAGAGAGAGAGAGAGAGAGAGAGAGAGAGACTCCATAACAATATGTAGGTAAAGCCTGTGTGTGTCTGTGCATCTGTGCCTGTCCCTCTAGGTCCTGGATCAGTGAACAGACTAATCTGACCTGAATGTAACATGCACAGACATTGAAAATCAGGACAATGTAAGTTTTGTTCAGTTGGAAAATTGTCAAGGGTAAAAGGGTACAAGGGAGGGGGTGGGTCCATTGTTATTGTGGCAAAGTTGAACACAAACTGATCTTAAATAAGAATCGGGCCTTGTTTTTGACTTATACACACACACCCAACCTGACTCACCTTGTTTAATGGACCGGAACCACTTAGATGTTTTATTGTTGACCAGAAGTAAGTAGTAAGGCTCTGCACAAATAAACAAACACAGCAGCAAATATTTCCATGATTATACAAAAACTTCACCCACTTCACATTCAGTATTGAGAAGAGAAGGAAATAGGGGGGGGGGGGGGGGGGGGGGGGGGGGCGGGGGTCGGAAGTATGGACACCAACCTATAGTGCAGAGTAGGGAGGTAAAGAGAAGAGATAGTGGTGAAATTGGGAAGGTAAACCCTGGTAAGAGGTGAGAATGGATTTGGATGGATCTACCAGAAGAAAATGCAGGTAGGAGGGAGTTTAACATTTCCCTTGTCAAAACGAAGTGATTGTCATGTATAGCTATATGGTTTGACTTTTTCTCTTAATGTCTTAAACTGTACGTATGTGTAGTAAATGTATAAAACTTGATATTACTGAAAGATAGCAAGGTATTGTCATACTGTTATTCAATACAGAATACAAATAGACTAATATGACATAATTTGATCTGGCTTGTGGCTTTGTTTTGTATGGTGAGAGGAAAACGATTGGGTCTCCTCTGATCAATTTATTTTGAATAAATGGAAAAAACTGAAACCAATACTTTTAACCTAGCTCCACATCACTCCAGGCAATCATAAACAAAATGTCAGTGTGAGCTTGTTTAAATTAGTTCTCAGTTACAAAAAATTGAACTTCTGCAAGAAATTCTTTCTCCAATTCACACCAATCAGCAATAGTATAAGTGTCAACCTGTGATGAGTGTTGTCTGCTACCCTCTGATGGTGAATGAATGGTATTACCCCTGTTTGGCCATTGCACTACCTTTATTTATTTTTCACTACTTATAAACTGCACCGAAAGACACAGGCAGTTTTCACCATTATCTTTAGTTAGTATCATACACAAGCATGTCCTAGTAAAAACACAATTATCAACTGAATCAAAACAATAATGTACAAACAGGTTAAAACAGACAGTACTTAGTAAGATTTGCCATAAAAATAACCATTTATAGTTTAACCTCCAAAGGTCCCACAAATACTTTATGCCAGAACATGCAAACAGATAGTTAGGACTTCGGCTTGCTGTAGTCATATTGAATAACTAAAAGCACATAGCTGCTATTGGAGGATGTCCCGTTCCATAAACCGTTAAGTCGTGTAGAAGGCTGGCACCAATCATATGGCGCTTTATACAAAATGATGAGCTGTTATACTTAGTTTATATATCCCAGAGCCATACTAGCTATATGTGCCCGATTCAAGGTGTTCACTTGAAACCATTCAATGTTAGAAATGATTCTGTAACATTAGGAACATTTATAAAGTTTGTGTTTAAATTGTCAGAGATATCGAATCATTACTTTCCTTTGATGCCCTTTCTGCTGCAGAGATCAGGGGAAATGTACAGGTTACTGGCAGATTCTTGACAATCAAAATCCAAGTCTTTTTATGACCATTCTGAGATAATAGCTAAGTTTTTCAACTTGGTCTGGTTTAGCCCCTAACGCCAATTCATTTACTATAATTTAAAGCTGGGATAGGGGTACATTTAGAAATAGGGATTGGTCACAACCAATATGAAGCCTTTGTAAGATAAGAGGTTAGGAGCAAACCCATTCCCTTAAACTTAATTTAAGAACAGCTCCATCAAGGAGGAAGGAGATTTAAACATGATTTGATATTTAAAAAACAAACATATAAATAAACAGTTGGCATGGTATGGCAATGCTGTTCTAGGCCAATATAAATCTGACCAACACAAGTCAAAAGTAAAGGAGATGTGACTTTGGACCAATTTTGAATTGGCTAACAGATCCTTCAATAGGAAAAATTACTGCTGTGATAATCCGTCAGCTTCAAAGTAATTTTTCATACGTTCCATACTAAGACAACATCTAGCCAGTTTTTCCACTCTGAAAACCTTTGTTAAACTGGCATGTAAAGTGAAAAGAGAAGGTTTGCTCAGGGGTTCCCAATATCCATATTTGATTACACAAAGGCTGAGTAATCAATGTCAAAAGGGAGCTGGTTAGGACACACGTTAACAGGGGACAAGGATCGACAGACCGCAGAGAAGTAACCTGTCAAAGCATATTTAACACTCGTCTTCGTGACACTAGATAATTGGGTGAAGGTAGCCGAGGGTAAGGCGCTTCTGATCAGACTCCTGCCTATCCTGACTCTGGTATCTATTCATTATGCTTATAAACTGAGACATGACCTAGACAATACAGAAGCCAGGGGGAAACACTGATGCTGTGTCTGTACAAACAAATTCAGAGACACAAAAATGCAAAAGATCAAAATGTGAAATATTAACAGAATTATGTGATATAGTTGCAGGGCCTCTACTGCTCAGTACCGCTTCATCTAGCAAACAGATCATGACACAAACAGATTATGTCACAAGATTATAATTTTACAAAAACAAAATTAAGTGCAAGTAAAATATTTTCATCTCCCTCTGCAGGTGAGGACAAAGGAAAGGAGGAGAGGCTTGGCGAGAGAAAGAGGCAGATAGAGAAAGAGATGCGCATCCAAAAGGAGAAAGCGACAGGGAAACACAAGGAGAAGCCGAATGGTGTGGGGGGTAGGGTGGGGTGGGGGAGTAACGCCAGGTTGCTGGGCAGGCTGCTTGACGGGTCTGGGGTTAGGGGCAAGGTAGCTCTGTTCAGATCTGTTCTCAGGAAGTAGTCCTCTTGGTTCTGGAGTGCTGGATCAACCACTGTAGTGTAATGTCTGGGGAGAGAGCGAGAACAAAATAAGTCAACACTGACCCTAACAAAGCCACGAACAGTACGTTAAAGGTGATCATCTTCTCCTAAACAAATCAAAAGTGTTGCCAAACTGGCATTGACCTATCTGCGCGACAGATTTAGGCTAACCTGCATAAAACAGGGAGTTTGCTCGAGCAATAATCACACGGTGAGACTTGAGACTCGCTGGTTGCAAGTGTTATTCTTCTTGCATGAGGTAAAGTAAGGCACACAAGAAAGAGTTTTTGTGCAGGACAACAAATAGGAAAGCAACAGACTCACCAATGTTGTCCTTTTCCTTGCAGGATATTGAGTAGCAGCAGATCTCTCTGTCCTGAATGGCAGAAAGGTTCCTAGGAAGCGGAAAAAGTAAATTTTATTATATAGAATTAGATAATGTTTGTTATAAATTGCATTTCATAGAATTAGTTAAAGTTGTATAAGCCTCTTTCTATTCACATATGCTGGTAAAGTTGTTTTTGTTTTTTAAATGTGAACAAATTGTGATTTTCTTTAAAGACACATCGAAATGCAAACAAAACATTTACATACTTCAGATAAGTGGGGACTGAGAAAACCTTCATGGCTTATCAGGAAACAAAAAAATAAGATACTACATGTGATATGTTGAATTGTGATTCATGGATAAAATAAAATCAAAAATCATTGCACTGAGATGTGACAACTAACTTACAACTTGCATAGTGAAATAATCTTAGAAGACTAGTTATTTTCTCCATTGTTATTAAACAAAATTATTTGTAGCCAAGCACATGCCCATGCAGAGTGCGAACAGTCCAAGACTCACATCCTCTCTATGAGCTCCTTCTCATCCAAAGCTCCAGCCAAGTCCCTCTTGTTACCCAGTACCAGTACCTAGAGAGACATGTAGAGAGCAGTTTGACTGATAGTTGTGCCAAACCAGCCGCCAGACAAAAGGTGAAGATAACCTCTATAACCCTTTAGATACAGTTATTTTCCCTCAGCTGGTATTTGTATCAGGACTTTTTAGAGAAAGGGGCAAAAAAATGAAGATAGCTAGGAGTAGTGCAGCTGTATAAAGGGTACTCACAGGTATTCCCTGCAGCTGAGGCTTGTCCAAAAGGTTGTGCAACTCATTCTTAGAGGCTTCGATCTTTTCAGGGTCTGCAGCATCCACCATATACCTGTTAACAAACCAACTGGAATTTAGTGAATTAAAACATAATAAAACTAGTCTCAAATGAACTTTAAGAATTTGAAGATGGACTGTATTTAAGCCTGCAATTAGACTGGACTCAAATTAAGTAATTAGACTAGGCATATATCTATATTTTTGCTAATTCTGCTCTCTTACACAATATTATTGATGACTATAGCTACCTATAAAGCGGCAAACACCTAGATTACAAAAAGATGTCGATCTTGAGAGAAAAATGAAATCACAAATCATTACCAAAAGGACCACTAACACAAAGATTAAAATGTTAAATGTTTTCGACTGTTTCTGACACCCTGGGCAGAATAAAAAAAACATCCACATATGGGAGGACCTACGGTAGCACTACACAGGAGTAAATGTGTGTTTCTTACACAATAGCACTGACACCTCTGCAGTAGCGCTCCCACATGCTCCTGAAACGAGGCTGACCACCAATGTCCCATAACTGGAAAGAGAAAACAAGCCATAAACAAACACCCCAGGAGTTGGTGCAACTGATTGTCAGGGGTTTTGGTGAAGCAGTAAAGCACTACTTACCTTGATGGTAACATTTCCCTTAGTAATCTTCCTCATATTGAAACCGACAGTAGGAATCATGTCCTCACTGAACTGTCCAGACTATGGAACGCACAAACACACACAAGTGTTGTAAGTGGATGGATAGCAATTACTAATTTGGCGAGAGACCACTCGCTCACATTTCAAAATAACTAGCTAGGTATCTAATCTGGACAACACGTCTAAGCAAATATTAAATAACTCTATGCGGGCCTTAGTTTTAGCCACTAATGTACCAACAACTTAAATTCAAAACGCATTCCGTTCCAAGCGCTAGCACAGTAAAAGAGGGTTAAGTTACTGTATTGCTAAAACTGATTTTTCGGACTATGACTGTCACGGTGAACAAGCAGATGTGCGCTGGCAAACGTTTATTAGCCAGCGAGCTACGAGTCTTTGTACAGTCGATAGTGGTGTCATGTTCGCTTAGCTAGCCGTTATCTATTTAGCTGACGTACCGCAATCACGTTAACAAATGTAGTCTTGCCGGAATACTGCAGTCCCACCAAGGTTAGCTCCATCTCCTCTTTCCAAAATAACGCCTTGAACCAGTCAAGCAGTTTGTTGATCAGGGCTATCATCTCAGCTGGCTTGAGGTGCACGTATGTTTACTAAGACTGAGGCACTGCTTATGCTAGCTAAGTAAGCTAACGTTAGCTAGCTGTCTGACTAGCGCGGACACTAGTGACAGTAGTCTGTCGGGCTTGCGGTGGCAGCAGGACCAAGCACGAAAAGGGGGGAAACGGGGCTCTATGAAAATAGAGTAGATATTAAATTACTCGCATTGGAACGTTAGTGATTGTTTAGTATCTTTAAGTTGCTTTCCTATATCCTTGTACCCTTGCTAGCTACTTGCAACTCCTTCCTCGTTGGGTGTGGTTTTGCAGAGTTAAACGAGTGTTGTAAAGAGGGAACTATGACAGCGACGGAGCTCTGAAACAACTACACCGTCCTCTACCGCAAGACTGTCCAAAGTGTAGGTCTACAGCCGCAGTACAGAGGGTCTTAAAAATCTAGGCTTTTTGTAAGTAGGCATGGCCTACACTTAAAATACATTTGATCAACATTTTTATTTGAATACACTTTTGATCAAGTATATTAGTTGTAGTTGTCCTTGCCTTATTGTTTTCCTTTCTGTCCATCCCTGTCTTAACTGTTGCACTCTTGTGTCGCCCTCCGTCTGAGCATTATTGTCTTTTTCTGTAAAGCGTCTTTGGTTCTTAGAAAAGCGCTATAAAAATAAAATGAATTATTATTATTCTTTTATTGAAACAACGTTTACTTACAATACAATATTTGAAGGAACACCTAAAATACATTTGATCTAAAATTGTATTTCAATACATTTCCAACCTCCCCACTAATGTTTGGACTGCAATGTTTATGCACAGATTTCGTTGAAACTTAAAGACACACTTGTTCAGACTGTCAAAATAACAATAAGAATATAATAATGATATACTGTCAATGGTTCAGACTAGGTCTACACAATATATCGTTTTTTTTATCGTCATCGCGATGTCTACTTGTGCGATAAACACATCGCAAAAGACTGCGATATTTTATTTGGCTCTATATTTAACAAGGTAGGCCTACATGATTCTGTTTTTTATTGGTGCTAGGGCTGGGCGATTTTACGATTAAATCGATTAATTCGAATTTGGAGAAAAAGTCTAAATCGAGAAAATCGCGATTTAAAAAAGGTGCGGGGCACATCTGATCTTGTAACGTTTCATTTGTAAAAACAAGTTAATTCTCTGAACGCCAACGGAACTCATTGCTTAAGCAAAAAAAAAGACTCGTCTGCTGCTCCCAGGGGAGTGGGATAGGCCTTTAGTGTAACAAATAAACTACATTTTTGGGATCAGTGTTGCTGTGCTTTTAGCGCCGCACGCTATCAAACACTGATGTGTATCAGGCTACCTGCGCCCTCTCCAAGTTACAAGCTACCCCTGGCATTGGGTCTAACTAGCGTGCAACGCAAGTCTCATTCATGATGCATAATATTAGGTAGGCTACTAAAATTACATTACGTTAGCTGCTTAAAGTCCAACGGATACATCGTAACATATATGGCAGTTTCGTTCGGTTTCAAATTAGGTATACAACTATCGCTGCACAAGCGATTGAAAGCAAGGGAGGGAGAGTCGCGTAACAACAGTTAAAGGAATAGTTCAACTTTTTTTAATAGTTTGCTTATTTCCACGTCTCGCGAAAATGTTCCAACTCGTCCAGATAGTTTTGACATCCATTGTATTTCCAACGTTTTTGAGTAATGACATTTTTCCATGTAGCTGCAATTTTGAATAGAAATCTATGATTGATAGCTTAGCAGGAGTGTCAGTTTCAGTGCACATGAATATGCTTAGACTGGTTATTAGCACAATCACATTTTTTATTTCATAAATAAAGAAAAGACTTATTCAAAACACTTCTTGCGATATTTAAGTTTGTTTACAGAATAAACAAGAAAAAAACGAGATCATAATCCAAATCGCCCAGCCCATGTTCAATTTGTCCAATAAAATAAAAAATTCAATAGGCAATTTGTTGTTATACTGAAGTGCTGTGTGCACTTCAGTAGCCTACCTTTTTTATTATCGCGAGAAATATCGTTATCGCAATATTCAACAACGTTATCGCATATCACATATTTTTCTCATATCGTGCAGCCTTAGTTCAGACTCCACTTTGGGTTGCGACGAATTGGATGCAAGCTGCCGTTAAACACCACAGAAGAAGAAGAAGACTCCACTTTGGCTCCTGGATGTCATGTGTAGGCCTATATTGTAGTTGCATCTGCTAGCACTTGGACTTGATTTACTATTATTTTGTAGCACTGTAGATTTGGCTTGGATGCACTTAATTTGTATCCTGGTGTTAATATGTGCCATTTGAATGGTGCATCGCTTTATCTAGGTGATTGGGTGACTTATATTCTTCTTCCAGAATCGTGTTTTTTTTTACCTATTCTTGTTGAAAGCACTATGAAAAATCTGTCCGCTTAACAAATGCAAAACAATCTACAAATAGATCATGACCCACACGCGCAGCAAGATTACTTTGCATTCATTTGACTGCTGGTTTGCAAGGACAAGTCACTGAATTGTATTTGTGGATAATGATATGTTTTTTTGTGGATTTTTAATCTATATGTGGATCTTAGTTTAGGCCTATATTTGTGGATCATGAAGAGTTTGTTTGTGGATTTCAAATCTACTAGAACATTCTGTTTTGTTTTTACAAATTTGTGAGTCATAGTTTGTGCACTTACAATCTTTTTGTCATCAATTTACTCGTAATTTACACGTGCAATCTGTTGGAACAAATGTGCAATTTAGTTGGCCTATACTCGCTGTTTGGGATCTTAGTAAATCAGGCCCAAAGTGAAAAGTCGTGAGTTCTTAAAGTGTCCCTTACTAAAAGAATGCAGAGAATTGTCGTCAACTTACGACTGTAGTCTATTTACTTAAAGTGGATGGGGCTACATGCACATAAACAATACTACCTTAATTCATCACTACCATACAAGTTGACTCAACAATTTGTGAGGGACATGGTAGATAATCAGTTATTTTTAATCACTAAAAAGAACTTACATTTTTTGGCACTTTTTCAAATATTAAACACACCTTTTGAATGATTTGCAGCAACATACATATTTAATAAGTATGAACATAAATTAACATAAATCATTTGCGTTAACAACATTTTGCCAAAAATGAAGGCATGGCAAATTTATTTGCAAAGCACATTTCATAAACATAGGCAATTAAAAGTGCTGTACATAAGGCAAGCAGCCACATACAAATCATAAAAGAGTTATGAGAAATAAAATTGCCAAGAAGAAATACATTATAAAGCAATTCAGGAAAAGCAAATCATTCATTCAGTTTATCACACACATATCAATTATGGGTTATATTGTATTTCCCTATATATATATAATTTCGCTATATTTGCAAATAGCTTTGTTGTTGGGTACCTGTATGGTGCCAATAGCATCACACACAGGCCTCCCTATTTAATGGAATGAAACTCCTAGTCTGTCGCCATCAATTTTGAACCCAGATCTCTTAGCTAGGATATGTGGATTCTTATAGTTCACCTGCGAATTCAGTTTTTTCCCAACTTGTTCAGCAGTGTTTTTAATATTTCCTTAGAACAGAAAGGTCTGGCTTTGTGTTGTCCTGGTTCTTTTCCTCCAGCTGTGAGCTGAACTGGGAAAGGGTGGTGTAAAGAAACTGGTACTGCTCACTTGTTTGAATCATACCACCTCTAAAATAAATGCACATAGAGAGAGTTATACTAATATCTACACGTGCTAATACATGTTTACGTGTATTTGTTTGACACAAAGAGGCATATACCTGTCCAATCGTAGCTGACAAACAGTTCCCAACACATCAACCTCTCTAGAGAGTTTGAGCTGCTGACAGCCGATACTGCTGGCTATGAAACAGCCAGTCCTTCCAATGCCTGCACTGGGAAAGTGTACATAAAAGTATGATAAATACATAGCATAGAATAGGCTACTGATTATAATGAAATCATTTAACAAATCAGACCATGTTTGCATTATATGGAAGGAGACGCAAAGGTTCTGTACAGCTGAACGAACTGCTGCAGAAATAATTAATAAATAAGTAGAGTAAAGCCCTGAGTAAATCATTTAGCAAACTGGTCATTCAAGGATTCTGAGAAGAGCTTTCCGAATCCCTATGGTTAGGGGTGCCACAATGTCTTTCGAAGCTTGGCCCTATATGGAAAATATACTCTGGAGCTGCTGCTACAGAGGAATTTAAGAGTACTAAGGCTAGATGAGAAATGACACTTGCAGAATCACAAGATAGCATGGCAAGAAAAGCAGCACCCATAATAGTATCAAGGTGGAAATTGGAAATGGAATCCAAAAGAAGTAGTGCTGCAGGCCAAAGCCGCCCTTAAACCAGCGGTACAAAAATGTGGCTTGTGATGACATTCCTATTTCATATTGGAAAATATTACCGTATAATCATACATCTTCAATTAAGTTGACTTCAGACCATCCAATAGAGAGCAACATACCAGGTCTGTAGTGTAGAGCGTCAACTTGAGGAGAAATACCTAACTGACTAGCTGGATATCTTTGCTGCCATTATTTAGTTTTGCGGTGAGTAGATGTTTTTATTTTTATTTGGTTATAGGTTAGATGCCATCATGGAAAGGATTATTGTTGAAGAAACAAAGAAACAGATTAAATATTTCACATCCAGACATATCACAGAGCTTAATAAAGTCTATAATTATTTCATTTTGATTATCTGGCCGTGCCGAGCGGAAATAGAGGGTGTGGCTCTTAGACGTCAAAGCTCACGGTTGAGCCTTCTGGAGATGTGATGGACTCAATTGAACAGAACATTCGGGAAAGAAGGTGTCCCACTTGAAAACCCCAATGACATATGTGCTCGCAACCAAAATCCCTTCAAAACATTGCTCTATATTGCATAATGGATATTACTACACTATATCCTGTGTATTTTCAAAAGGAGTAAATGGTGTGGTACCTTGATAAGAACATTTTGCTCCAATTAAAGAAACAAATTGAACTGCTGACAGTGATCTGCTATTTCATTTTTTTATATAATAACTTGTACGTTTTAGATTTTTTATTATTATTAAGTTGAACTTAAAAGAAAAGCAAGCCAACAACAATTATTCGTTAATTCAGTCAAGTTGTTACTACTTGGGGTGAAACAACCTGTTGGTTACAGCTTTCTGCTCTGCACTAAAAACGATACACTTACGTACACAGGTAAGAGAAGGGAATTACCTGCAATGGACTATGATTGGTCCTGGGCTAGAGGTAGGGTATGCCGGCTCAGGGCTTGAGAAAATAATTGACTTCCTGTGTTCTTCCACTTCCTCTACCAATCGCAGCAATGGTCCAGTGCCTTCAGGGGCCTGGTGGTCGGGCCAAGTGGAGTACCAGTAGTGTCTGAGCTGACGACACTCTGAGCCTAACTACACACACCAACACAATCTCAATCACACACACGCATGAACATAAAGATCAATGATAAATTGTGTTTTTCATTTTGCAGCAAAACAATCAATTGATTAATTAATCTGGCAATGTACCTGTATATTCATTTCAGTAATGGTGTAGCCATTCTTCTCACTGACTTTGCTCACTGTGAGAAGAAACCTCCCATAGTTTCTACTTTTCTCATGCACTCTGCACTTTTCTTCTCCCTCCTTTTGTTTCTCTTCCTTTTCCTCTTCTCCTTCCTCTCTTTTCTCTGGCCAGTAGAGCTCACACTTCTGAGACACAAAAACATACCTCTGTAGCACATACTCAGCATCTTCACACACACACACACACACACACACACACGCACATTCACACACACACACACACACACACACACACACACACACACACACACACACACACACACAAATACCTGCCTATGACACAAACCGTGTGCATTTGGATAGAATCTGTGTAGAGTTCAGTCTTGTGTAGTCTCTCACCTCATTGTTCTCCTTGAGCCTGGTAAGCATGACAATGACGGCAGACCCTTCTTGCCAGACCATGTCCCAAAAGTCAGATACAGTGTGCAGCATCGGCCCCTGGGTGGCAATATAGGCCCGGGGAGACCCTTTATAACCCTAGACAGTCAATTACAGGGTCTAGCATGAGCCCAAGACTAGAATTGCCTTAGAAACAGATACGATTCAACTCTGTAGAATCTTTTTTTTTAAATGATAGTGTACACCGATGGAATTATATTACAATCAATATTCATAAATGAATAGGCCTACAGTACAGTTCACAAATGTGATGAGCTTTGTATGTAGCCTAAGTTTCACATATGTATTTTTCAATGCTCAAGCAAATGTTTTGTGTTTTATGTAACTATGACAAAAATAACAAATAAGCAATAACAGATTCACAAATTCCTTTTCTAAATATGTAGGCCTAGGCTTACACATGTTCAAAATGCTTTTTTTTCAGATGCAAACCTTCTCATAAGTTTATCAAATGTAGCTTTCCATTCAGCCAATACCATAACAAGATGTCATTCCAATGTAACTTTGTTTCAGTGATTATAGGACGCCACAGTTTGCAATTGAATATTAGTAGCGCGGTCAATCTGTCTCCAGCCGTGGCAACAGAGTTGTTGGTATAGGGGCCCGATTTTGCCAGGGATTGTGATTAGCTTGGTATAGTTGAGCAAACAAGTCTTGCATGTCCTAAGGATTCCAGTGACTGACACAGTGCCATGACTGCAAGAACATCACATGAAACTGATTTTCACTGAACAAATGTTAAGATTTCCAGGCCAGACATACATTATTGCTTGTGCATCTGGAAAAAAAACATTTGTAAACACGTAGGTATTTCGAAAAAATGAAATACATTTGTGAATTTGTTTTTACTTATTAGAGAGAGACAGACAGAGCGAGAAAGAGAGAGATGAACAGTTCCAAAATAGAAACTAATTGGATTGGAGGGAATGTAGAGGATTGGAGATGTGCGGATGCGTCGTCATCCGAATCTACATAAATGCTTAGATCATCCACCTGCCACCCAAACAAACTTATTATTTTCTCAGATTTAGAGACCCTCACCCAATCACACATTAACATTATTTCTTAGTGCCTATATGTAAGCGTGATATAGTAACATGTTAAACTGAATTAACCTTGTTTAAAATATGTAACCATCTATTTCAAGTAAAAGTACATTTTTGGTTAATTGCAAATGACAACAAGTAGGCTATTTCCACAACAGCCTGAGCACAGGCTGACATCTTTAATAACTTCAGACTAAAATTCAGAATGTTTGCATCTTCCCAAATACAAACATCTATTATTTAACCCATCCGTTAATAATCGGAATGTTCATTTTAATGACTTATCGGCTCGCGGATATAACTGCGATCCGTGCATCACTAGTAGACATAGCAATAGAATTGTAACCAGCAACCGTGAAAAGCATACTAAAGCTAAATTATCTTGATTTTGAAACAATATTTGGCAGATATATTCTGCCATTTTTCAGCTGATTCTTTTAACCAACAGCTCTACGGTAAATTTGGGCAATTTTACGATTTAATCCTTTGGCTCAAATGAATGAGTTAGCATCTAGAATCTCAAAAAGAGGCGCCCGGCACAATTTAATTGATAGAACGTAATCACCGATGTGTATATGGTAACACACAGGCACGGCGCCAAGATTTTTTCTCTACCGGGGCTAAAGAAAGCTTGACCAATACGTTGGGTGCAAAGAAAATATTAGCAAAATAGTTATAAGCCTAATACAACCCACAACAACCAGCATTTTTCTCTTGATCAGAATACTGGCCATCTCTATAACGTAGCTTACAACCACGAGCATGTCAGACACCCCCGAGCACACACACACACACACACACACACACACACACACACACACACACACACACACACACACACACACACACACACACACACACACACACGTCATAGGGTACACGCGCGGGATGAGCAAGCAGCTAGGGATCGGATTGGGAACAGAATGGCTGGTTATTAACTTTTACATATTTCTTCATTAAAAATAATAATAACAATACCGAAATGCTTGAGGGGGCTTAACTGGGGCTTTTGTGACGGGGCTATAGCCCCCCCTAGCCCCCATGTAGCGCAGTGCCTGGTAACACATTCAACTGAAGGAGGCTGGTTTAAAATAATGATAATGATAATAGTAATGGCTTAGTAAGTTTGTTTAGATAATAAACAAGAAATATCGAGATTATAATCGAATATTGTCCATAACTTTGTAACCCCCCTCTGAATTAAACAGAGCAGCGTAGGCCTGAGTCAGGGACATGCCACTTCCACCCACACTTCCTTTGGGTTTCCTGACGCCTACGCTAACTGATGCTTTCACATCTGATATTTTTCACTTGGCCTGTACAAATACACGGTGACGAGCGTGCATACACATGTTTTGAATTCATTGCAACATTTGCACACATTCATTTGTATTTCACACCACATAATTTGCTGAGATACTTTCAGGTTACTGGTTTTTGAGAAACTATAGAGGAATAAAGGTTCTGACCCTGATGTAGTTTGCATTGATGTAGCCTTTTAGGCTGTCTTCTTCCTCTGGTCTCCTCAAAATTACACGGGTCTCTGGGTCTAAATGAGTGGTCGTTTAAAACACAGAAAAGCCTATTACCACTGACACACCAAACAAGAGGTACACGTGTTAACACACACAACTGTATTGGTTTTAACTGACTTGGTATGATGGTTTTGTATCTGTCCTTCACTGTGTGGCCGGGGACGTCAAGATCTGACGCACTCACAATGTTAGGAGGAATCTTCTGCAAGAGTCATGGACACAAAAGGAATTGTAACAAACACCTGTACTACAGGTGAAACAGAAGTGTAACACAACATATAACCCCCCCGAAAAACGTGAGGAGAAATAATTTCTCAGAAACTGTATGTATTTCAATTTAAACGAGCTATTCATAAACTACAAGGATCCTTCTTTTTAGAGCAACAAGAGGTGTTCTTTCATTCTATCCTTCAAAATGATCAGATCATGTTTGGTCCTGCTCTGTGACCTCCAGCTCTAAGATGAGCTGTGCATCACACACTACTACTACCAGTGACAATCGGACATACTGAACGACGAAACAAACACACCACGTGAACACTTCACATTTTCATGGAAAGGAGCAGACGTTATATCTCAATGTGTGTGCACCTGGTACTCTGTGTTGAGAGCGTTTATGTCGACAGCAGCATGGATCAAAGCTGTGTGTTCAAGGGGGCGTGACAAGCTGTGAAGGAGTTGGAGCAGAGTCTCTCTGGGGGTTGAGACTGTGCACACAGGCTCCACCGTTCCCAGACAGCTCACGTCCAACAGTAGTGACACATTGGAGCCACGCCTTCCCATGGGCAGAGACATAGAAGAGTTACAAAGCGTTAGTACATAAATCAACTATGAACTACACAAGGCGTCTACAGAATAAATAGCACTACAAAGATCAGACTGCATCTTTAACACAGCATCATTTGATTTCCAATAGTTTGTGTGTGAAAAATGGACAGACCTCTCCTGAAGGCGAACCGGTATGCGAGGGGGAGAGACTAAGGGCTGGGGGCAAGGCTGGTCTTCTAGTGGAGGGGGAACCTTCCTGGGATTAGGGTCTGTAGACTCTGAGACACTCATGATGGAGATGGATGGGTCAAGTTATTCCAATGCCACACTCTGTGGAAACCAAGTGATCTGGTCTTGCCAACAGTCTCAAGGAGGGGAATAGAGGAAACTATTTTATAGCAACACATCAGCAGCAAAACAAAGCATGTGCCAATGTGCCAGAACCTTTGTGGAAAACTACTATTTCTCGCTATTGTTCTACCAATTTGACTGCAACACACTTTTTTTGTAACTCTGTAAGATGTTTAAGCAAAAATGAATGCATAAAGGGTAAAGATGAAATGGAAAGCCAAAAAGAGATACTTAGAAGAGAGCATGGGATAAAGGGGACGAGATAATGTTAGGGGCTTCATTCATCGCTCTACTCTGTGTCCATACCTATTGTGCAACTGTTCCCTCAATATAAGGTAAATCCGCCTACTGACTCATCACTTGATTTTAACACACACTCTCAGGCACTTTCTCTCTCACATAGACTCCCACACACACTCAAACACACACACGATGATTGCACAAGCTAGACAAGTACAGTCACATGCTTCATGAAGTCAAAAGTAAAAATGTGCAACATATTCTTAGGCAGCACGTTCACATTCTCTGTCACTAAAGCTTAAATGTAAAGAGATAATGGTACCCATTCAGACCTATTGATATCTGTATCTATATCAAGTAATACTTGCCCAAGGTGTTCATCCATACCATCATTTATCGACCATTGCATTGCGGGGAATGTGATCGAAAGTATTGTCAACCAAAAATCAAACTGTGAAATGAACAGGGGCAAGAAGAAACAAGTGATACGAGAGAGAGAGAGAGACAGAGACAGGAATAGAGAGAGAGAGAGAGAGAGAGAGAGAGAGAGAGAGAGAGAGAGAGAGAGAGAGAGAGAGAGAGAGAGAGAGAGAGAGAGAGAGACAGGAATAGAGAGAGACAGCACAGAGATAGACTGAGGTATTGAGACAGCATACTGACATAGAGCAGGAACAAACATGTTATTTTTGTTCCACACTAGGTGAGTTTAAGCTGTAGGTAGTCAGACTCTGGAGACTCAAGTCAAAGCACAACATTGACAAAACCTGTAGGGAGAATGTGAGGAGGAGGGGCTAACGGGCTACTTGTGGTAAAGAGACATGAAGAATATAAAAGAGAGGATGTTTAGCAGGGTGCTAACTGTTTGAAAAGAAGAGGAAAGGGGAGTGAAGAAGCAAGAGACAAGATTTCTTGTTAGACTTCAAACTGAGAATATTATCATAAAATTGCTCCTCATGAATCATTCATATAACAATTCCTAACAAAAACAAACGGCTTAGAATGACCAGTCAAGACTAATTCACATCATCTTAGCTTGCAACTGCAGTGAAAGTTACTAGTAACCCAAACCTGACTACAATTTAATGTGAGGGGATTGCTTTCCCTAACGTCAAACATGGATGGACAGAATATAACAATACTTCTCTGGCCCAAACAGGATAAGAGAAAAAATCATTGTGTTTCAAGATTGCCTAATCTTAAGTACCAACACAATCACTGGGGGAAAGTTGCTGAACAGTATTATTTATTTACTGTATATTTGGATTTGGACTTGCAGTGCCAATTAAATCTTTTAAAACTTAAATTAAGGTAATCATGGTAGCTTTACAAATAGTCCGTTTTTTTACATAAAGCAGTTGCTGTAAGCACATGGTCTTGTATGCATGCCTTGTTAACACAATGTGTTTGTATTGTCATCTTTGGTTTGTTTGGTGAAACTGAAATAACATTTGCAAAGATGTTGTTTCAGAATCAAATCTTTTCACAAATAGAAAACAAACACTGAAGGAAATACATATTAGACGGAATAGGAGAAAGATATAACAGCTGTAGGTGAAATCAATGGAAGCCTACAAGCTAGGATCTGGAATGCAGGATGACAGAATCAACATGAAAAACAATACCAATTAATTTATATTTTATTCTAGAGACATATTTTATTTTAAAACTCACCATCAAAATTGTGGAACGGTCAACTGTCTGTCCACATCTATTTTCTTCTGGTCCTTGGTGTCAACAAGTGGACAGACACATGCCGAAGTGACCTGGGTAGCTAAGTGTTGACCTTACAGCTGCAGTCAATGCAAAAATTCACGCTTCAAATGAAAAAAAAACTCCCATTCATAAAGTTATAGACATACTTCAAATCCCTCTCCTGCAGTATTTGAATTCAATGTTGGGATGCTGTGGCTGTTCTTTAGTCAGAGAACAACAATTTTCTCATTATTGTTTTGTCTCAGACCGTTTCTCTGCTCTGCCTGTTTACTTCTATTTCTCTACCACTTCCTCTACATACCCACCCACTCACTCATTACCACACATACACCTTCCGTTTAGTCAAGTTTTGCCAGCCGTTTAGACTCCTTGCTATAGGCTGTAGCAAGAGCAGCGGAAGGGTCAACTTGTATCTCCTCTCAAGCTGTTGAGTGCTATTTGCCACACAAATTCTAAACTTTAAGGCTACATGTGCCCTCAAGCGCAATGGCAATGTTGGGTTTTGAGAAACTGTCGAAAGTTTTCTGTATGAGTTTTGGAATAGCTAGTAAATTATTATAGTAGTCAGTGGTCTGGGGACATGGTCCCCGGAAGATGTTTTTTGAGCATAAGCTGTATTTTAGTAGCCTTCGTATTTTTATGAACATTTTATTTGCTTTGTACTAAAGTAAGTCTTTAATAGTGGCACTCCAAAGAAAAACTAGGCCTTGATAATTGCATCTGAGCGGCTTTAATGATGGACAGAAAATGTAACTTGTCAAATCTGACAAACACTGATATGTCTACGTATTGCCAAATACCAGGAACCTTGCATGTGCCAGCTCACAAGACTGTGACCTCCTTGACTGCATGATTCAGCATTTTGACATGGCTGGCAACAAATCTCTAGTCAAACACACTGGCTAGTGGCTAGCCAGTTTACTTCATATAATCTCAGACCCCCAATTCTTCCCCAGCAGTTTTGAGCGATCTTTTTTTTTTTAATCTATAACAAATGCATTTGTGATTCTGACCTGATTCAGCGGGTTGGTCAGAAAGCAAGCTAGCAACTAGCATAGCTAGGCTAACATTAGTTAATAGCTTGGCAGCAGCCCTACCAATTCTGGAGTTGGCGCATTTGGCTTTGGACCACAGCCACATTTTTATCTGTTATAAGGAAAACAGTTTGGTAGCCAAATGGCTTTTGGATTGAACCGGATTGTCCGGTTTTAAACCCACTTGTATAGGTCCGGTCGGAGGTGCTGATTGCCCATTCAGAAATGATATTCCTTGTGTAATAAACTTGGCAACTAGGTGTGTTAGATTGTTTTACTTGTTCTATTCAGAAAAAGCTAGCTAACCTACAGTATCTTTAACACAATGCAGCCTATCACTTCAGTGAATGTATTGTGCACTAGTTTGGAGAGGGGCACTGACTTTCTCAAGGAAAAACAAATTACATTTGTGTCAGAATGGAATGTGCAAAAACTTTATTCTGTGAGATATTTGGCTGTATAGTCCAGAATAGCACAATCTATAGTATTATCTAGTGTAGCAAAGCCATTATAATTTTGTAACCTTCACCCAAATCCAAAAGATCATATTTATTTGTTGGTAGCTCTGTGTTGTATGTTTTTGGCTGAATTACACTGAAAAAAAAACTGGCTACGCACACTTACATGTTTTGTCAAATTGTGCATCTAGCAAGCTTAGCTGACACCGAGTCTATAATGTCTCCTCTCATCCAAATCCGGCATTGGTATCTACTGCTAAGGCGATTGAGATAATGTTAGGGATGTCCCGGTCCAGGTTTTTTGCCTTTTCCAAATTTGATTGCTTAGACTGAAAATTAAAGCACCACCTCCTAATTTGCATAATTAAGAAGACTGAATACAGAAATCCCAAAAGGAAATGTAAAAAGGAACTTCTGAAGAAATGTATAAAGAAGATTATACAGAAATAAAAAAGTAAATTAGAATTAAATAGGGAGAAAATGTAAAGCAAATGTAAAAGGAAATGTAAAAAGAAATAAAGAAATGTAATTAGGAAAGTAAATAGAAAGGGGAATTAATACAAAGGAAAATACAGTCAATAGCCTTTCATTTATTTTTTTATCATTTATTTATTTAAGTATTTATTTTACATTTTGGCAGCTTTGGCCCTCCATAATTGCAAACCTGTGATTTGACAAAGGAATGTCTCCCCAACATGGCCCTGCAGCCCCCTCTACTGGACAGATGCGGTTGCAACCCTCATAGCCATACCTTCAGAACGTAATTTATTGATCACACAGACAACACCAGTTAGCTTACCTTGCAAGGTTATTTCAAAACAAATTTGTGCACACATGACAGTAAACCGATAGAGTATTTAGCCTAGCATAATGCACTACTCATTCAAACCCCGGCAGTTTGAGGCTATAGAAGACAAAAACTTGGAACCAAATTGGAATCAATTGACGAAACTGGAGTCAAAGAGGTGCTTCTTTAGTACATTTTTATTATCAACAACCAATTGAGAGGCCGTTCGCGAGGGGTCTGTCACCAGTCCTAACACACAGTTTATATACCTTTTTTGCATAGCATGCTTTTTCTCAGCTCTCTTATTGTTTTTGTGGTAAATCATTTTTTATTGTCATTTCGGTGCTTCTAGGATAGTCTTTTGATTTTAAAATAGATAGGGCTTTATATCAATAGATGACAATCTGTTTCCTGGACAAATTGAGGTTATGAAGAGGACACTTGAAATGTGGCTTGATCTCCATAGATTTATCGTTTTCAAGGGGGCTGTGTACCTCTTGATCGCAATACATTTATTGGCTCAGTATCCCTGAATCTACTCTCGGGCCTGTCCTTGGGATTCCAGACCGATGTCACCCACCGGTCAGTACCCCTAAGGTCATGTCCATGTGTACACGCTACCAACAATACTTTGATTTGCTGGTTTCTTGATATATTGCCATCATTCTGAACTTATGATTTCCTCATTATCCCTGTAAGGGCCTTTGTTTGGATCAGTGCCGCATATTTTCAGAGCATCATCTGTATTTTGTCTCATGAAATCTACCATAAGGCACATGCATGATGGCTAGTGGCTACAGGCTAAACGATAGTCAGTAGTTTCTTAAAATCACTCCAAGAACGTTCAATATACCATCACTGTTGTCAGCATTGGGTTAGAAAAGATGGACATAAGGAAAGTATTTTACACATCATTTTCATAATGTAACATGACATTATCGAGTAGGTTGCTTTGTTACTATCCATGTTTACAAGCTCTGTATGTTTACAAGGCTAACAACTTTCACCGTCTGCGGACCTCTGCGAGCTACGTTTCCCCGGAAACCCCTTCTCTGCGTAGCTACCCTGAGACATTCATTCATTACGTGCATCTTTGCAGACGTATAACCAGCTTTGAAAAACTGCTGACAACTTTGTTACACATAATCACAGCGGGGAAACAAATGTCATTCTAATCTCAAAAGTAAGTTCTCTTACTTCTTCTTTTTAATGTTCAATGTTATGCATGTGTCTTGGTAAAAAAAATAAAAACTACATTCAAAATACCCCCCCCCCCCCCCATAGGCCTATCATAGCCAAAGGTAACTTCGAAAAAAACCCACACTGTAGCCAAAGTCATGAATCTAATAAAATAGGTGCATTCTGTAGGCTACCTGTACCCAGAGCAGGGGCCTTATTTAGAAACGTTGTGTATGCACAAAGAAAGGTGTATGCCACTTTCTACGCAAACCTTGGGATTTCTAGATGGGAAAATGTGTGTCTTCACAAACACTTTGACCCATACGAACATACGCTGGAGAAAAAAGAAACTGCAACTCCAATGGAAAGACCAACAAAAAAAACTTTGAAATTGCTACCATTGTGTAAAATAAATCTGAATACCACGCCGGTTTCCCTTCATAAATCCCAATCATCAAAAAATGTGGCACATGTGAGCGAGCGTGTTGTCCAACTCTTTTAAGGCCCATACTTGTCTGTAAATAACTAGTGACAAGCCCCTTATCAATAGGCTATTCATCCATACTCAATAGTGGATAGGCATAGTGCGGCATAGGCAATTGCCTCCTAGAGCAACAAGCGCTGAGGGGCACACGCCCTGGTACTCAGTGCGCACATACACGCACACACTGGTATGTCACCAATCTGTGCAACGCTTATGCCATCTCATCAAAAACGGCATCAGTTTAAAGATAGGTCACAGATTCAGCCACTGTAATGAGTTGATACCAGTAAAAGTAGAATTTTGTTTTAATTGATATAAAGTGTGTAATTTGTAAAGACCTCCCTAACATAGATTGGTCTTCTGAAAAGATATAAAAAAAAAAAATCCGAACTCAAATAAGGATAAGCAATGGTATTCATTTGAGATAACATTTATTTAAAGTGCTATATTATTCTAGAAAGATAAACAAGTTTTTTTGTTTATAAAACACAGTACAGATATTTCACACATCATGAGATTAACATGCATAAAGCAAAACTTGGCTGTTCAACAAAATCAAAAATCAGCCTTATTATAAAATTTCAAGCACTGCTCGCTAACTTAACAAAGTGAGGCTACATCTGGGGTTCAACGTGCTTCATCTTTCTTGGTTAAACCAGTTCTGTCTGTTTATCAAACACAAAGTATTAACAGCAAACTGGTACTTTGAAAGAAATATATTCTATTCAAAGTCATGATTGATGATGATTGCTATCACTGAAGTAAGTCTCAATAGGAAATAAAAAAATTGGTGCGTTCGGCACCTCTTTCCAGACCTGGCATGCACACATCAGCTCATGTAGGTTTATCATGGTACCAGAGAGACAGCGAGCTGTTTAGAGAGTGTACATGCATAATAGCTATGTTACCTAGCACAGCAATCGTGACCGTCTCCTATCCAGACATAGAAGTAAATCCCTTTTCAGTTCATAATATATTTATATATCAATGTCTTGTATATTTTCCCAAGTTCCATAATAGCACACCTTCAAAAAAATGCATCCCTTTGTCAGCTGGTTCTTTAAAAAAGTCAACTTTTACTTCATCATTAGAGTGTGCTAATGAAAATATGTTAAACCTTAAAAAGCATACAAAATATATATCTTGTGAAAAGCAGCAGGTAGAACATGTAAAGGTTTTACTAAAGCTAATGCCATAATTTTAGATAAAAATTGCCTTGAGGACCATCACAACAACAGATCAGTTCATTTACTTTTGGCTACAAAGAAATAGTTGGGCTACATTGTAGATAATAGTGTATAAAGCAAGAAACAGTACACTCGGGGCCTGATTTACTCAAGATCTCAAATACTGGGAACTAAATTGCACATTTCTTACAACAGATTGCATGTTTATATTGCACCCGTTTAGCGGGTGATTAGAGTAATTGCGTAAATGACGTGAGGTGCAAACAGCTATGAGGGTTTTGCGTGTTTTAAAGTGATTCCAGCTATGGGTACTTTGTACGGAAAACAGAACAACCACAAAAAGAAAATTGAATTTGTTCCCATAGAATAAGAGGTACTAATGAAAGAGGCCAATCAGTATGTTGAATAAAGCTACAGCAAAGAAATGTAAATATAACCAAAATAAATTCCTACGTAGCCTAGCGAAAGAGTTAACTCGGGGTAATCGTGAGCACAGCTCCCAGAAGTGACTAAATACTCCTTAAAAAATTCCAAAGCTGTGTTATTTACATGTTGTATCTTATGTATTTCGCACGTGTTGAAATGAAAATGTAAAAGCAAGACGTTGTTAACAAATCTATCTGGGAAGCATGCATTGCAAAGAGTGAACAATAAAGCAGCGACAGTCATGGCTAGCGGAGGAACAGCAACACTTGAGAAGCCTCCTGCTTCATTTAAGCAGCATGTATGGCAGCATTTTGGCTTCCCTGTCAAATATAATGATGACGGAAGAGGGGTGGTGAAAAACTGTTGCAGTTTTTGTGCCACGGGAGAGCCATATGAGAATGGCAAACATCAATCATGGGGATACATTTGATGCGACATCACCCGTGTGCCAGTGATGGTATCCAAGAGACAACAACCTATCACAGTGGCTTTTAAGCAATCCTTTGCTGCAGAATCAGACCTGGCTAAAGCTATTGCCAAATCTATTGGGAATATTTGTCTCTGCCGACATGAGGCAGTACTCCGTTGTGGAAAAGAAAGGGATAAAAATAAGGTAGAAGTACCTCCGCCCCTTTTTTTTCCCAGAAAAATGATACGATCTGTGACTCAAAACCGTGGAACAGCCTGATCAGTGAGTGTTGTGATTTGGTGCACCACTATTCTCGATGTATCCTCTGGTTTTCCCTGTGTCTCCTTCCCACCACAATACCAGCAGTCATCTCTACTAATGCAAGCATTAATACATGCCCTTCAGTCGTACTAAATCGAACACTCCATCAGTTCTCCTAAAACTACTTTCAGATATTGTTACAGGTGCAGGTACAGGTAAAATCTATTTGCAAGTCTCTACCCAGTAGAAACGCCCATTATTGCATATATGGATTAAGGCAAACACACAAAATGGACATGGTGTGTTAAATTGCACATTTGAAAGACACAAGCCTTTGTGCATCTCATTAGAAGATCAGCTTGGAATTTTTTGGCTGGTGGTATGACGTTTGCCCATGTTTTTATACACCCCATCCAAACCAAAAAATTAGGCCCATAGTGTTTAGCCCAAATTTTCCGGTGCCATCCTCTCAGCAGATATTACATGTTTGATGTATGTCTAACCCAAATCAATAATCTACAGTTTAAGTAATTGCACTCTGCAGGTAAACTTCAATAAATGGGCAAGATGTAAAATAATGCACGCTGATGCTTCCCCCACAACTGATGAAAAAGTCTAAGTAGGGACTGAAATTAAAGGGTTCAGTTTCTTACAAAGCTGGTAATAAAGGCCTTTCTGTGACATCCTGGTTTACTTGTGTTTTTACACATCATACCACAGAAGTTATCTATATTAACACAATAGTATGTTTCAACAAAACAGTATATTTGAATTAAGGTTTCATTTGAAGGAAGGAGGACTCACCCAGTGGAAGGTGCTGGGTTTAAGTATGTACTGTTTGTACGTACAATATATATTAGTCATCCTTCTCCCTCTCCCTCCTGTAACTCTAGCTTTAGTAGAAACTCTTTAAGACTGGGTGTGTCGTTTACCTCTTCTCCCTGCTCCTCCAGCCTCTGGAGTAGCTCCTCCCACTGTCTCTTATCCCTTCCAGTCTGCCAGGAAAGACGCACATTAGCCTGAAGTAGAGGAAGTAGCAGCGGATGGTGCCTGTCTTTCTGGATTGACATACTGGAGGGGAGCGGGACCAGGGCCAGCAAGGCAAGGCCACAATTGTCTTGCGCCTCCTCCAGCTGCTCCACCTCCTGGAAGCAGCACGCCAAAGCCACCAGGGTGAAGAGCCAATGGGACGAAGACTGCTGGGGAAGCTGGCTTTGAGCACGGTCACCAAGATAATGGCTCTGACCATGACCCTGACCCCAGCCCAACTTGTCTTGTAAGCGCCGTGCGTTGAGCAGTGGTCCAAGAGCTTCCTGGTAGCGCTCCACTCTCAACAGCATTTGACTGGCCTGAAGGTCTCCCAGGTAGAAAAACTCCTTTAAGCTCAGTGCTCCCCGAATGGCAGCGAGAGAATGAAGGTGGCTCAGGTACTGCTCAAAGGCCCTGCTACGCTTGGCAATTGTCTCAGCAGCAAAGTTCTTTCGGAGTTTCTTGCGTGGGAAGCAGACACGCTCTATATGATTACCATGGCTGCGGCGAAGCTGAGCGTGGAGGCGCTCAAAGTCAGAGTAGCGGCGCGTAATAACAGCTGGGGTTTTATCAAAGTCACCCGATTGTATAACATGGATGGTGTAAAGCTGGGGAGTGGGGTTGAGTGGAAAAATAGTGGGGGTCAAAACATACTACAGTCAAACAGTGAAGCATAAAATGCATGTAAATGTTAAGCAGACTTTATTTCTCGATTTCTATGAGACTTACTGTTGATCTCAATATTCCTGAATATGTAATATCACAGTAGGTTTGATACTCACCACGTACTTTGATGACCCCTCCTGCACCATGCTGGCATCTGTCACTTCAAACACCAGGCTGTCAGTCTGGGGCCTGAACACCCTCATCCCCTCCAGTGTTCCTCGGTTACATCCCCTAAGACTCCGCCAGCTCTCCTGTAGCTGACGATTCAGCAGGGAAGACGAGCCACCAGTAGACACAGTCACTGGACTAGTCTCTGCAAACATTGTAAAAAATACCATAACTTAATTTATTGTTAGCCTAGTTCAGACACAGAGCAAAATATGACATTATTTTCTTAGAAATGTAGTTAGATAAACTGACTACATAGAATTAAAGGGACTGAAAGTAGAAAAAGGTTACTGCACTAATTTCATTGAAACTAGAAGCAACATTTAAACTGACACAGACAACAGCTCTCTCAGCTTTCTTATTCATTTACATGTGGATGTTTAAGAGAGGGGTGAAAGATATATGAGTATAGTGTGTCAGTAGAGAGAGACAGGCAGGGGGGTGAGCTACATGGGCTCAACTGATCAATGATGATCATATTATTAGAATTATAGGTACAGTATATACCATTTAATGTCTAGTGGTGGGGCAAATAACTAAAGAACTCTTAACAGCCCAAGTGGATGTATAAGTTATCCATCCAATTCTGGAGATGTCGGGCCATCTCCAGGAATCAAAATATACAGAATCGGGTCATATTCCTCTTTTGCTGAAAAAGGATTCAGTACAGAGGCGTTTTTATTGATTAAACAGATTGCAACCGGAATCAGCAAATAATATCTAAATCTATTAGACAATGGTACCTAGGGATTGATACCAAAACCCGGTATTAAACGCCCCCGGGATAAATTATTAAAGACCGTGGTGTCGATAAGCTCCAACGTTATCGGTTCTGCTCTTGGTACTGGAAAAATTAGAAAAATAGATATGCTACATAAACGTTTTCTCTCACCAACTCCGTGTTTAATTTGCAACAAGATTAAGATGCATTTTCACTATTCCCAACCCAGAAGAGAGATCTCTGTCAGAGCTGGTGTGCGAGGGGTGGGGGAAACTCTCACATACTGGCTAATGGTTACTTTTATTCATTATTCATGTTTGTATAATCTAGTAATTATAATTAGCCAGCTATGTTAATTGCCGTTTTATCACATCTATTTTTATCATTTAATTAACGTGACTTTCACCCCTCATGCCGTTAAAGTATCAGATCGATGAGCAGTATAATACCTCTTTGCTACCGGACCATCGACCCGGGTTACTCCGGGGTCGGACATGGCTTGGCTGCGGTGTAAAAGGGTTCCTTGACCCAGGTTGAGATCAAGAAACCTCATTGGTTAGGATCGGCGCAAATTTAAACTGCACCCACATTAGGCCGAAAGTACAATACAACAACTGTTTGATATCAACTAATAGGCATGATAAGAACATATACTGCAACCGTAACATGTTTTAATGACAAGCAACGTGACTACTCTGTTCAACAGTGACTTGCAGAACCGGGCGTGTGTGACCAAAGCGCAGTCTAAATGATGGTTGAACCGGTGTTCAACGACCCGGGTAAAACGCGGGTTGTCTGTGTGAAAGGGGTATATACACTACGGCTCAAAAGTTTTAGGTCACCAAGAAAATGGCATGTTTTCCAGGAAAACTCACACTTTTTTTTATCAAATGAGCCCTAATTAATTAATAGAAACTATAGTCAAGACATGGACATGGTTAGAAATAATGATTTTCCCTTTAATTTTGTCCTTCAAACTTTGCTTTCATAAAAAAATCCTCAATTTGCAGCAATTACAGCCTTGCAGACCCTTGGCATTCTAGCTGCTACCACAACAGCTCCATAGGGTTGAGATCTGGGGACTGCAGTGGCCACTACATTATTGACAGAATACCAGCTGACTGCTTCCTCCCTAAACAGTTCTTGCCTAGTTTGGAGCTGTGCTTTGGGGCATTGTCCTGTTGTAGGATGAAATTGGATCAAATTATGGCATGGCGTTGCAAAATGGAGTGATAGCCTTCCTTATTCCAGATCCCTTTTACCCTATACAAATCTCTCAGCACCAAAGCACCCCCAGACCATCACATTTCCTCCACCATGCTTGACAGATGGCATCAAGCACTCCTCCAGCATCTTTCATTTTCTGTCTCACAAATGTCCTTCTATGTGATCCAAACACATCAAACTTAGATTTATCTGTCCATAACACTTTTTTCCAATCTTCCACTGTCCAACATCTGTGTTCTCCCCCCCCCCCCCCCATCTTAATCTTTTCCTTTTATTGGCCCCAGATATGGCTTTTTCTTTGCTACAATGCCTAGAAGGCCAGCATCCAGGAGTCACTTCTTCACTGTCGACGTTGAGACTGTTGTTTTGTGGGTACCATTTAATGAAGCTGCCAGTTGAGGACCTGTGAGGCGTCTGTTTCTCAAACTAGAGACTCTGATGTACTTGTCCTCTTGCTAACTTGTGCACCGGGGCCTCCCACTTCTCTTTCTATTCTGGTTAGAGCCAGTGTGCGCTGTTCTGTGAAGGGAGTAGCACACCGTTGTATGAGATCTTTAGTGTCTTGGCAATTTCTCGCATGTAATAGCCATCATTTCTCAGAACAAGAATAGACTAACGGGTTTCAGAAGAATGACCAGTTTCCTGGCCATTTTGAGATTATAATCGAACTCACAAATGCTGATGTTCCAGATGCTCAACTGGCCTAAGGAAGGCAAAATTGCATTGCCTCTTTAATCAGCACAACAGCTTTAAGCTGTGCTAACATAATTGTACAAGGGTTTTCTAATGATCAACCCATTTAACATGATAAACTTGTATTAGCTAACACAATGTGCCATTGGAACACAGAAGTGATGGTTTCTGAAAATGGGCCCCAGTACGCCTTTGTAGATAATCCATAGAAAATCTGCCGTTTCCAGATATAATAGTCATTTACCACATTAACAATGTTTAGACTATATTTATGTTCAATTTAATGTTATTTATTTGAAAAAAACTAAAACTAAAATTTTTCTGGAGAAAATAAGGACATTTCAAAGTGACCCCAAACTTTGGAGCGGTAGTGTACCTGTGTGAAAGGGGTAAAAGTAGTAGTACCGTTAAAATCTTAGCCATTCCTAAGTACCCTACCTGTGCTGCTGGCTCCATCTTCCAGTGACTCCCCGAGGAAGTCTGAGTCGCTGTCAAGCCCTGAACCCTCCCCTTCATTACATGGAGCCTCTTCCCCACAATCAAAACACAGTGTTCCTCCTAGACGTTCTGAGACACATTCGTCATCGTCGTCTTCCAGTCCCCAGTTCTCTGGAAAATCTCCCCTTTCCTGTTGATTTTCACCATTCTCTTCCTGTCTGCTAAGATGAGGACAAGTCCCCTCGCCATCCTTAAACAGCGATCGTCGCAGTCGGTCCAACAGCCGAGACGCCATGAAGTCAAACTGCAAAAACTTTATGACAAGACACAACAGTATCATTGTTTTAGTTATACAGAGAGGCAAATTGAATCTTTCTATTAATCGTTATCTTACATAAACTGACAACTTTCCCCCCAAAATATGTCAGGATAAAGATCATTCCAGTAAACCCCACACATTAAGATACTATGCATACATAGCAATTTTGTCTGTTATATTGTTTCTTGAGACCTAACTATCGCTAGCTGGCAACCTGACAGTTGCTAAGGTCAATATTTGATTTTTTAAGTGTTTTCTACGGGGCATCCTACTACTGTTCAAACTTAACAATCAACTAGGATATTTGCGCTGCATATTGTAGGAATCGAGACTGAGTAGTCCAGAGTACACAATAGCAGATTTCACAATGTACGATTTCTGCAACAGACTGAACTTTGGCTTTCCACTGTGCCTTTGAATCAAATCAAATCGATAGGATCTTATTTATATCGCACATTTCATACACAAAGTCAAATCAAAGTGTTTCACACCAGGAAAGGAAAGGCATAAAAGGAAAAAATAAAATACTAATAAATGAATAAACGCAATTATAGCAATATAAATGAAATAGCTCCCAAACAATCAATTAGGATATATATATGGGGTATATAGGATATACATATACAGTTGCAATAAAAATTATTCAACCCCCATAGCAAATTACTACTACTATTACTACTACTACTGCAGTCTCAGAATTATTCAACCCCCTGAATAGAATCCCTTACAAGAGCACACATTTGCAAAAACAGGTGTTGTCTCAAGGGCTTCATTAGTTGCATCAGGTGTGCTTGAGATAAAACACATCAAATACCTAGACTGGCTAGGGCTTTGACTGTGATGCTACATTGCATGTTAGAAATATGGCTAGGTCAAAAGACTGGTCCAAATGGTTAGGAAAAGAGATTATTGCCTTGCACAAACAAGGAAAAGGATACAAAAAGATAGCAAAGTCACTGAATGTTCCTAGAGATACAGTTGGAAGCATAGTTCGCAAGTTCAAAGTTAAAGGAACCCTGGCTACACTACCTGGACGTGGCAGAAAGAGGAAGCTATCAATGGCTGCCACCAGATTCCTGAAGAGGCAGGTGGTCAAAACCCCTCGAGTGACTGCAAAAGACCTGCAGCAAGATTTGGTGGCAGCAGGCCACTGAGGTTTCAGTTTGCACAGTAAGGCGCATACTAAACGCTGAAGGTCTTGATGCCCGAACTCCAAGACGCACACCGCTGCTGACCCAAAAACACATGAAAGGTCTGCTCAAATATGTTCAAAACCATATAAATAAGCCACAGAAGTTTTGGGATTATGTTCTGTGGAGCGATGAAACAAAACTGGAATTTTTCCGTCTTTTGGATCAGCAGGTGTCTGGAGGAGAAAAAATGAAGCATACGCTGAAAAGAACACCCTGCCTAGAGTGAAAAATGGCGGTGGCTCGTGATGCTCTGGGGCTGCTTTGCTTCCTCTGGCACTGGAAACCTGCAGCGTGTGGAGAGCAAGATGGATTCAATCAAGTATTAGGAAATCCTAGGAGAAAAAGTCATGCCTGCAGTGAGGAAGCTGAAGCTTGGGCGTCATTGGACCTTCCAACAGGACAATGATCCCAAGCATACCGCAATGTCCACCAAGGCCTGGTTTGAGAAGAAGTTCTGGAAGATTCTGCAGTGGCCGTCACAGTGGCCTAAATTGAACCCCATAGAAAATCTTTGGTGGGATTTGAAGAAGGTGGTTGCAGCACGCAAACCCAAGAATATTAGTAAACTGGAGGCCATTGCCCATGAGGAATGGGCTGAGATTCTTTAGGAACGCTGCCAGAAGCTGGTATCTGGCTATGCATCACGTTTGCAGCAGGTCATAACAGCAAAAGAATGCTCTACTAAGTATTGAAGGCGCTTGTCATGAAGGGGTTGAATAATTCTGAGACTGCAGTAGTCATTAAAAGTGGCATTTTGTGTTGAATTTGGAGAAACCACTTGTTATATTAGTTGTGTGGCTCTATTTAAATTGTTCTTGTTTGATTGCAACTGCATATAGCCTACACATTTCGTGCACGCTTTGAGGTATTTAGCAGGTGGCATGCATTACGGACATATTACTGCATTTTTAGAGGCTATGGCCTAAACAACGGGTTGCAGTGGCGTTCACACTTACAATGTTGTAATGTCGGCGAGCGAAACATTCTAATATGTTAGAATCATTTTCGGGACAGACGTCGCAAAGATATCGCAAAGGCACTGACCGGAAGTCGCAAGCAGACACACTTCACGTGTAACGGGGTCCGGATTTTACGATTTTCTGTCCGATTTTAAAATACGGTCGGAGCTTGGTCGGAGAACGTACGACTTGCAAAATGGGGCTAAAATCGTGTAGTGTGACCCTGGCATTATGCCTCCTAAAACTCTAAACAACTTTTTAAAGTCGTAAGATCGCTAGACTGCACACACTACACGACTGATCTGTCTTGTAATCGGATATGTTGAAGTCGTCGAGGTGTTCACACTACATGAGTGATCGGCGGACTCTCCGACGTGACCAGATATTAAACCTTCCAGTCGGGAGTTACGATGCATCGGCGACGCATCTGCAACTGCCTCAGATTACGTTGGGACTAGTTCACACTACACGATCTTTGCTCTCGAGAGTGCGCTACGATATCCCTCCGATCTAGTGCTTTTGTCTGCGACTTTAAAAAAACGTATTGGCGAGCTGAAAATCGGACTAAAGTCGGCATTATCTGAGTAATAGTGTAGTTATAGTCGGGGAAAACAATATAGGATTGCTGAATTAAATAGTAAATCATCATGACGTAGAGTTGCATGGTGTGTTGTACTTTTAGTCAAATTTAGTGTTTGAGCGGCGTGAATATAAGTTACCCTAGTAAATAAGGTTACGTTGCTTGACAGGCAGAAAGAAACCCCGCTAGCGTAGCAGCGTTGGTAAACGTTTAGTTACAAACTCAACCAAGTTATGAGTAAGTTACACTGAACGGGGTAATGTTAACGATGTGAACGTTTCGCGTTAGCTAGCTAAAGTTAAAAGAAGAAGAAAAAGACGCACTTCTTTCTCGATGTGACACTCTGCTCTGGCTAGTAACTATGACTCGGTGTATAACGTTAAGAACTGGTCCATTGCAAGTACTTTATCTACATGGCTCTCTGTCGTTAGTTATTCACCCTTTCTTGGAGATGGCACGGGGATAGCCACTACATCATCGTGGAATGTCCCGTGTTCCTGTGGCTGGTACTGGTACAGGTAGTGTACAGGACAAGAAAAACTTCTGTGGAAACCCGATGCAGTGTGCCCTGGTTCCGTTGTTTACGACTTTGCGGCTCCCCCACAACCCCAGGCGATCGACCAAGGCGGGTTGCAAAGTTTAACTCTTCAAGTATAATACAGAGCGGTTATTGGGGTTTACAATTATTGAAAACGTATTAACAACGCGCTTTGCCAGTTCAATAAACTTGATCACGTTAGACAGATACTCTAATGCGAGACTAGACGTAACGGTGGCTTGAAATTACTGACTTCCTGTAAGAATTCCACAATAAAAGCCTGAATGTTTTGGGGAGTTGGGTAGGTTACCAACACTGACAAAAACATTTTGTTTGAACCATGTATGAACGTTTTCAGTGGTATATGGTAAATTGACCTTATGGTGTATGGTGAACTAGAGAGGTACATTTTGGTTTTGATCTTCAGTAGGCTATAATAGAATAGAATGCACAGGGTCAGGCAGCAGTTCTTGTATGATGAACATTTTGATGAGCGTTAGGTCAGAGATGAGTGAGAATTTGGTTGCACATACAGTATATTCAGCATCAAGCTGACTCAAGTCAATCAAGCCCATTATTTGTTCTTTTGGTATGGAGTTGTGGACAACTCTTATTATTTTAGTTCTCAATGTTATAACAGTCCCTGGTGCCATCACTTTTAATGTAAAGTCCAGAAGAATCAGCTTCCTCATATGGCCCTGATGTCTTTTATGACCATTTTGGCAGGGGTTTCAATTATTTTGTTTTGAATTACATTTGAGGTGTATTTAGCGTTTTCGGGGATGCATATCAATTGCTGTGAGTTTGAGTTCTTTGTGAATTGTGTAATAAAACAGCCAAATAAAAGACCTGCTGCATCCCCATCTCCCTGACTGTGCCCACGGAGAGCTAGCTCATTTAAAGTGAGAAACTGAATGACTTCGCCTATGCTTTTAACATAGTATCTGTTCTTCACAATCTGGGTTTGACCCAGTCGCTGCAGAATACTTTCACTTGTCCCAGAGCGACGCAGGTATTCCTGCCATGCAGACATCGCTCTAAAGTAAGAAATACTAAGGGCATTTTTAAAGGTGCTGTAAAGTGATATTCAAATGTGTTCTGACACCACAGAGAAATGTGTTATTAACCACTCAGCCAAGTTTGAACGATTAAAACAATCGCAGAGTATATAGAATTTGTTTTAAAAATCATGAACAAATAAGCAGTAGTTTCTGTTCTCAAACGCTGGGGGCATAGCATTGTAGTACCTATGTAGTTAGCGAGCGGGATGCTGATGCACTTTTTTAAAACGTAGTTTTTAAATAGTGTTAGGGGAGGGGTCAGGCTAAGTAGGGGCCGCAGTGCGTCATCAGGCCCCCATTAAGGCCCACCCAAAAAATCCTGGACACGCAAGTGGGGAAAAACTGTTTTAACGGTCTAACTCCACAATTCTGCACTAAATAGTTCAGTCTCTTTACATGTTTTCAGCTATTATTTTCTATCATGCATGATGTGTTTAGAGCTGTATTTACAAACAAGCCAACTCCAGTGACTAGCAAAAAATCAGCTATACAGCTAGCTGGCTAATCATGTAACCATGAATATATACAATGCCAGTACAATAGAACCAGAGAAAATAGTGATGAAGAACCAAAGGTATTATGAACCGTTTTAATTGGTCTAAGTGGACTGCTAAGATCAGGTAAATGGTTTCGCAGTTGCGAAAGGTCACTCAATCAAGTCTGTTCTGTACAGAATGTGTGGAGAAGTGTTGCGGGTTGGCATATGGCGACAATGTAGGAGGCACACTGACTAAGCACACCCACACCTTCAAAATGTCAAATAGGAAAGCAGTACAATTTTTCTATGACCATTATGGCAAAATCACAGAACTATGAACGTTCAAAGAGGGATTTTTTCAGAGTTTTCACTGTATGGGAAGATCATTTCTCTGGATGGGCAGGGCTTATCTCAGGGTGGGCAACGCCCACCCCAGCCCACCTGTAGAAACAACTCCGGGTCTGTTGCCTCCTGTAGTAAGTCAGGGCCGGGATCATAGTTGAGTGCAATAGCCGCTACCACCGGTGTTATTCCCTGCTATCAGACAAATGGAATGACACTCATGATGGTGGCGGGGATTACCCCAAGGGCAAAAGCCGAAGGGAAGTCAGCGAGGCAATGTTGAACGACTAATGAAACGCAGCATGCACCCTTGTCCAAAGACATTGCAGCTCCTCTCCAACTTCAGGGTCAAAGATAGCCAAACATAGGGCACAGATGAAGATGCAGGTGTTAAATCCCCCACACTCCAAAGGGGACGTTTGTTTTCTATCTTGCCTGTGTTATTGTCCCCACCGGGTCTTCAGAGTCAGCCACTGCTTTGTACCAAATATTATTATGACTTAATTTAATATTTGTACATTTCTTACTCACAAATCCAGCACAGCACCAGTCCAGCCTGACACTTGTTAAACTGCTTCTCCCAAATAAACAAACCAAACATGTACATGTATAAAAGTAGAACAAAATAATTTCAATAAAAAATATAGCTGCGAGCAGCGATGAGTCGTTGGCCGGAATAGGTGAAGTGTGACTGGCTTTCAGTCAGCTCAACTCCGGCACCTGCGATCCTGATCAGCGATAGCAGGAGCTCAGCTCCGACACCACGGACAACTGATATGGCAATTCGAATCGTAACACTTTCACGCCTCCATGTCTACTCCTAACTTTAAACAAACGCCCACGCAACTCCTACACTCAGTATTCGTGGTCTTGTCGCCACCTTGTTTTCCCGTAATGTTTTTCTATTTACTAAACGTAGAAGTTGTGAGGGAGGGATAATAGTTTTCCTGCCTATCAAATTGAGTATTTTTGCTAACGTCAAGGAGAGATAAGTTCATATACAGTACTAGCAAGGCGTCTAGCTCAAGTAACACTTAATTGAGATTGTTAATCCAGTGTGTATTTACAGAGAAAAGGGGCGGTGTTTTGATAATCTGGATCATGTGTTTACATTCTTATTGTGTATAATGTTTTTTATGAAGTGTAAAGTTAAACAGCAAAGCGAGCTACATACAGAATCAATTAAGCCTTTTATTCCCTTGCTACACGATGATGAGGGACTGACTGCAGTACGGGCGTGCTGCTGATTTGTAACGTTAGCCATAACAATGTATGCCAGAATTGAATGGAGAAAATAGGACAGGACAGTGCAAACGAGAAGAAAGTAGAAGTAGAACAGTGCTACCGATTATAAAGAGCAACATGATGTTCCTATGGAGAAGGGATTATTGAAACTTCAACATTCAGTGGAAGTGAATAGAAGGTCTGCTGACCAGTAAACAACGGAGTAAAAGTCATACAACCAACAGGAACTCCTATGAAACGATGTGGGCGTTAAAATAAATGAATGAATAATCATGCTGCTTGTTTATTATGTAATGGTATTTCCTTGCAGTTTTCTATATTTTCCTATCAATGCTTTAGTTTGAAAAGATAACGCAAGCAGTACTTCTAACAACGCGAGTCCAATCGAGTAACAATCTGCGAGTCCACCCTCCACCTATAATGGCTAAAACGCGGCTCCCCCACCTCAGAAATCCCAATGTAACCCCTGGTCGGACGTATACATCTATGTACAGCATGTCTGTCTGTCTGGCTGTCTATCTGTCATACGTATACATGTCTGTCTGTCTGGCTCTCTCTGGCTTACTGGCTGGCTGTCGTACACATGTATGAATACATATATAGTATGTCTGTTGTATACATGTCTGTCTGTTGTATAAATATCTGTCTGGCTATCTGTCTGTATATATATATATATATATATATATATATATATACATACATATACAGTGGGGCCAAAAAGTATTTAGTCAGCCACTGATTGTGCAAGTTCTCCTACTTAGAAAGATGAGAGAGGTCTGTAATTTTCATCATAGGTACACTTCAACTATGAGACAAAAATGAGGAAAAAAATCCAGGAAATCACATTGTAGGATTTTTAAAGAATTTATTTGTAAATTATGGTGGAAAATAAGTATTTGGTCAATAACAAAAGTTCAATTCAATACTTTGTAACATAACCTTTGTTGGCAATGACAGAGGTCAAACGTTTCCTGTAAGTCTTCACCAGGTTTGCACACACTGTAGCTGGTATTTTGGCCCATTCCTCCATGCAGATCTCCTCTAGAGCAGTCATGTTTTGGGGCTGTCGCTGGGCAACACAGACTTTCAACTCCCTCCACAAATTTTCTATGGGGTTGAGGTCTGGAGACTGGCTAGGCCACGCCAGTACGTTGAAATGCTTTTTACGGAGCCACTCCTTTGTTGCCCGAGCGGTGTGTTTGGGATCATTGTCATGCTGGAAGACCCAGCCACGTTCCATCTTCAATGCTCTCACTGATGGAAGGAGGTTTTGGCTTAAAATCTCACGATACATGGCCCTGTTCATTCTTCCCTTAACACGGATCAGTCGTCCTGTCCCCTTTGCAGTAAAACAGCCCCAAAGCATGATGTTTCCACCCCCATGCTTCACAGTAGGTATGGTGTTCTTGGGATGCAACTCAGCATTCTTCTTCCTCCAAACACGACGAGTTGAGTTTTTACCCAAAAGTTCTATTTTGGTTTCATCTGACCACATGATATTCTCGCAATCCTCTTCTGGATCATCCATATGCTCTCTGGCAAACTTCAGACGGGCCCCGACATGTACTGGCTTAAGCAGGGGGACACGCCTGGCACTGCAGGATTTGAGTCCCTCTCGGCGTAGTGTGTTACTGATGGTAGCCTTTGTTACTTTGGTCCCAGCTCTCTGCAGGTCATTCATCAGGTCCCTCCGTGTAGTTCTGGGATTTTTGCTCACCGTTCTCATGATCATTTTGACCCCACGGGATGAGATCTTGCGTGGGGCCCCAGATCGAGGGAGATTATCAATGGTCTTGTATGTCTTCCATTTTCTTACAATTGCTCCCACAGTTGATCTGTTCACACCAACCTGCTTGCCTATTGCAGATTCACTCTTCCCAGCCTGGTGCAGGTCTACAATTTTCTTCCTGGTGTCCTTCGACAGCTCTTTGGTTGAGTTTGGAGTCTGACTGTTTGAGGCTGTGGACAGGTGTCTTTTATACAGATGACGAGGTCAAACAGGTTCCATTAATACAGGTAACGAGTGGAGGACAGAAGAGCTTCTTAAAGAAGAAGTTACAGGTCTGTGAGAGCCAGAAATCTTGCTTGTTTGTGGGTGACCAAATACTTATTTTCCACCATAATTTACAAATAAATTCTTTAAAAATCCTACAATGTGATTTCCTGGATTTTTTTTCAAATTTTTGTCTCTCATAGTTGAAGTGTACCTATGATGAAAATTACAGACCTCTCTCATCTTTCTAAGTAGGAGAACTTGCACAATCAGTGGCTGACTAAATACTTTTTGGCCCCACTGTATATACACACACAAACTAGCTGGATTTAAAAAATCTAGCTGTGTTTCTGTCCTCCACCAGTCTGACATTTTCTTCCTTTACTAACAAAAAAAAATAAAAGAGAAATGTATGTAATCCAATATTCAATTACCACATGCAGCACTGATATAATCATGGTTTTAATTAAATAAATGTAGTGTAGTGTAGAGTATTGAGACTCAGCCATTGAGAATTGGGTGTGGCCACCTACCTGCAAGGACAGGAAGAAGATTTTAAGTAGCTGCCCACACTTCAATAACAATATCAGTTCAGGATTAAGTTGTAAAGGATATCAGTGAACTGCTCAGTTTCAGTTTTTCAATAAATGTTATAGTCGACATTACTCATATTGACGAAGACCATCGACCAGAACTCTTATATAAACATACTTGTGGCATACGGACTGTTTACAGATACAGTTGAGGACTATTGCCCGGGAACGAAAGGCTGAGAAAAAAAGGTAAATTAATTAAATACACAGGCATCTCCCCTGATTGGTAAGCTTGTTTGCTACCTATTTCACTCTGTATAGGTTCAGAAACGAACAACAATACAGTTATTCTTGTACAGACTATCCAATTGTCCAGTCAATTGATACAACTCAGTACAGCTGTAACCTACATCAAATTAGCCATTTGCGTAAAGGTGAACAAAATAAGTAAACCTGAGATAGGCTCGATGTATCTAGCCTGGTTGGATCAGTTGAATCACTTGTGATCACAGTGAAACGTCCAGTGGTTAACTACGAGGTTGGCATTTAGGAAGATTTCCAGGTGTGTTACGTATCATATGTTGACTGACAGTAAAGGCGTACTGGATAAGAAAATATGGTAACAGTTGCACGGAGTATGGGGGTGGGGATAGGGGGTAGAATTATTTTCCCCAAACTCTGCATTGGGCTGGCTAGTGCTTGCTGTGATCATTTTGGATAGATTTGGTCTTAAAAGTTGGCTGGGGTCTGGCTTTGGTTCTCGATAGAATTTACTGTATTCAGCAACGATGCCAACGTTTGAACCCACTAACCAAAGTTAGCAGTGTGGGTGAGGAATAAACGGTGTCAAAAGTAGAAGAACTGGTTCTCTTGAGCTAACCCTCCTTCCAGTCCTCAAACAATGTTGCATGCAGCCCTGGCGGAAAAGGCATAATCAACATGCAGGGCGGGTAGCCCTGACAATGATCTCAAACTGACTTAGATTATGTGAGGGGTAATTTAATTCTACGGAAGTCCACTACAATTTTGCATGTTCAGGAGAAGTACATTTTCTACAGACACTGTCTTTTGACTTTACTGAAAATCTCTGCGCTCTTCTTTTAGGTGTTTTCTGTTGGAGGAGGTGTATGGTATATGATCTGGATTATAATGAACACACCAATGTTTTGGAACCATTAGTTTATCCACTAATATATTATATACCAACATCATCTGTGGTTTAACCAGGAGCATATGCCTAAAGGCCCACCCAAAATGATCACTGGCCTACCCAGTCATGTTCAAAGTAATCTTTTTAACGATATGACTTTAAAAAATACAGTTTTTGAGATTTGATCTTTAGAATTGTTCTTATATCCTACTGTGACAATACTGACCAATAGGAAAATGGTTGGGGGAGGGCGGTTGTATTGTAATTAACTGTCAGAAAGTTCTTGTGATAGTTGACTGATTTGAAAAATACAGGGATAAAGATAGCCACTGAAATTGGTCAACAGTTTGCTAGTAGTGTGTGTAGCAGGAATATTACAATGGCGAAACAAACATCAATTGGACAATTTAAATATATACTATATGTGGCTCATCCACTTTTCCCAGGGCCTACCTGAAAATGTTTTTTTTCTGCCTACGCTACAGGGTTCAACACGAAGATAAATGTTCCATGTCTGCTAGTTGATTTTCTGTATTGTTACAGGGGTTTCTTAATTAATGTTATCAGACTAGAACCTAAAATATGATGGAGCCCAAGTGCCATACCAGTGGTTGTGAAATGTCCCTTTTAATCTATAACCGGATTTTGTTTACAAATCTGATATCATTGATTAGGAAAAAATCTTCAAAACTGTTGAAAACCCGACTGGGCAAATATTACACCAGAGAATGTTAGCCAGCCAATTAACAACCAATGCCAAAGTGGATTCAAACTCAATAGTTGAAATACAGTCACTAATGTCTGGCCATTATAATAATCCAAGATCAATGCAAGCAATATGCAAAACTTATGATGACACTGCTTCTGAGCTAACTATCTAAACTGTACTGTGTGCCTGTATCCCCAGCTGAACCATGAAGTGGCTCTTTTCTCCTCTTCTACCTTCTGTCCTTCTCCTGTTGCTGGTGAGGCAGGGGTTAGGGTTCCGAATCTGTGCCTTCAACACGCCCAGCTTCAACACCTCCAAAGCATCCAACTACAGAGTTATCTATGCTTTGACACGGGTACGAACACAAACACTTACTGAATGGATTGTATGTTGTATTCTCTGTGCGTAGATTCAAAGCTTTACGTCTGCACTTAGGATTGTTTTAAGTAAAGTTTTCTATGTTCATATTGTAGATTTGCCTGAGGACCTGTCGTATAGTACTTTCCATTATGTTCCCCTTCCCATACCCACCTCTCGATTCAGGTAGTATCACGCTGTGACATCTGCCTTCTCCAGGGTGTGATGGATCCTACAAGTGTGGCCACTAAAGCCTTGGTAAAAGCTCTCAACAGGTATAGCACAAGGTAAATTCAACCCAGTATAATTTAAGATCAGTGCCAAAGATAAAAAAAATGTATTGGTCGATATTGTCATAATTCCATGACAATGGAATATTCAATCTATCAATAAACAGGTATGATAAACGCTACCACTACCTGTTTGTGTCAAGTGGAGGTCTTGGAGCTTCACCAAATGACCTTCGGCAGTACGTTTTCCTCTACAGGTTGGTCTGCCCTGCCCAGGACTTTTAGTTTAGAAAGTATGGCTTTAATAAAATAAAAATAAAGAACATTCAGAATATCTTCAGATCCCCTCACCTTTTTTCCACATTTTGTTATGTACAACCTTATTCTGTAATCGCAAAAAATATGTGTTTTACTTCATGAGTCTACACACAACACCCCATATTGACAAAGCAAAAACTGATTTGTAGAAACTTTAGCAAACAAATTCATTATGTTTTTGGCTGCTATGGAATGACTCTACAAACCACATAGGATGCCACGTGTCATACCCTGCTTATTTACATTACAAAATACTTTTTAAAATGTTTGTCTTTCCATCACTCCTTGAAGGAAGTCATAGATAAAGTGCCCTCCACAATTATTGGCACCCCTGGTAAAGATGAGTAAAAGGGGTTATTAAAATTCAACTTTTGGTGAATTAGCTTCATTGAAAAAATGTTAAACATCAAACCTTTAATTGAAGTAAATTTGTTCTGAGAAAAAAAAATCTGTCATCAAGAAACAATTCTTTTTAGCAAAACCACGTGTGTGTGCATTTTTTTTTCTCTGAATAAATTTACTTCAATTAAAGGTTGGATTTCTTTCAGTGTGAGATTAAGCTAATTCACCAAAAGGTGACTTTTTTTACTTACCTTTTTACTCGTCTTTACCAGGGGTGCCAATAATTGCGGAGGTCACTGTATAACTGCTACTACCTTTACTTATTCCTCTCCCATAAATTCCCTCACCCACCATCCAGACAGGAGTCAGTGACTGCAATGGGGCAGTACCAGTATCCAGATAAACAGAACGATTTTACTAGAGAACCCTTTGTGGTGCGCTTCCAGAGCAATATAACTGGTCAGTAAATGTAAAATTGGAATTGATTGGTTATGTGTTATCTGCTACCATTACAACCATGGCTTGCCAGACCTACACATGCTAGAACTGGGCTGTTTTCAAGCTTCCTCTCTCCTTCTGACCTGAGCAGTAGCTGGGGAATTTGCACTGATCCCCCTCCACACAGCCCCCTCAATGGCGGTCAAGGAGATTGATCAGTTGTATGAGGTCTTCGAAGAGGTCATGAAAAAATGGAACATCACGGTGAGCATCAAAAGTTGAGTGGGATTTACACCCCACCACCGATATCATATTTACATCTATCATATTTAGTGCTAATGCTATTTTATACCTATGTAGTCTTGTTATGGGCATTAGCAAATTAACCATCTTGTTGGTACAGTTATGGTTTACATGTTTGTGTACATATTGAGATCATTGTTTGCTTCACAGATTGCATGGACAACCTGTGCTGACAAAAGAGATAACATGCCAGATTGCTATTTTTAGATTTTTTGTTATGTGTTTGTGTGTGTTTAGAATGTAATGTTCTTGGGAAACTTCAACGCAGGCTGCGCTCACATGACACGTGCCAGCAAGAAAGACATCCGTCTCTTCACTATGCCAGGTTTCTATTGGCTGATCGGAGACAAGGAGGACACCACTGTCAGGGACATCACAAACTGCCCTTATGACAGGTTGGTTGATGGATAGATTAATAAATAGTTACAAAACAGTTTGAGTTACTTTAAGTGAAGATGTATAATCCAGTTAAAGTGTGTGTTTGCATAGCATGCTCATCTCCTGTTTTTCCTAGAATCGTGGTGCATAGCCAATCTTTCCTGAAGAACATCGAGCCTTATTCTGCAAAGGTCTTTAACTTTGCCAAAGCGTTACGTCTCTCAAAAGACAAGGTAAGGCCTGTTGTGCTCTTAATCCTCCTTTTACTAATAATTGGGATAGAATATGTTGTTATTCATAGCTGCAGTTCATTTTTTATTTTTTTAAACAGATGTTACTGTGAACTGTATTTTTATTTTCCAACCAGGTTCTCAAAATCAGTGATCGCTTTCCTGTGGAGGTGGAGCTACAAACCAAAGACACTGCACAGTCTAGTCAAATCACGCCCCTTATTTTCATCTTAGGCCTTTCTGTGATAGTTTGGCCTCTCTGATCATTTAATTTAATCTAGTTATATTGATTTGTCATATTCAGTTACTGTGTCTTTTCCTCATCGGTCCTCACCGGTCCCTAACACTGGTCTTCTTGCTTGCCAAGTAAGGAAAGGTTTTTGAGCCCCCCCAATGTTTTAAGAAAGAGTCAAATAGATACATAGTCATAAAGGATATACGTGGAATTCTCTTGAATGCCCCATTCCTTCCACCTTATATTGCTATACATGTATTCCGTTTAAAAAGGGGAAAAAGCCATTCCTAAATATTATAAAACTGAACGTACCCCTCTTGTGTGAATAATGTCCTTCCACTGTCATTTGTTTTCTGCTCTTTTGTCAGGTATAGGTGTAGGTTTCTTTTATATGGAATTTTATGTTTGAATCAAATCTTTTTTTAATGTGTGCAATGTTTTGAATAACAATAACACTTAGTAAACTGATATGATGCTGTAGAGTAAATATTACAATACCCTTAAAATGTTTATTTTTAATACATTTCATTAAACGTTTTTGTTTGATTTAATGTGCAATCGAAATAAAGCATTCGCCAATGAAAGTTTTGCCTTCCACACCACTAGGGAGCGATATATAAAGGTGTAATAACAGAAGTGTTGAGTAACCATCGACGAAGAGTTACAGCTAAAAAAGGTTTAGTAAACGTGGCCTTAGCGGAGAAGCAGAATCAACTTCGGTGAAAGAAAGACAGTCACATCATCAAACATAGCTTATCTAATCGACAGGATCACCGAAAGGCAGTAGACCTGCCACATAGAATGGCTGAAGTTAATCATGGGTCGGTTATGTCAGACGAACCCTCGGTCCAGGACCCTCTGAATGCAACCGACTCAAATGTTACAGACGCAGTAAACGCTACCGTGGCCAAATTTGTGGCGACTCCGGAGGGAACAGCTCTTGCATATGGCAGTTTGGTGTTTATGGCCCTTGTGCCCATCTTCTTTGGGGCCCTGCGGTCTGTCAACTGCTCCAAGTCAAAGGTAACATCCGACAAGTAGGAGTAGAACGAAAAAGCTAATTGATAAACGTTTGACTTAGTGAAGCATTAAAGCTTGGTGTTGGTTGCTGGCCCACCTCAGGCCAGGTGGTGTTTTTTTATTTTGTTTTGGCAACCGTTACTTACTTACTTATGATAGCTAACAAGCTGGCTATCTGGTACACCTCCATAGCCTTCCATTTGGCGTTGTGGCCATATAGCATATGGCCAATTCCACCTAAGGCAACTAACTCATTACAATAATACACTCTATTGACTGACGGGACGTAGTGCAAGCCCCGGCAATATGTTAGCCAGCTAGACTTGACTCTTGGTAGACTTGACTCTACTGGTTTCTCCGGTATGTTAAAATACATGCGCAGGGTAAAAACCCACGTCCGGTCTTACACAGACTTATTTTTGTGATTATGCACAATTATTCGTTTTTAAAAATACAGAGCTGCCTTGGGAGTTACTAGAATAGGCAAGTGAGCAGAAAAGGAGTATTTTAGAGAGAAGTAGTGTGTGACAGAAGGGATGGAAAGACGATGGCAATTAAAAATAATTTAAAGATGGATGTAGTTCCCTGAAATGTTTTACCCTTACATATTTTTTAACTATGGTTTGGAGGAGGAGGAGGAGGAGGAGGAGGAGGAATTATTAATAGGAATTATTATTTATAAATTATAATTATACTCCGTTGTTTATAGGAGGAGGGGTTTGTTCTCAGCAAAGAGCAAGAAAGGCACAGTATATAATAGCCAGCATCAGTCCACACCAGCCAGTTGCATTATTAAACTAATAGGTTTTGTAAAGCTGAACCTAGAGCTTTGGTGTCCCTACTTAAAGAATATCCACATTTAAATTTATGTGTGAATTGACCAGTCCCATTTATGTAGCGTTCCAGTTTGGTTCAATATCTGATGAAATCAATCAGAAAAAAAAGCATACATTCAGGAAATGTGACAGGGCCTGTTACTTTTTCATGGCACAACCAACACAGATCCAGCCAGACAGATCTTGAGAAAAATTGCAGGTCTTACGGCAGAGGTGAAGTTGGAACAGTTACATGTTCATTCATTAAGGTTGTGGTGTGTTCTGAACTAACTATGGCTGCCCTCCGTTTTGCCTCATGTTGTGTGTGTTGCTGTGAGATTCTGTTCTTCGTGATGCCTTTCTGCTGTTTTCCCTGAACATCTCTTTATACACTGTCTGTCTGTAGGTTGCTGGAGACAGTGGGTATGGTTTAGAATATCGAGTGAGTATGGGAGCCAGTGGCGCAGAGTACACACACACATTTACTAAATTACAAAAGTGAAGTATTTTTTAATTGCTACCTTATGAAAATGATGACAGTGGATGAGACTTAAAAATAGAACCCACTTACATACAGGTTAGAGCCTGACCGATACTTAATATTGGTCCGATACCGATATTAGGGAGTAAAAGATTTCCCATATTGCTATATCGACCAATCTTCTTCATTTATGTTGCTGGTTTTATTGTTTTACGTCTGTTCTAATGTTTTATGCAGATGTTTTCCTCTGGGCTCGATTGTAAGAGAGATCCATCTCAACGGGACTCGCCTAGTTAGCCTTTTTTCACATATTTGTTTAAAAAGACAGCTAAATTGAGCAACCAATAATTAAAAAAAGTCTAAGTGTCATATGCAAGTGTAGTATTTTCTGAAAGCTTATACCTTGTAATTTCGTACGGTGTGCAAGCAGTTATATTTATAAATACAAGAGATAAAGCACTAATAAAATATACACTAAAGGAATTTTTCATACATTGTTTCATCTTAAAATGTAATTAGTTTATAATTTCCTTTACCTCTTAGAGTTTTGAATCCTTGGATAATCATTAAACAATATAATCTACCATATCTGGGCAAGTTTTGAACTTCTAGGCAAATGGCTGATATCGGCATTTTGTAAGTGTTGGCAGTTAGCCGGGAGTGTTCCAAAACGCACGTTTTCCTTCACATTAAGCCAGTCTTTGTACTCCTGTCTCACCGTGCTTAGGATCATGCACACAAGTTTAACTAAACTAATCAAACAATTCATAGTATCCATCAAAAGGGTCCGAAGTTGAAAACTAATACGACACTAGTTGTGTCACAGACCATAGTATAGTAATGATCTTAACCATACAGTACCGATATGTTCAATTAGTGCTGTCTCCACCTGGTTAGCTAGTTAAATATTAGAGACGGGGCTAACCTAACATCTAGGCGGGTGGCTCAGCCAATGTCAGGCCAATTACTTTGAGATTGGCCTTGTTTCGAAGCTAAGATTTTTCTGATTACAAGGGTAAAGAACACTCCCCATGAAGAAAATTGTGCATTTTTTTTGTCTTGTTAGCTAGCAGTGGAATTGGGAGACGAATGATGAGATTTATATACATTTTATCTTGCTTTGATCATGGTTTCGTATATCGATAAGTCGACAAAGTACGGTGCACCCAGTGTACGCGTAACTTGCTCGTTGCTTGTTAGCCCTATGTAAAGACGTGGTTAATCTAACACAGTTCAATGACTGTGAATCAGCATTGATGGTTAAAAAGACGGGTTTAACCTTTTGACACATACATTACATATTTACTTGTAGACATTTAAGTAAACTTTTAATAAGGATAATCAATAAAACATAGAAACGTTCAAAATAATAAGAGAACGTCCAAGGACAGCAAATATTTTTGCCAATAGCCATATAACGTTATAGGTGGCGGGCCATAACGGCTTATCAGTCGGGCTCTAATACAGGTTTTATACGGGTTACCCCTTACAAAAGAAATCTTTGATAATCAGCTTAGATTATTGATGTGTACAGTATAATGTAGTGGGCCAGCAGACCACTAAGAATATAGTAGCAAACACATTGACCCCGTTATCATTCTTCATGAAAGAGAAGTCTTAATCTATTCTTTTGTGATCTAGTAACCCTCCCAGGAGAGGAAGAACACAGATCTAGGTGAGGTGATTCACATAGCAAATCAAATCCTCCAGCTCTTTTCACCTCTACTTCACATTCCATCTTTTTTCACTTCTCACAGTATTTCTTTGGGATATTCAGACATTTTAGATATACACTTTGCATGTTAGCCTACATCAAAGAGTTTTACTGTTTATTTCCCCCTTCACAAAAGACAGCTTCAGCTTATTGAGAGGAGCTTCCCTATCCTTAGCAAAATTGGCTTTTATTGGGTTTGCTGGAACCCTGGAAGGTCTTTGCCTGACAGGAAGAGGTTTGAGGGGAACGCTTAGCTATAATGTTTATACCATGACCTCGTCAAGAGTTGGGTTGTGTTTTTGTCATGTTGGTATGTTTTGCTTAAAAAAGAAATTCCTCTCTTTTTGCTTTTTCTGCCTTTTTGGCATATTTCTGCCTACTCCAGAATTCATCTGATATGCCTGAAACCATTACCAGTAGAGATGCTGCCCGGTTCCCTATCATTGCCAGCTGTACCCTTTTTGGACTATATCTATTTTTTAAGGTAAAAACTATTTAAGTCTTTACACCACTGTTAACCTGTGTATCATACACTATAGAGTCTATACCATAGACCTTAACGTAACTTTCCCCAAATCATCCACTTCAAAGTAGTCTACACCTTTGGCCTGTCCCATACTTGGAGTATTGAAAAAGTTATTCTCTATTTACATTGTTTTCTCAACACTGTCAAAATGTATTGGTGGAGATGCATATGAGATATTTTACTGCATTAATGATACAGACCATATTACAAGTGTACAATCAGCTTAGAGATGGCCAAATTGGATGAGATTGTGATACATTGATTTTACTTTTGGCAATCCGAAGACAGTGTCACATTAAACATGTAAGGTTGCAACCATTATGTTAAAATACTTTTTGTATGCTGCTCTCTTTGTCTACTGATGTTTCTTTGGGGGCTGGTGTTGATGTTAAGTGCTAACTTGTTACTTTTGTGTTCTGTGCCAGGTCTTTTCTCAAGAGTACATCAATATGCTGCTGTCCATGTACTTCTTTGTCCTGGGGGTCCTAGCACTGTCACACACAATGAGGTGTGGTTTGTACTGTGTATATACCAGAATATAGTTTAGAGAGAACCAATAAAAGGTTAACCAATTAACATAAACCAATTAACATAATCACACATACTTATGTGCTGGGATTATTATATATATATATATATCTTTTTTAAACATCTTCTGCATGTTACTGTAAGAAGGGAATGATGACAAAAACCTATTTGCTCTATTCTTCCCTTGCTCTTTCCTCTGCCTCCTGTTCAGCCCATTTATGAACAGGATCTTGCCGGCCTCAATGCCCAACAAGCAATATCAACTGCTTTTCACCCAGGGCTCAGGGGAGACAAGGGAAGGTAAGAAAATATAAATTTAAATGCCCTCATTTAGGGCTTATCAGTTTGGCCTCTATTTTTGTATTTTTTATGATTAGAATTTTTTTCTGCTGAATTATAATCAGGTTTTCTCTAAACAAACTAAAAACAATAATCAAAGGACTTAAACCTTTTCTTTAGTAAAATGTTTAAAATAATTCTGTTTTTAATTACGGTACGGCCCTAATATAATGTGGTCGTTCACATCCATAAAATGTAATCGCGAAAAAAGTGGGTTTCAAGAAAATGATCATTCAAACTGGCAAATTGTTGACATCCTAAAACACCCCTATTTTGCCCAATTTAACGCTTTTTCTGTATGTTTACTTTCTGGCAAGTAAATTACCGTTCGAATTAAAGATTTTCGGAATGTTACAGTAGAAATTAAAACACAATGGCACCAATGACAAAATCAGGGTTTTATTGTACTTGAAGTGCTGTTTCAACTAGTTTAGGCTTTGTGTGCGTTAACGGAAAGGCATGGCATTGCGTACAAGGTCTATCAGGAAAAATATTGAATGGTAATGGAAGTTGTATATTATGAGGTTCTCAACACATCACCAGAGGCCTGCACTACAAAGTGAGATGGCTTAACCAGGTAAGTTCAGGAGTAACTCAAAGCTTTACCTCTGCGCTCAAAAGCATAACACAGCATTAGAAATGTGCCAAAATTCAGATTGGCTGGTCTGATCTTCAATCACAACAATTCCGGACCAATACGGGGCTTAAAGGGGTTGTTCACCTTTTTGAGAAATAGGATAGGATACTGAGCCCTAGTCAGACAGGATGATTGACATCAATGTTTGTACGTCCCATATTGAGTTAGTTAGGTTGCCTGCTAAATGTAGCCTAGCTCCATGACTGTAAGCTAGTGGAAACTGGCAGCATGGCTCTGTCAGACAAGTGACAAAATACACCGTATACAGGATTAAGTCTTGTTGTGGGTATGTGGACATGCCAGGTTCATGATTCAATGAAATATGTGATTGCGCGTCTTCGTTTGAGTTGTCATTACCACATACCTGCAGGTCTGAGCAAAAGTGACAACCGCAGTCCAGAAGTAAAGTAAAGGATAAGTAACCCTGCAAAGTTTAATCAATAGACCAAATATCTCTAATCCCTGCCTTTTAAGGAAGATCAGGGATCTGACAACTTGCTTTATGTGCAGTCAACTACGCATCCATTTCTCTTCATACAAGATTTCTTTATAGTTTTCTTGATCATAGTGTGCTTCAGCAGTTATAGGCCAACTTTCTTCAAGCATGTGGATCAAACAGGGTTTCAGTTAAATTTGTGTGTCATTTGAAGTATGATTCATCATAAGACTGGCATTGCAAAGATAAGACATAATTTAGGTGACAAGTGGTTTCATACTAAGTGGTGCTTGTAAAAAGATTGACAAGAAAGCAGTACCACTTCATGGCTCCTTTTTGGAACTGTAACCTACACTCAGTGAAATAGTAGATTGATTGATATAGTTACAGCAGAGAGTTTTGTTGCATGGCTATACACCAACTATGTGAGGATCAATTCAGTTGCATTAAGTCAATGTTGTTTTAGATTTTAATAAGTTCATTTAAATATCTTTTTTTAATCTCCCTACAATGCCTTTGTTTGTGTAAAAATTCTGTGGACATTAAGCATTTTTGAAGAGACTAGTATTGATCATCTTGTTCTTCTCTTTTGTAGAGATTGTGAACTATGAGTTTGACACCAAGGACCTTATTTGTTTGGCAATCAGCAGTGTGGTGGGGGTCTGGTACATCCTCAAGAAGGTACCAATCACAGTCTTAATTCCTGCGTGCGCCTGTGTGTGGTTTTGAAGTTTCCTAATGAGAATCCCTGTTTTTCTGGGACATCATAGCACTGGATAGCAAATAACCTGTTTGGACTGGCTTTTGCTGTGAACGGAGTAGAGCTGCTTCACCTCAACAATGTCAGTACTGGCTGCATCCTTCTCGGAGGCCTGTTTGTATATGACGTGTTCTGGGTAAGACACGCACGCACACACACACACACACACACACACACACACACACACACACACACACACACAAAGATCAGGTTGTCGTTTCATAATTTGGATTTACTTATTAGCCAAAGTTCAGTCAAAAAAATAAAATTCACCAGTCTTTTTGTCTGATGCTGGTTACCAAAGGACCTCTCTGTCTGTTTCTAGGTGTTTGGAACCAACGTCATGGTAACAGTTGCCAAGTCCTTTGAGGCGCCTATCAAGTGTAAGTGTGGGTGTGTGTGTATGTGTTTAGTTGCGTTAGCCTACTTGCTACAAATTGTCAGGTTCTGTGTAGTTCATGTAGCGACCATAGGTAGATTGAATTTGTTCATTTGGGCTTGATTACTAGAATTGGTGGTGAGAAACTTAATTCACCAGTGTTGCTTCGATATTTAGTTATCTCTGTTTGTATTGAGTGTTGTTTTTTTTGCCAAAATGTTAGAGTGGATCTGAAAATTGGTGTGGCAAAATCTAACTTGTGCCTTTTTTTTTGGTTTGAATAATGTTGTGCCTACAAGGCAAAGCCACCATCACTCCATTTTAACTGTTGCATTCATTCATCTTTGTCTCTCGTCTGTCTTTTAGTGGTTTTCCCTCAAGATTTGTTGGAGAAAGGGTTGGGAGCTAGTAACTTTGCCATGCTGGGGCTGGGAGACATAGTCATACCAGGTAGGATTCATACACATGCAGTGTACACACATACACACAAGACATTTTTGTTCAGTAATCTTATTTTTAGTCCAACGTTTTCTATCTCTCTGTTCAAGGCATCTTCATTGCTCTACTGCTCCGTTTTGATGTCAGGTGAGAAGATTATCGCAGCTATCTGGACGTCTGCTTTTGTTTCAAGGGATAACACTAATGAGTTCCTCATAGTCACTTTTCCTAATGCTTGAATAACCTTCATTAAGAATCTCTCTCTTTCCCTCTAGTCTTAAGAAGAACAGTAGGACATATTTTTATGCCAGTTTCCTGGCCTACATTTTTGGGTTGGGGCTTACTATATTCGTCATGCACACCTTCAAGCACGCCCAGGTGAGAGTGATGAGGTTGTCAGAGGGTCATGTCAAAGACGCATCTTCACATATCTGTAGATGCTTTTGATGTTAGCGTTAACCCTTCTGCTGTTTCTTTATTTGATCTCAAATTGATTTTGTGTTTGTGTACGTGTCTAGCCGGCCCTGTTGTACCTGGTCCCTGCCTGTATTGGGTTCCCAGTCGTAGTAGCGCTGATAAAAGGAGAACTCACTGAGATGTTCAGGTATTACAATCCTTTATGTTAGTAGTATAATGCAATTAATACACATTCACTGTAAATTACAACTACCAGGTTTTAACATCACCCTTTCAGGTGGTTAGGTTACTAACTGTTCATTTACACTGACTTGTACTAGTAATACAGGGCAAGAACCATCTTCATCTCCCCTCCTCTTCATTACGCATCCTTTCATCAATTGCTAGACTACAGGACTGTCTGGCTATTCCTTTGCAGCTCTCACCTCTCTTAAATCACCTTTTCTCTAGTCTCCAGCTCTATTAATTTGCTAGTTGGCATCACAATAGTCCCTTGTACCAAGCATTTCTACGATACTGAATACATTGCTCAGACCTCGTTCCTCTTACTCATCCACCTCGGTATCTTTTCTATTTACCACACTATATTTTACTCAAATTTTCTTATGTGGAGACTGTACGTCTGTGGGTCTTATAACTGACTGGTAGAGCATTTCTTACTAGCCATCTTACATTTTTTTCTTTCATATTTCTACACCCATTCTCCTTTTTCTCTTTCCTTTTCTCTTCGCCTCTACAAACCACACCGCCCCAGTTATGAGTCATCAGAGGAGGTGTTTCCCCTCACCCCCCGACTTTCTTCCTACCCGTCAGTCAGTGGTTCTCCTTCCAGCCTCGCTAGTTCCATGGAGAGCCACTCCTCCTCCTCTCCCCATCGCCGTCGCCGGCAACAGCTGTCCTCCATATAGAGGTTCCTCCCCCTTCTATCAGGGCAGGTACGGCCCTAAGCTTCTCGGGTCAGATGGGATCTTTTAGCGCTCCATCTTTTAACTCCTTGCTCCATAACCTCCTTAAAATCTCCATCTATTTCTTTATTGAACTTACCTCTCCAGTCAGTCCTCTTTTACGGTTTTGATGTCCTCTTGCTTTATCTTGCTCTGCTGCCACGTTGTCCTTCCACGGTCTCCTCCTGCTTCCACTGTTGTCTGCCCACAGGGGCCCCCCAATGTGATGTGGGGCATCCCATCCCCTTTGTTTGCGCATGTATAAAGTTATGAGTTTTTTTTTTTTTCCTTCAACTATAACCAGTACACTATTTTGATGTGTTGCCAGTCGTCTTTTTTTTATGTGTACGTTTCTGGCCTATATCCCATGGCTTTTCGACTCTCATTCTCTCACCACTTTATCCATCCATTATCTATTATCCAGATATGAAGAGACTCCACCAGAAGAGGAAGAGGAGCTGAAAGAAGAGTCTTTAAATTTGGACAAAAAGGACCAATAGTTCTTGTCCAGTCTGCAACCGCCCCATTTTACCCCACCTTTATATTGCTTATTGAGGTGGGGTTATGTGTTACACAATTTTGTCACTGGTAAACCATGGAACCGTTCACACACTGAATACGTTTGAGATGTTGAGCAGCAGGATTATTGGTAAGTCTGTACTCAAGGCTCTGCTTGGCTTCCTTGTGTACAGCGCCTGTTCCCAGGGCTGGGCTGCACTCAGATGGTTACAATCTGTAACTTTCAGTCTCTTTAACAAACATCTACAAGGTGGGCATAAGAGAAGATGTAGGAAAAGAAAAAAGCTCACCTTTTCTAGACAAGTCTGAACAAGGCTTTGGATTTGGTGCACATACGATGTTATATCATGTTTCTTCTTCATTTGGTTATCTTCATCCACTTTGCCTTTTGCTTTCTCTGGTCGTTTTATTTTGTTGCTTTTTGTTTTTACCATAACTGGCCAGAGGTAAAGATTGAAATTAGATAAGACTGACCGTGATTTGTTTGTTAGTTTTATGAATTGTCACACATGCCTTTTCTATGTTTGATGTATTAGACTGGATTTACTGTATAAATACGTCATTGCAACATTAGGTAAATTGTTTGTTTTATTACCTTACACAGTACTTCAGCTTTAGTTTATGGATTATATAAATGTTGCTAAAATGTGTTAAATTCTTACTGCCAACGATAAATTTGAATTGCCAATGATAAAGTTGGGTATTTAAGGCCATGCATTGATGGGTGTATTGATACTATTTCGTTGCAATGCAGGCACTTTTATCATCTTTAATTGCTCTTTCGGTTCAAGTTTTTAGTGTGATTTTTCCATAGAACTCTCATTGAATGTTTTATCATACCTGTGCAAACATGTTTAAGGTTGTCATTATCTGATCAAGTCATGGTATATTTGACACTATATTTGAATATGATAATTATTTCACTTTCTGCTGGTTTAGAGTCCTCCAAAATTTGGAGTCCCCTACCAGAAAGAAGCTAGTTGGAGGAAGGAACACCAAAGGGACCAAACTCTTAAGTAAAAACATAGTTCTCTCAATTCTTGTTTATCTAAAATATAAGTACATTGTTAAAAGGCATCAATCACAGGCCAGAAGCTGCCTATATTTTTCCATTTATTTTGCCTCCTACCGTAGCTCTATGGATTCATAGTTTCTTGGAGGATTAGATGTACAAAAGACCCAATCCACTTGGTGCAACATTTCCTAGACCTCAAATCTATGGTGGAGGCCATGCTAATAGATGTACTAGGAAGGGAAGACATGCAGGAAGGAAAGGAGTTGTTTCTTTGACAATTATAATGTGAAATCTTTCTTCTATTCCTTTTAATTGTTCCTTATCTTCCCATGATAAATCTGCAGTTATAGGGGAAAGGGGGACAAAAAAATCCGACCAGCTTGCTTGCTTATAAAGATATATTTTTTATGTTAAGGTATTTCTGTTCATGTGCTATGCATGATGAGTGCAATGGCCCTTTTTCATTTTAACCAAATGTACATAGTGAAAGTGTAGGCCTCCTTTCCTGTATTTGTGCAGGGTCTCATTCAGTGCCCATGTCTATTTTATTTGCAATAAATCTTAAAATTGTTGACAAGCATATTTAACAGCATGTGTCTGAGTACAAATCCATAAAGTGTTTGTGTATGCCATATTGAAATTGTCCAATTGCTAACACGTGTTGCTGCTTGTCGGGCTCCACAAATCAGCAGGAAAAATATTAACATTATCCACTCAAGTGCTTACCCTTGTATGTGTACACTAATATCCTGCGCCCTTTCAAAATTGTAACGGAACAAAGTTTATATCCAGTCAAAATCGATCATATTGCGTTAAATGAAAGAGGATTGCATTACTTAATATAGTATTAAATCATTTTATATGGAGAAGAAACATTGCCTAATCGAAAAGCAATCGTAGAACAATCCGTCTTGAAATTAATGTCCATATCTACATAACATCTGTATTGTACAAAACAAACAAACTTTAAACTTGACAAAGATATGCCAAATCAACAGGGATGGGGCCTTTATTGGACCCACACAGTTTTCACTGTGAAAACTAACGTTCTTTAAAACAAGAACTCTGCCCCCACCCCACCCTTTAAATCAAAATGTTGCCTCTCCAAATCCACAACTATCATGGCATTTAACTAAGGGTTGCATTACAATCGCAGTCATCTGAACATGAGGTTGAACTGATGTGCTCCCGCGTCCTTCGGTTCCTATTGGTAAAGGAGAGCTGTGTGAATCATATGGCAGTGATCTGATATATTTTACCACAACTATCACAGGATATAGTTAGCAAAACACTGGATTCCATTTGTCCAGGTTAATATGAAGAGGAAAATATAAACGACAAAGTCAAGCCTTTCAACAGTCAAGAGATTGTTAGTGCAAGAGATTTATAGTGATAGGCTGTTTTTCCTTTATGGACATTTATGCAGATTTACTTGAATGTATTTTTCCCTCTTTCACACCATTTCAGACCAATCAAAGGATGATGATCAGGCAGTTAAAGTTGCTCACCTGTGTGAAGCAGATGAAGATATAATACCAGTCAAAAGTTTAGACACGTTCCCATTCAAGTGAATCCGCTATTACCATGTTGGCAGGGCTCTTTCATCTGTATTATCTATGTTCTCTAAAATGTAATCTTGTGTTTATGCACCCTAAAATTTTGGAGTGCAACAGACAAGATTTAGCTCTTTCAAGAAAGTGGCATCATTGTAGTGCTAGTGAAGGGTGAATAAGTGAATGTCATGTTCAAATGCAACATAATAGCACAAATAATTTAAATGGACATTTCTAAATACATTTTAACCCCAAAATAAAGTGGGAGATTACTGAGCTACAAAAATTGATCTAGAAAATCTTTAAAATAATCTCCCCAAAGCAGTTGAATATGTCAAATTAGAGAAAATTGCATCATTATTGTATGAATTTTTCAGGAGAAGGACCCCCCACTCTAACTGTGGTCTGTTCCGCTGTTCTAGCTCTGGTCCGACTCAACTCCATATGGGAAAGGTGAAGTTTGGGATCCACAGCAGGTGCACGTATTTACCACGAGAGGCGCCGTTTGTGCCTCAAATCAGTCAGAATTTCGACGGCCTGCTCAAATCTGACAGAATCGTCGCAGGCTGGTGGGTGGCAGTGATATTGCTAGAGTCAGGGAAAGTCCATTCGCATCCGACACTAAAAAGAATCGTTCAAAAGGAGTCATTCGTTAGTTTTTTGCACATCACAACTAGCTTTTGCTCGCATTTGTTATCATTCGTTCATTGACAGAAGCTACGAGCAATGGGGGAGGCAGAGGTTGCACCAGCAGACGAAAAGCAAGCAGATTCTGTCCTCGGTACCGTGGATGACTCAGTGATATGGAGCCAAGAAGTTGAGGTGTGCTTGTTTCACGCGATGCTTGGCCACAAACCCGTAGGTAAGATGTACAAACTGGCTTCATATAGCTAACTTCGTTGGATACCTTGTGTTGTTGCATAAGAACGCATACACATGTGTTCTGTTCTCTTGTTGCCAATGTGACGCGTATGCTTACGCTCTCGTCCAGCTGTAGTTTAGACCCAAACTAATTTGACATAGAAGTTGGGTCGACTTGTGCATTCATTTGACGTAGAAGTTGGGTCAACTTGTGTATTTAGGAAGTACATAATTAGTTGGCTCTGGCTGTTATGGCTTCACTATAGTCTTTGTCTTCGGCAATGTAAGCCAAGAGTTTGCTTGTGTCTTACTTTTAGTCAAAATAGACTCCGTGCTATGTTAGTAGATCAAACGCATTTTTATCATGGCTTTTGTCTAATGTTCCCTTTATACATTATATTGCTTAAATAATTCAGCGTACTAGTGTAGGGGAAGTTGAACTAACCGGATCACGTGATCAGACGGGCAGTGGTTAACAGGCTATGGGAAAACAGCTTGTTAGTAGGGTACTACTATTCAATCTTAAGGGCAAATTCAACTCATTACAAAGTCAGGTTGACATTAATAGGTTAGAAAACAAGGTATTAAACAATCCAAATATCGAACTGTCTAAAAGTACAGCTTATAGTGATTAACGTAATGAAACGTTTACTTTTCACCAAGGCCGCAGCCATCTTGCGTCACGTGACCTCAAGGACGTCATGTGCAAGGTAGTTCCACTTCTACTTGCCACAGTAGGCCTTTCGATTTAGGCTGTATTCGTAATCGTCTATTGCACTTAATATATTACATTTGTCAGAAATGAGTCGAAAATATGCCAGCGGTTTATTCATTCATAGCTGTTTGTTGGCTACAATGTGTACATATGTTTTAGGGCTGCACGACATGAGGAAAGTATGCGAAAATCATTGTTGAATTTTTCGATAACGATATTTCTTGCGATAATAAAGAAATGTAGGTGCACACAGCACTGCCTTTCTGCTGCTTTCAGTAAAGGGCCTACTGCTCACAAATTGCCTATTGACATTGAAAAAATCTTATTGGACAAATTGAAACACGTAGGCCTACTGTATCTTAAAAACCAAGCACCAATCAAAAATATATATGAATGATAATTCGATTTTAAAGTGCAGTTTCCCCCTCCTACTCTCTCCCGCTGCCTCATACGGTGCTCTGTCTGATTGGCCAAATATATTTGTGCGGGGAAAAGCATGGCGCGTATCAGACAAAGTAGCGCCTGATCAAATAATGTAATTATAAAAGAATAATCATGTAATTTGTTAAATATAGAGCCAAATAAAATCTTGCAGTCTTTTGCGATATGTTTATTGCGCAACTTGACATCGCGATGACGATAAAAAAAAAGTAATCCTCATGTTTTTCTGCTACATCATCAATTATTTGGACTAATTTGATCTGACTTGTAACAGCAGTTATAAACAGAAGACCAAGACCTAGCTGTTTCAGTGTTGATCCTTGCCATTATAAAAGCACCTTAACCAGCGACAACCACCGTTACATAGGCGGAGTTTGACATTTGTGCTGGGAGGGGCAAACATTTTTTACTGATGTCAATGCGTGGCGTATATTGGCGTGGTGTGAGTATTTTAGACTTTTAACGTAGTGACATATTTCAGCCTATGATGGTAGCGAAGGTTAATAGTCCAAGCACTCTGTCTTTCGAAGCTTTAAAGTGACATTTCATCCTGAAATGTTTTTGTTACTCGTTAAACTGCCATCTACGTGCCACTGTTATTTCAATTATTCAAGTAGGCCTATTTATAGTTTATATTCCCAGTTTTAGCCGGTGTCACAATTGTACAATTTTCTTAATCTGAAAAAATCCTAAATGTACGAACGCATTTCATTGATTATGTTTTCTTTCTTCTAGAAGCATATTTAAATATACTGTACATCACTTTGGTCAACGCTGCTTGTTTCAAAAATGCTTTATAAATAAACTTGATTTAATTTTATATTAGGCTACTATCCAGAAAGGGCTAACCTTGCCAATATTAGATAAATGCAGCACATGTTGTTCTGTTATACCACTGCCCATTTTGCAGTAAATATTTGTTTAAGCTAACAAGGCTAGACTGGATCACATTTGGAGGCACATTTTCCCCATGAAGGTATATTTTCTAGTGTAACTGTTAATGACATGTATTTACTAAAACACAAGCTGCATTTAAAATTATCATATACAATTTGAATACGCAAACCAAGTATAAAATATTGTTAATGAATTAGTACAAACATACCAAGCAATTACTGACGTATATTAAACACCTTTTTTGTTGTAGATTTACCATCCATAGATGTGGGCTAGAATGCAGAGATAAGAGATACACCTGTTTGAATAAATGTTATGAACATCTTTTGGCTAGAAGAAGAGCATGTAACATTTATAACGAATTTAGCCTAAACTAGTCTCAGTTTAACCGTTCAAGTACTTGACATCGTCCCGTCTGAGGCTGCAGGTCTGAGGCTGCAAGTCGTCTGAGAGCACAGGCTACAGTTGGATATTTCTCTGCGTATGGGGAGAGTTCAGCATTTCCGGTAACGTACGCCATTGAAGATGTCAACCTCTAAGGGCCGTTTTTATTGCCGGCCGTTTTCCATTTTTAAGTCCCCATACTTTCTCGGAAGGCGGACTTCTCCGATAAAGTCTGGCATTGTGAGACTAGCTAGTAGCTATACTAGATTAGATCCTAAAGTGAATTGGCTAACAAAATAAAGCCCAAAACAGTCTGATTAAGTTATAGGAGCGATGTGATCAATCCATTCGTTGTTTACGTTACGTTAGATAGTATATCATTAGTTAGCTACAATGTGATGATACACCATGTAAAAACCACAGCTTTGGAGTTTTTCTATGGTGTATTTTGTCACTTTTGATAAAGCCATGCTAGCCGTTACTACTGGCTTACATTTCATTGCGCTAGCAAGGCTACATTTACATACCTACTTAAATAACTAGCTAAATAACTCATTATTGGACGTAAAATCATAAAATTTTGATCATCTTGTCTGACAAGTGGTTGTAGGAACATGTCTTATTTCCCAAAAAGTTGAACTTATTAAATCTTTTAGAAAATGCTTGAATAGAACTTACATTATAAGTAAACATTAAGATGCATATGATTTGAGCATACATCTCAGTATGGTGCTCTGTAATGTTTATAATAATGATTTAAGTGTGTCAAACCTTTGTATTATAGATCACTTCACACTATTCAAGCATCTTGCAGGACTCACTTCCATTGTTGTTGACCCCACCATAATAAAGACACTGACCAAAACCGAGATCTGTGCCAGACGAGCAATGCGTAAACCGCTGCTAACTTCCAGTAACATAAATGCTTGTCTCTAGTTTGCCCAAAAAGTATTTCGATTATTACAGTTCTTGATCAACGGTCTATGGACAAATACTCTAAGTCAAAAGTAATTTTGATTTACTTGAGATTAGAATGTCACAGGGGCAAACACATTTTCACGGCACTTTATGTACATTCTGATTGCAGATTTAACAAAAGAAATTGGAGATATGGGTGCAAAAGATACGTTTACTTTTAATCATTAACTGGCAAAAATCATTTGTGATACAATTGGCCAATAAAATGGCCAATTCTCCCATTTTCCTAAGAGGAGCCTGGGCAGAATACATAAGAAAAGTCCACCAGTGTTTGATTTACTGCTTCAAAGAAAAACTTGATGCAGATCTTTTGAGGTAAGATCATTTATATGACATGTATATATGTATATAACATGTATATGTCTCCTCAAATACTGCAAAACACAAATTTCTTTAGTCATTATTTCTAGCTCAGTTTTTTTTGCTACCTCAACATAATCATAATATATAGTTGTTTCATGACTGGAGTTTCTGCCATTTCTGTGAAACGTTATAGGCCTACTTTATATTACAGAGCTATCAAGTGTTAGGGAATTTCCATAGTTTGTTACGGTCGTGGTACACTAACTGCGGTAGTACGGAATAGCCCTCTAATATTACGTAATTCTGTCCCAAAATTACAACAATCTTCTTTTTGCAAATTTGCAGAATAGAAAATAATTCTATATCCACTGTGAAAATTAAATTGATCGCGAGCCTCATTCATTTCAAACCATGAGGTCAAGGTCACATTTCATTTCCATATCTGAGCAAGAAGAGGTAAAAATTAGCTAGTTATTGAAATTCTGGAAAAAGACTAGGATAGGCTTAAAAGAAGTGGGAGAGGGACTGAACACTTTCTTGCTCGATCCAAGCTAGCTAGCACAGACATACACATCAACCACACAAACCATTTGATTATAGAGTCGATATGGCTTTTTCTTCAAGGAAAGTTTGAGAGAGTTGTCTGTTATAGGTAATTCTGGTTATTCTACAAGTTTGTAGTGACTATTTCTTGACTGTATGGATTGGTCAAACATTGTCTGAACACTGTACTAACTGTTGCACTGTTCTCCATTGGAAAGATGGATTGAGTTAGAGGCGAAGGGACCCTGCTCCAATGCCCCAGAAGGAGGAAGCTTTGGACTGCTGACAAGCCTATAGCAGAGGAAACTTAAACCACAAGGGCAGTACAGTTTTGAAGGAGGGCAAGCTAGACTAAAGACCGCAGCAGGAATACCAGGACAATTTGGAGATGGAGAAGGAGATTGACCCTGAGGGACATGTATGGCAAACGTTCGAAGTTCTCTACAGAATTTATCGTCTTAAGGAGGGGTTATGCAGGACTTTTTATAGGGACAAGGTTGTGTAGGAAAATACCCTTGTCATTCCATGGAAGGGTAGAGCCATTCTTTTCCAATGTCCACAAGGAAAAATATTCTACCGAAAAGACAAGGTTATTGAAAAACAGCAATGTGGCCAACCAGCCTGCCGTCATTAGAGCTAAATGACTGGAAGGTCAGGAAAGTAATAAACACAATAAACCCAACAGAAAACGTAAGAAGACTGTAGACTAGACTGTATTTGTGAAATATAGTACTACTACGTGCAGGTTTTTTCTGTTGTGTCTCTCTCTCTCTCTCTCTCTCTCTCTCTCTCTCTCTACACTGATAGTTGTAACCCAACAGAAAACGTAAGAAGACTGTAGACTAGACTGTATTTGTATGTACACTATATAGTACACTGTATGTTGACACTGATATTGCAATGCATTTGGACCTCAGTATTTATTTACCTACAATACCCGTAGGTGTACTTTATTGTATACATAAATTATGTAATATGTTTCATATTTTGACATGCAATTCATGACTAAACTGTCTGGTGTTGTTCATATTTGAATAAATAATGTATATGTCAGTCTGTTTTGTTGTAATAGATGGAACATAATAGATAGAATTTCATATTACAGTTAGAGGAGTCAGAAGGGCTATACAATTATGTTTGGTTTATTTTGTTATGTAGGGTAGTATTTGATGTGGATTATTGTTTGACACCTACATATATGGAACATAATAAATAATTTCAAGTAAAACTAAAATGTTTTACTAAGCTAACATAGGTAGGTCCTAGATAACACATTTCCCCCTTTAATGACGATGTAGTGATTTACAGGTTGGTTACAACACAGTAAATCACAAACAAATACTTAAAATAAATAAAACATTCACTGTACAGACAACAATTACGGACATGGTTCTAGTGCGAATGTTGTTTTCAAATTGAGCAAAGTTATTGCATTTGGTGTGAAGTACTTTTTTGTAAATAATAATACTGTGTAATAATACTTGTTAAATGATTGTGGCTTAAGTACACTATACATTTTTTTTTTACATTTGAAAGTATTATTTCTTCTTCAATAGGTGTACAAAGTTCAGGGTTGTGATTCAAGTTGAACACACCACAAGACTTTTTGCATCCAATTTCATATTCGGACGCATGATGGAATTTCTTGATTTGAGCTCAGGCTCAAAGGGTGAATTGATACATGTCCATCCCCTATTTTCTGCATGCCTACTTTGTTAAATGTGATTTAATTTTATATTTAAATGTCAATCAAGCAATCCCAAATGTGATGTGTAATGTTTGATAATGTTACTGTAATCAGCTAACAAAGATTTAAATTTGTGACCTGCGTTGACAACACCAACAATTGCCTAACCATTTCCCAAAACTATTTTGAAATGTCTACAAACAAAGGTCAATCACGCCACTTAACAAACCTACTATACTTTACTTCCTTGGGTATGTGAGGCAAGGCACATTGAAGTTTAATTGCTGCACTCTGGCTATCTTGGGCATTTCTCAATGAAGATAGGAAATCTTTAGCACAGATCGAAGGGAGGTTGTACTGTGGAAGAAAAGTACCAGATTCAGAGAGGGACACAAAGTTGTCTTGACAAATAGACGACAGTCAACTTTAGGAGCACTAAGAGACGCAAAGTCAAATTAAGGTTTAAACAGTTTGAGAAAATGTAATATATTTAAGTAATATTGCCTGCTTTTTTCCACCTCAGGAGTGAACCGCCATTTCCACATGATCTGCATCAGGGACAAGTTTAGCCAAAACATTGGCCGGCAGGTGTCCTCTCGAGTGATCTGGGACCACCTGGGAACCATGTATGACATGCAAGCACTGGTGAGGGGTGTGTGTGTGTGTGTGTGAGAGAGAGTGTGTGTGAGAGTGAGAGAGAGTGAGAGAGAGTGAGAGAGAGAGAGAGAGAGAGAGTGAGAGAGAGTGAGAGAGAGTGAGAGAGAGAGAGAGAGAGAGAGAGAGAGAGAGAGAGAGAGAGAGAGAGAGAGAGAGAGAGAGAGAGAGAGAGAGAGAGAGAGAGAGAGAGAGAGAGAGAGAGAGAGAGAGAGAGAGAGAGAGAGAGAGAGAGAGAGAGAGAGAGAGAGAGAGAGAATTTGCTAAGTTGGGCTGCCAGTCTTAGATTTGATTTTGAGTTGCCATTTCTTTGGCATACATGTAATTGAAGATTCATTCGTGTGGTTTGCCTTAATAAAACTACAAATTTTAGATTGATAATTTGTCTAAACGGTAGATTAATATTTCACATATTCCTGCGATGTCCCAACTTGAAACACTTTTGGGCTGTTTTAAGCATGTCATATAGCCCTTTTTGACTGACAAGGAACAGGTTCTGGAACCGGTTCCGTTCACAATCTTTGGAATAATGGTGCTATCTTGCGAACCAGCCCGTGTTTCCATCCAGTCTTTCTAACCTGTAGAATATGACACATCCATTCATATCGTAACGGTTCGCACTTCGGTTCCAGAAAAAAACCCTCCTATTTTCTCATTCCAGCTGCGAACCAAAGTGCCCGGTTGCGAACCAATTTCTGGTCAAAATGCTTCGAACGATTCCAAACTACGTTCGTGAACTGGAACGGAACCCGTTTCGTGTTGGTCGAAAAGGGCTGTCAGTGTTCTCCATCTAGCCATTTGGCTATCTAAAGGCTATTGCCAGTCGTTGACTGTGTACAACCTATTTGGGGCTGGGCTTGGGTCATCCAAGATTTTACATGTGTACAATATACAATAGTTGTTGTAAATTATATAGACATACTGATCAGTTAACAGCTGATTTTATGAGGTATGAAAACAACACTTTTTGTGCAAACTCAAGTCCTAAACATCAAATGCCTGCAGTTACCACTGCATGGAAGGTAATAATATCGAAACGCGTAAGCATTTTACTTTTTATGTCTGCTTCCAGTTAAAAATTTATAATCTAAGTGTTTCGTCATCCCACCGTTTCTATCCAATATTACTGTGGATGTGCTACCTTTTGCTTCTATTTACCAATACGTTAAAGATTCAAATAATTTCTTTACCTTTAGCACGAGTCAGAAATCCTGCCATTTCCAAACCCAGAAAAGAGTTTCACTTTGCCAGATGACATGATCCAAGACGTTAAAGAAGGTACATTTGTTAAACCATCTTAAGCTAATGCTTAACAATTTGAAACAAATTAGTGGATGAGTTTTTTTTAGTTTTTTTTTAGAGGGGATTATGTTATTGAGAATAAATATGAGTGCATCAGTACACCGTTAACTTTTCCCGAGCTTATACCACCCATGTGCCTGTTTTTTATGAAAGGGCAATATCTGAATATAAAATACATTACAATTATTTAAGCCAAGATGCCCCATAATTCTGTATTCTTTAGGTAAACTGGGGTCTGAAGAAGAGGCACATGATGACTTCCGGATGGAGAGAGAACCTCCAGCAACACATGAAGAAGGTACATTCTTTATACCCATTTATTTAACCTCCCCCCTTGCAATCTCCTCATCCTTCACTTAAGTGTCTCATGATCTCTTTCTCTCCCCAGGTAGTAACTCCTCTGTGAAGCTGTCAGAGCGAGGGGGCAGCAGAGATAAGGAGAAAGAGAGAGACCGTGAAAAGGGAGGGAGTGAGGGGGCAGCAGTCGGCGGGAAGGAGGCAGAGAAGAGGAAAAGAAGTCGTGGTTCCGAGAAGGTCATTTCTTCGTCCAATCCCTCCAGCCCTGGTGGTGCCAAGCGGAGACGCACCTAGACAGCACTGGTAGACACTGTAAACACCAGACCTGGCTGCAGTATGGGACACAGCTGGACGTGGAAACTGGGGGAAAGGCAGGGAACAGGGAGAAAGAACCTGGGGAGAACCGGAGAGTCAGGGAATGGTGTGCCGAGGGAGTTTGAGAATTACCAAGATTTGGTTAAGCAGAGACCTCTAGTGGCCACAAGGAGAACTAGTTACTAAATGCAGAGACGCACTGCTAGAAAATCAGCCAACAAGCAACAGTGTTACCGATTAGATGGCCTGAGTTTCACTCCAGAAAGATGTTTGATTTCATATGCCCTTTGTTCCAGTCCAGCTTACCATTTCTTCCTTGTTTTGTTTATGGGATTTGCTGATTTAACTTCAAAGCGAAGGCGCTAATTTCTCTTGAAAGTAAGACAGTCCAATTAGCTACTAAGTCAATCCTTACAATATCCCTGGAGCCATGGTGAGAAAACAGCAAATGATCTATCTACATTAGTCTTTGGTGTCTTGTAATAGCATGCATTTGTAAGAAATAGGATTTCAATATTTGCCAGGCTAAAGACTCCAGTATGGGATTGAGCAAATTAATCGGTGGCCGTGTGAATTCTTTACACACAGTTGTATTATTTTATCATCATTAAACTGTACCAGGCAATATTTGATGCATAAATACACATCAGGCTTATTTCTCTGGAAATTAAATGAATTCGTACCAAACTTAAATGCCACAAGATAAACTGGGTGACATGCTTGGATTTGTATTAGTGTCATCTATTCTGATTATTTTGGGATTATTTCATCCAATTGCAATTCTGTTTAGTTAAAAGAAAATTGATGTTTGGTGGTAGTTGTTGGAAACCTTTTGTAATGTCCTTACCCAAAGTTAACTGATTAGGTGCACCCTTATCATTACGATGTTCTGCTTTTTTGTAACGTCTTACTACCCAAGATGGATGACTGTGGATAGTTTTTTGTACTTGCATTAGATATAAAAAGTGTGATGTATGTTTTTTTGTTTTTTTTATTATTATACGGAAAGATATTATATTGCAAAGAATCTAAAAACATGTTATAGTTAGACCCTGTTCTTTCTGCAACTGAATACTAACAAACCTGATATGCAAGGCATGGGGCACAGCTGAATCATTGCGTAGCAGACTGCTGACATGCTCTATCAGGCTTCAGAGTATTTCATGATATTTAATGATTTTGTTGTTGGCTTAGAAATGTCCAGTCTTATTTTAGACTGAGATCAGATTCAGAGTATTCTGAGCTGTTTGTTTAATTTATTCCTTTCAGTCTGAAATGTCTGGTCACCTATTACATACATGTTTACAATAAACAAGAGCTGGGCTGGACTGTTCAACTTTTCAAAGTTTCTTAAATGTAGTAATTTGATCTTGCGTCCTCTAAAAGTAGTACAGACATGTTCCGTCAAGTCAGTTTGGTAATTGAGGTCACAATAGTTTTCAATGCCAAACCGTGTCTTGAAGCCCAATCTGTTATGGTGGTTAAAGCCATGTTGGAGTAAAGTGTTCTTTGAGTTCGCTTTTGTGTTTGTGTGCAAATATTTAGTAAAGAGAATGTTTCCCATCTTGTCGAATAAGCTATTAACCGTTCATCATTTCTCAATAACAGTTGGTACTGACCAAGGAAGAAAGAGAGAGAAAAGTTAATGGTGTGGAACAGACTACCATGCTGCTGAAAAGAATCCTCCCTTTGGGACCTCATAGAATTTAATAAATTGCCTGTCACAGAATACTTAACATTAAAAGGAGCCAATACATCAAAAAGTTCCCACCTCCTCATCTTTTTATTTAAAGAAGACATGGCGCTATCTAACCAAACGCAACAATTGGAGGGACTCGTGAGTTTTTAGATTTGCTACCAAAGCTGGGGTATAGATGAATATGCATGTCTGCTTGAATTGAGTGCTCTCAGCAGCTGAGTGTCATGTTTATTCATATTCACACTGGTTATTCATGAGGACTATGTAAAAGAGTGCAAGCGGCATGTTCACACGCCACACTCCTGCTGGTTAACAGTTAGAGACAGAGCAGTGTGTTTAACAGCAAAAGCAAAAAAGTTTTCTTGCTCTCAAATATTCTATACATCTAAATAGTTTGTCGTGTGAGAAGAAACCTAGAAATGATTTGACACACAAAGGGAGGATATGCGTATGGCTCCAGAAGATCGAAGATGGATGGGGTCTATGGTACAGACTAGTAATGCGCCAACAGCCATTCATTTGATTTTGGCTTTTTAACAGAGAGGAATAGTGTGTTGCAGACCTATCCGTTTTCTCACCCTCTTCACCATCCCCCTCACTCTCTGTTCCACTCAGAATATCGATGGTGTTTGATTCTTTGATGTGGACTGATGTTCTGTCCTCTCATCTTCCAGCCAATCACGACAGTTGAAAGAGAAAAAGAAGAAAGGAAGGAGAATAGAGGAATACAATTATTTCTAAGCTCTTTCTCCTTCCTCCTCTGATATACCAATACACATTCACATACAAACACATACTGTACACACACATTAACACCCCCCCGCCCCCCTCCATGTAATGGATGTATTTGTTTAGGGTAAGTATATTCTAGCTACATTCATTCATCATCCTAATTCTTAATAATTCTTTGAAAATTTGTTGTGGTTATTCATAATATCTTTGAACACGGTAGGCCTAAAAGTGGATTGTTATTCTGAATAATATTATTGCTATATTAATAAGTATTAATTCTTAAATGTAAAAATTATATAATTCCATTGTTGAACTGATGTTTTTAATAAACAACAGACCAGCTATATGCCTGTTCAATCGTCTGTCTCTCCCTCCATCCCTCTATTCATACACCCATCCATCCCTCCATCTATGCATCCATCTCTTTCTCAAGAAGTTTTAGTGGCTCGTTTTGCTGGCATGGACATGCTGTAACCAGTGGGTGTCTCTGTGGCTCCAGGCAACAATAAGAACTCTTGTTTGCTTGTCAGAATAATGTCAGATTAAGTCACTCATTTCACAAGCTGTGGTGAGACTCATTCTACGCAGGCATCTTCTCTCTAGGGAATCAACAGCCCTACTCAATGCAGAATATACACACACACACACACACACACACACAGCAGCCATTAGCCATGTAGAGGCTGATGCTGCCAAAAGTCATTTGTTCGTTTTAAAGAGGCTAAACTCTCATTCTTGTGCTTTTTTATCTTTTCAATGGCAGGATTAGCATCTTAAAACAACAAAAGACCCTCTAAACACACATGCTGCGTGTACGCGCACATACACCACCCAGCCAAACGTGTCGAAGTGGAGCGTGCTCAGACTACAGAGCTGTTTTTTCATGGTGTTAATTCACCATGGTAATGAGTATGATCTACAGCAGGCTGAGCCCTGCAATTAATTCCAAAGAGCATTAAATTGGATACTTACCAGGTGTATATTTAGTGAGCACTGAAAAGACAGAATATATATTTTGTTTTCAGCTATGCATTAAAGGTGTACATTATACAGTAAGTATTGGCCGGGCCTCAATGTACAACATGGGTTCACTATACAAGGGTCATAACACAAGGAAAATAAATAACATACCACAATACAAGACACACTGATCAGCCACAACATTAAAACCACTGACAGGTGAAGTGAATAACATTGATCATCTTGGTACAATGGCCCCTTTCAAGTATTGGAATATGTTAGGCAGAAAGTGAACAGTCAGTTCTTGAAGTAGATTGTGAAAAATGGCCACGTCTTGTGGGGTGTTCCCGAAATGCAATGGTTATTATGGTTATGGTCATTGATGCTGGTGAGGAGCAAAGGCTAGCCTGTCTGGTCTGATCTCACAGAACAGCTACTGTAATATAAATGACTGGAAAAGTTAACGCTGGCTGTGATAGAAAGGTGTCGAAAAATACCGTAGCCACAGACCGCTTAGAGTGACCATGCTGACCCCTGTCCACCGCCGAAAGCTCCTGCAATGGGCATATGAGCGTCCGAACTGGGCCATGGAAGAAGGTGGCCTGGTCTGATGAGTCACGTTGTTTTTTACATCACGTGAATGTCCGGATACGTGTGCAAGAAGGCAAGCTGGCAGAGGCAGTGTGACGCTTAAAGCATTGTTCTGCTGGGAAACCTTGGGTCCTGCCATTCATGTGGATGTTACTTTGACACGTACCACCGATCTAAACATTGTTGCAGACGAAGTACACCTCTTCATGGCAATGGTATTTCCTGATGGCAGTGGCCTCTGTCAGCAGGATAATGCACCTGGCTACACTGCAAAAATTGTTATGGTTTGAGGAACATGACAAAGAGTTCAAGGTGTTGACTTGTTGTATGTGCTCCATTTTGTCTTACGGACTCTTCTTTTTGCTATATGATTAAGATGTAAGGACACGCAAAACATTCTATCTTAATATGTGAAAACAATTAGGATAATTCAATTATAGCCTACACATGGGCTACATTTGAAAGGGACTCTTTCACTGTTAATTAATTAAGATCTAGGCCTAGTAGCAGTTTGGAGAAGCCTCGTAAAACGTATCAACATTTCGTACTACGGGTTACACGGGAAGTTACACCCATCGTCACACAGTTACTGCTGAAGTTACCCGGATAAGCCATTTACCTCGCTTCGTAATACAGGCCTCAGACTTCCATAATCGAGCATCTGTCGAATGTGCAGTAATAACAAGTCCGACCGATCGAGGGCCCACCTGGCAACTTGCAGGACTTAAAGGATCTGCTGCTAATGTCTTGATGCCAGATATCACAGGACACCTTCAGGGGGGTTTCATGTTGTGGCTGATGGGTGTATTTCATCATGGTTTGGGATTTGATAAATATTTTATTCTGCATTTGACCATATTGCCATGTCTGTTATGTTGGGTATACTATGCTTTTTTTTGCAATCCCTGAGTCTGCCAAATGTTTGCATTGCAAAATTCACTCAAATTATATTACACAGGATTGAAAGGTATTATAATAGTACTAAATTCTGTAATTATTACAAAATAATACCATATTTTTATCTAACATTTACATTTATATTTCAAAATGATTTAAAGGTGCAGTAGACAAGTGAAGAGAATTAGGTAAAAAGGAGCAAGAATTTGAATTGACAGCCCCAAAAGCCAACCTCCTGAGTCTCTCCCACCTATTCCTCACCTAACCCCCTCCCAATGGTGTTTACACATGTCTGCACAAGTGAGTCTGAGCAAGACAGAAAGTTTGCTAGGTCCAAATGCCCTGATTCAGCCGTCTTTTAACCAGGAATGTGCACACAAGGTGATTGACAGGCAGACAGCCACGCCTCCTTGCAATAACTGTCCTAATTGGTTAGTGATTGCCTGGCTTCCAACGATCTTTGAGAAGCTAAATACAGGGTCTATGGTGCTCATAGAGAGCACATCTTCTCTCAGAGCATTTTATATGTTAATATCGGGCATTAGGTAAGTAATAAACGTACACATTTTTCAATACTTTCCACCACTTTGATTTCATAGGACTTTTGATATGTACAGGTAGTATACGGCATGACCCCCACACATTGCAACAGAAAGTCTTTCAACTGTTCTAGTCTCATAAATATGTCATTTATAACATAACAAAATAAATCCATGAAAGCATAGCATTTTCTTCCCAGTAGGAGGAAATTGCAGATGCTAAAAGGTCACTACGGGGGGGAACAATGTATCCCCGCCAGGGATGGATATTTACAGTGCAGTGCCAGGGACAGCAAAACCAGAGCCAGGGAATCCCCCCCCCCATCTCCCCCGTCAAATCGCACACTGGAAAATATTCTAAATGATTGCACAGTGTAAGTGTAGCTTTATAGTATTAGCAATCCACAATGTATTCTGCTCAGAGAAAACAGCATTTTGTCTGTACGTTGGGAAACAATTCAAGAGTTCAAATTTCCGTGTTCCTTTATCTGGGATTGGCTTTCAGGAAAAGAAGTCTGGAAAGTGGCATTTCACATAAGAAAGTTACTTTGGGCTGAGTTAAGAAAGAAAACATGAAATACATCCTGAAATAGCTCCCAAACCATATTTTGGCATTTAAATATCAAAGAATTATGTTATAATAAAGATTCTCCCTCTCAATGGTTGTTTCACAAAAAAATTGTTTGACTTACATGTGTGTGTGTTACTTTGCAAGGTGCTTAGTGAAACATTGCCTATATGTCAGAAAGAGACGGGGGGCTTTTTGGGGTTGATTGCCCTAACGTCCTGTCAGTAAACAACTCATTATTTATTCACAATACCCTAAATGTACCCATACCCTAGCCCCTATGCTCTCACGCTGCTCACCCATGATGGCTTCTCTCCCCGTTTTCTTATACCCCCCCCCCTCCCGCTCTCTCTTCTGCCTTATCCTATCCTATGGCCCATTTCCTTTCTACATTTTTACCATTACACTCTTGTATTTTTCATTCTCCAGCCTTTCATATCCTAGCGGAGATGTCCTTACCAAGTCTGCCCTAAAAGTCCCCCTCTTTCTCTCTGGCCTCCCACCGCTTTGCTCTGCCCCCAACCTATTGAGTCATCAGCAGGTCTTTGTGTTGTCATGGTGACTTTCTTGTCAGCCCACCAATCATGTAATTGTTTGACTAGTGATGGACAGGAGGCAGTATCCCCAGGCAACGAGTTCCAGCACAGGAGGGGGGGGGAGACTTTTGGCTTCAATAGCGGTTATATTTACTTGTTTTGTTTATTTTCCTATTTTATTTAGCAACTTTTTATATGCTATATTTAGCACAATCCCCACTTAGTTTGAATCACATGGTTCTACATACATCAACCTTTCATGGTCATACAGTTTTTTATTGAAGATTATCTTGGGTGTTTCGGTGTTCACACTGCAGTCAAAAGAGCTAGCCAGGCCATCTTTTTGCCCATTACAAATCCTTATGCTGTCAATCCATTTTTTTGCTAATTACAGAAGGTACACCACTGTAGAAAATCCAGTATATGCGTTCCCAGAAGATACTCTTTAACTTGTTAATCTGTTTCCACCTTCCTTAGACCTTCTTTTTCTTTGACAATTTGACAATTTCTAGTATAGCCTCACCATCAAACAGGCCTAACAAGATAATTTAAGTTAATGTGAATATGGTGAGGTTCTTCAGGCTTGTTATCATGATGATCTTTTAAAAAAAACTGTCAGGCTATCCAGGCTCCCATTGGTTGACAGTGAGAGGTTATTGATGTATTGTCAAGCTCTCTAAGTCAAGCAACATTGATGTTTAGCTTCATTGTTTGCTATATTGAACTTTTCTCCCCATTTTAACCTCACAGCGTAACACTCCCTTTCAGCAATTGGTAAGGGCTCTCCTTTTATCGCAACATTTATTGGTGGTTTGTTGTTAAGTTCGTGTCAAATTGTCAGGCGTGGCTCCATACCTCCCACACACACACACACACACACACACACACACACACGCACTGGGACAAAACAGTCACGCCATCTACACCTCAGACTATCACATCACAATGCAGTAAGGTTCATACAGCCCTGCTACTTGTGGAGACCTGTTGCACAGAGCTCAAGAACAAAAGGAGAGAGAGAAAATGTGAAAAGAGGATACATGACAACGCAGGACATACTGTCGGTGAAGGGGTGAAAAGATGGCATACATCCAGTCTCCAATCCAGACTTGAACAAACCTTTCTGAAGATTACAGCTTCTCCATGACCCCTACAAATGCCTGTGTGAAGCTGCGTCTACTTCTGTCATTTGCTTTGACCCTCCTATTGACTTCCGCCCCCTCCCCTCCTCTCTCTCTCTCTCTCTCTCTCTCTCTCTCTCTCTCTCTCTCTCTCTCTCCCCCTCTCCTTGTTCTCGCTCACTTCCCGCTCTTTGCCCTCTCCATCCCCCCTGTCTGATTATCTGCCATGTGCTGGTCATTAGTAATTAAAGTGTCTGTGGCAGCTGAACCTCATCACCCCACGTGTAGTGTGTGTATGTGTGTGTGTGTGTGTGTGTGTGTGTGTGCGTGCGTGCGTGCGTGTGTGTGTGTGTGTGTGTGTGTGCAAGTAAAAGAGAGAGGTAGGGGAGAGTTAATATCTCTCTCCATCTCTGGAGGTCAACAGAAACTAAGTCTGTCATGCATGTCTAAAAACAGCCATTACAACAAACAGTCAGGCCCAATTTGTACTGGCGCGACCAATGAGGGCCAATATGGGCCAATACAACAACTTGTTATAAGCTTAACATTGAGCTACCAAACAGCTTAGTGTAGCAGCCCATAGTTGTGTTAAGAGATCCACGACAAAGCTACCTTTTGTTTCTCCGGAACTTCCGAGTTGAAGAGATAGGAGCTTACACATAACCTCAGTAACACACCAATAATGAGACAGTCAGTTGCATTGACCTGGCTGTTGATAGTTTGGAAGGGCTAGATGAGTCCGAAGAGAAGGACCTACAGCAGACTTTTACCCTCTGCTCAGTCCTCACGGGGGTTATCTGTCCCCAGACAGTGGTTCAGGGGTGAACGGGTTGCATCCTGGTTACACAACTGTCTATGCCGGCAAACGCAATGTCAGAAGTGATAGGCTAATCCCCAGATACTTTTGTCTAAATGGTTGGTGTGACCTCAATTTTCCAAACCTGGTTGTCTTACACAACAGAGTCAAAGCAAAGCAGTCCAGGGGAGAGTTCAGCAGATGAGAAGAGGTATTATCTGAACAGCTCCAATCAAAGCAGATTTAGTCTGATGGAGACTCAACATTACAAAGCTGCCCGGTGGATTGGCTGGGCCGGGCTCTGTATGTGTGTCACTGTCTGTCTGTCTGTCTGTCTGTCTGTCTGTCTGTCTGTCTGTCTGTCTGTCTGTCTGTCTGTCTGTCTGTCTGTCACGTCATGGTTGATGGGGAGTGTGTAGTGCAACCAAAGGTTATACAGTTATCTGTCCTCCATCTTAAGTATCCCAGGCAACGCTGTCATTGTGCTTGGGTCCATCTCCGTTCTTATTCCACTGTTTATTTATGGTTTCAATAGCTTCTCGACATTGTTTTGTGCTTATGTGTTCCTTTTACCAACAATTACTCGGATTTCATGACAGATTGTACTTCCGAAAACATCACAAATTAATTTCCGACTTCCAGAGGTCCATTTTTGGAACCACAAAAGTCTGATGTAAGGAAATTAGCAAATTCTAAAGGTAAGGTCATCTGCTCAGCACACATTTGAAGATATCTATCAATTTAATAAATAAAATAAAATCACAAGTCATATGGATAACTATTGTTATACTGCATGTTTGACTATTGTCCATCTGTCCATCCAGCTTTAGCTTAACACTGTTTTGTTTTACCACTTTTGTGTTACCCTTATTGCCTGTAAGCAACTTGTGTGTGTGTGTGTGTGTGTGTGCACATAATGTTGAGAGTGTGTGTGGTCTGAGTGATGGTTATTCTGTCTTTAGAACATGACGGCAGCACTGAAGAGAGCAACGCTGTGAAAGGAAAGGGGGAGGTGGGGTGCCAAGAGAGAAAATCAAGACAGAAAAAAACTGAAGAAAGAGGAGAAAAGGCCATAGAGCAGGGTCTGGGTTGTGTGTGTGTGTGTGTGTGTGTGTGTGTGTGTGTGTTTGTGGAGGGATCTGCGTTTCTGGGAGCGGTTGGTTTGGGTTCAGCAGTGGGGTCAGTCTGATTTGCAGCTCATTGAAAAGATACACGTTTTTTTCACAGTGCAGGGTGGGGAACGGGGAGGGGCTTCATGGTTCCCCACAAAGATGTCTGTGTGTCTGTTTGTGTGTGTGTGTGTGTGTGTGTGTGTGTGTGTGTGTGTGTGTGTGTGTGTGTGTGTGTGCGTGCGTGCGTGCGTGCGTGCGTGCGTGCGTGCGTGTGTCTTTGTGTGGGTCTTTGTATATGTTTGTGAGTTAGTTTGTATGTACTTGTTTTTGTATGTGTGTATTGTGAATTTTGTTTGAGTTTAGCTATATTTTTACATTAATTAGCATTACATTTCCTGATGTGTTCACAATTTATGTAAAGAAAACATTTGACCCAAAATATACATTGTTCTACTATATGCTATTTAATTTTCACCAATATTTATCTGTTGCTCTATGGTAGTTCAACTACACTCAAACCTTTAATGTTCAGTATTCCATTACTTTTACCTAGTTAACCACTGGAAGTACATCTTTTTACTGTAAAATGTATTGTGTCAGAGAAATCACAAATTGTTTCTCTTCATGACACTTGCTTGATGGCCTAATAAAGGTAAAATGAGATTTTTTCATAAAATTCTTTAAATCCCTCTGATGTCACCATCGAGGTCTACTGCTTTTTCCCCCTTTGTGCGCTGTAACTGTCACTGACATGATATGGATGTTTACACTGCTGAATGTAGCACTCCAACCTGGGAATCAGCATTGTAGCCATACATTCACCTCACACTTTGTCATAATAGTCCAGGGTCCTTGTTGTCGTCCTTTTGAAAAAAACCTTTGTGTGCAAGGTTGTACACACTTTACTTTGCTGGCCAACAGTGTCTTCTAGTTACACATAATCAAAATAAGTGATTTTTACAAGTCTTTACAGTGGACTACAGTGTGGATTCTCTTGTTGAGCCTGTAACTTACTTGCCTTTTTGAATGTCTTCTTCCCCTCAAGACCAAATGAGCTTTCTACATTCAGAATCTCGCCAACTCTTCATTGCTGTAGTAGTTGTCAGAGGCGTTTTGCAACTGTTGTAGTTTTAGTTTTTTTACTTGTATTAGTGATTCCTCTCAAACTACTGCACAGCAATGAGGTCCTTGATCGGGACCAGGTTGGAGCGATCCATGTACCCTATCTACGTTCATATCAAAGGAAAATAGTATCCTAGCTAGAACTTAAAACACAACAGCTCAACCAACCCCCTGCTTCTTTGCTCTCACCTACCTCTTTCCCAAGCTTCTCCCTCTAAAGTATGTTCACACATGCAAACAAGCTCATCATCTTGCCTAAAGACGCTCACACCCAATAGGTTCAGGCTTCTGAAAATGTGCAGATCAAGTGGCAGTCAATGAGGAACAGCTAGATCAGAACCAGCATGGGCATGTATTTAACACAAGATGTCATATACGTTTCAAATCTGACACATTTCTTATATGCCTTGTTCCAGACATTAGTTTAACATTCATTCATTCAGCATTATGATTTTGATGTGGTCAACCACTTTCTCCAAGTAGTTTCTGTTTGGCATACCACATTTTATTTAAGCATAACTTGAGTGAAGTAAATCACATTTCTGCTCAAGGTAATCTGTTTTTGTTAAACTATGTTTTTAAACTAGTTTTCCTAACAATGTGTTACGGAGATTGTTCCACATGCATATATTTCAGGTTTCCAAGAATCTGTGACGCCAAACAATGGAATTGGGCCTGTGTCCAAGATGGAATACTGTGCTGATGTAATTTCCCATCAATGCCCTTTCAGACAAAACACTTATCAGATGATTCAATATGAGCTCTGACCTGTTGTGTTCCCCTTCACAGTTCTGTTCATTTGATTGTGTGTGTGGCTGTATGTATGCATGGATGAATCTGAGTGTGTGTGTGTGTGTGTGTGTGTTTGTGTGTGTGTGTGTGTGTGTGTGTGTGTGTGTGTGTGTGTATGTGTGTGTGTGTGTGTGTGTGTGTTTGTTTTTGTGTTTGTGTTATGGGTGTTATTTTGACTATCTGTTTTTGTTCTCTTCGGCTTATTCTGTATGCCTCTCTATTATGTCCCCAAGGGATCTTTCTTTCCCAAATCCCCTGCAACCCGCATCCCTTCCAGTAGCATCAGACGGACCCACAACATGAGCAATGAGTATTAGTTACTGTGTGTGTGTGTGTGTGTGTGTGTGTGGCCTGCTCTGACTCCTTCCTGCTGGCTGAGAAACAAATCCAGTGGCCATCGGCTATCATACACACAAATTACAGTGTGTGTGTGTGTGCCAGTGCGCATATATTTTTGCCAATATATGTTTGTGTGTGCTTGCGCATTTATGATCTTGGCTCTTGGTCTCTGAGAGTAAGTGACAATCTTTCTATTTCTCTCTTTTTTTATTCTACCCTCTTCTCTCGCTCTCTCACTCTCTCTCTCTCTCTCTCTCTCTCTCTCTCTCTCTCTCTCTCTCTCTCTCTCTCTCTCTCTCTCTCTCTCTCTCTCTCTCTCTCTCTCTCTCTCTCTCTCTCTCTCTCTCTCTCCCTCCCTGTATCTCTCTCTCACACACACACAAACACACACACACAAGCAGACACACAGGTTTCTATTGGTATCGCCAATCTCTCTTGACATTGTTCAGCAGCTAAGAACTTCAAGCACAACTATTGGAACAGTGGCATGTTTAAAAGATGGGAGGAGTGCGGATGTAGTGAGAGAGAGGGAGAGAGGGGGTAGCTTTTATTGCAGCAAGGAAGTACTAATAGTGGAAGTTTTCATTACAGATGAGTAGAGAAGAAGATAGAGATCATTTTCAACTATACGCTGAGCCCAGATAAGTATTATACTAATATTGCAATTTGTAAATTACATTTATTTCCGCTGCTATAGATGTGTGTGTGTGTGTGTGTGTGTGTGTGCGCAAACACACACACACCATCTCTTGTTCTGACGCTTCCTTGTTCCGACAAACTTATAAAGTGTAACCACCCTCCTTCACCACCACATCCACCAGCCCCTCGGTTCATAACTCAGAGGTACCAACCACATGAATACCCATGAGCACCCAGAATCACTGCCAAAACTCTTCCTTTCATTCCCTCCCTCTTGCTTTCTCTGCCTCTCAGCACCCCACCCCCCCACCCACCCCTCTCTCCTTCCCCCTCTTATTCCATCTCTCTTATTACAAACGCGTTGCTTATCCCTCAGTTGCTATCCTTCTTTCTGGTCTCTGTGCCACTTTCTCAGTCTGTGTACTTGTATTACTTTCTCTCTTTATTTCTACCACCCCCCCCCCCCCCCCTCCTGCTCCTCCACCTTTCCTCCCCACTCTGCCTGCCTCAGAGAGCTGCGTTTTTCAGATTGGGTACAGGAAGCCTGGCCAGCCCTCTCTCTCTATTCACCTCCCCCTACTTCTCCCACCCCTAACTACCGCCCCACTGCTCTGTGAAAGAGAGTGAGCGACAGCAGAAGAGAGCACGAAAGAGAGAGTGCAAGCGAGAGGGAGAGAGAGTTTGGGGGGGGCTAAAGGAGAAGCAGGCAGACGTGTTGCAACAGATGGCTCAGTTACTAGCTGCTGCACCAAGAACTCTGTGAACGCTCGCGAGAAGGAAGGAAGGAGAGAGAGAGAGAGAGAGAGAGAGAGAGAGAGGGAAAGAAGCAAAGTGAGAGAGAAGAGGAACTGTTGAGAACGGGACTTCTCTTTTTTAAACTCCCCCCTCCCCTTCCCTCCTTCTCTCTTTTTTTTGTGTGTGCCTCGGTGTTTTTGTCTCTGTGTACGTCTGACTGCACTCACTAGTCAGCCGGGCAGCTGGAGTGAAAAGCAGAAAGAATCGGAGCAATATCAAAGTAGACAGTTAGATGATAAGTGTTGGCAGTAGAGTTGAGGAACGCTACGCTACAGGGCTGAGGCAGTTGAGATATGGCTTGATACGATTATTGTTACTCCCCACTTCTTGTCTTCCTCCTTCTCTCTCCTACTCCTCTCCTCCTCTGGAGCGCGAGGTCTGACCCGAGGGACACCTGCTACCCAGAACCCGGTGGAGCTGCAGCTGTGGGAGGTACCCTCAACACACTCTGTTCCACTAGTTACCCGCTCTGTAATCCTATCCTATTACTCTAGTTACACTCTGTGTTACCATACTCTGTGGCTCTCAATGTTGCAATGCTCATTTACCCTGGTTACCCTATCTGCACTGATTTAATATCACCAGACACCAAGAAAAAAAGGTACCAAGATCAGTAAAAGAGGTTTAATGCTTAAAACCCTTAATGGTGAACCTAATGTACCCTAGTCATTAAAACCAAAATGTATCTGTACCTTTTCCGTCAGAAAGTCAGTCTAAGTTAGTGCTTCAAAGCCTACTGCTCTACCTTTGAAAGTACACTTTTATTATTGAATCTTGTAAATACAATGTACATTGCTGCTTATGAGTATGACAAAGACAGGCTTTTGTAATCTACTTGATTCTGTTGTTGGGATTTGAATGTTTGTGTGATTGAGCTTATCTTGGTATCGCCCACAATCTCACCCTGTGACAATCTCACTGAACCTTTTTCATTGATTTTGGTACTTTTTTTGACTGGTTAGTCTAGTTTCAATTCTGGCATTCTGTAAAAAAAACTTTTTCACACACTTTGTCAAAATCCTTAGACAAAACAACTGTGGGGGTGCCCTGACCGTAAATCCATTACACTGTTGTGTTCTGGTATTCTCTCATGCAGTTTGTCTGACACTTCACTGCCGTCGGTACTCTGCGACTTGACTTTACTTCTGTCTCACACTTTTGGAGCGCACTCTCTCCCCACAGTTACTCTTACCAAGCTCCCTCTACTTTCCGTCTCTTTATTCCCTCTCGTCCTGTTCTCGGTTTTCTGCTCCGCTTCTACAGGAGGTTGTGCTGATGTCAGAGACTCAGGGGACTCTCGGGACGCACTCTTCCACAGCCCAGCTCGTTGACCCCAGCTTCTCTGTGTGTGCGCACGCGAGAGAGAGTGCGTGCCTTTGCGAGTGCAGACCGTTGTCTTTTCGTGTGAGTGTGGATGCGTTGCTGTGTTTAGGCCATGTGTCTATGTGAGTGTCTGTATAAAAGGGAGAGGATTTGCGCTTCCTGCTCGCTTAACATGTGGGAGTTTGTTTGAATTGAGCAACAGTGGAGTCATGGAGTGGGAGGGCAGGAGGGAAGCTGTTACACCCTGTTCCCTTTCTGCTAGAAAAAAGAGCTAAGTAAAGGAATGGAGAGGGAGAGAGAGAGAGAGTAATGAAGGAGTGGGGCGAGAGAGCCAGAGGAGAGGAGGAGGGGGAAGTAGAACAACCGAGAGAAGAGAGGGAGTAGGAGCAGGGTCAGTACAGGCCTTGGGCTGTTGTACAGTCTCTGACAGTCACTGCCCATCTCCATCAAACTCTGCTGGCTGACACACTACCGGTGCACTCACCCTGCCCACGTAGCCTAGATCACAGAGCTTTACCACACCACCTCACATAGCCTAGATCACAGAGCTTTACCACACCACCTCACGTAGCCTAGATCACAGAGCTTTACCACACCACCTCACGTAGCCTAGATCACAGAGCTTTACCACACCACCTCACGTAGCCTAGATCACAGAGCTTTACCACACCACCTCACGTAGCCTAGATCACAGAGCTTTACCACACCACCTCACATAGCCTAGATCACACAGCTCTCCACACCACCTCACGTAGCCTAGATCACAGAGCTTTACCACACCACCTCACATAGCCTAGATTGACACCACCATCACACAGCAATGGCAAGGTCTTCTGCATGTTGCCTCTTCTTCTGCTGCCCTACAGAGTGTTGCTGCCTGTAAGTTTAAGGGTGTCAACCGCCGTTACAGTTAACCGTCTAATATTGTTTCTAAGTGACTTGATGGGTTTATCTAGCTGCTGTTGATGGATGTGACTGACGATGAGTGACAGGAGTGTGTGTGAGTCTGTGTGTGTAAACTATCACCATGGTTACAGAGGAGTGTGTGGGTGTTGACTTTGGGGACGAGAACTTTGGGGTTGGCTCGGGTTCTATTGACTAAAGCTATTTGCATTTGGTTACTAGATTCCCACGATGTCACACACACACACACACACACACACACACACACACACACACACACACACACACACACACACACACACAAGGACAGATGCAGTGTACAGGTTTGAGGCTTTCGAAGCCGCTGGCACTGGAACACAGACCCAAACACACATAGAAGTCTAAACACACTTTGCCATGACCTTGTAAATCATGTTGACCCATTATTACCAGCAGTTTGTTTCACTGAACTACATCAGCCTCAACAGGCTGTCATATATTGAATTTTAGTGTGAGCCTCTGCGCCACACACAGCACTGGCTACTGGTAGCAGCACGCATCAAATTCCAGTTGTGGTGACCTATGGGGCTATGACCAGAACTGCACCCTCCTATCTACAGTCGATGGTCAGACCCTCCACCCCATCCCGACCATTACGTTCTGCAGCCGCGGGTCGCCTCGTTGCCCCCTCACTCCTTGTAAAGGGCAGCCTGGCACCCCGGTCATGACGCTTCTCCATCCTGGTCACCATCCCACTAACATGAGGACCACAAAGCCTCTACCCACCTTCCATCACAACTTAAAGACACACTTGTCCAGAATATATTTTGGCTGTTAAATGTAGAATGTAGCAGTTGCACCTGCTGCATTTGTACTTGATGCACTACTACTACTATTACTACTATATATTCTTTGCTTTCTTTGAATACCTTGAATTTATCTTTGCACTTGATTTGTATCCTGGTGTTTAATGTGGCACTTGCATTGCTCTTATCTTGGAGATTGGACTTGAGATGAACTTATACATCTACCAGAATAAAGTTATTTTTGTTATCTTCTCATGCTGAAAACACTATTTTGATTAGTCTCTTTGGATAAAAGTGTCTGCTAAATGACTGTAACGTAATGTCATGTAATGTAGTGTGGTGTAACTAGGTTTCTTGTTGGCAACTGGAAGCCATTGTTTCTGGACAATCAAAACAGTTAACTTTAGAGCCAGTCTTAGACTCAGACTTATTTTTCCTATTTCTATTTATTGTTCTTTCATTGCACACATATATGTTCTTCCGTTCTGTAATATCTGGTTTTATAGCTGTGTTGATACAGCTGCCATGTTCAACAAAGACGCTAGTGCACTTCCATTCTGTTGTTGTAATGAATTTTACGATTCGACTTATCAGCTTAATTCGATCCCCACCACCCACAGACTGCTGACTTTCAGAGCCATGACATTTCCAACTTAAATTGTTGTCTATTAGGACAAGGCCGGATTCTTTTTCGCCGTAAAGAGCATCAAAATCCTGGAGACTGCAATGGTAATTAATATATGTTTCATGCAATCCTGTGAGAATTTACCTAAACGGACAGAAAAAGTGATCAGCGCTTCCTTGTTATGTTGGTTGCATACCTATTGTATTTTGAAAAGGCATCATGAAATTGATGACACGTGGCCACAGACTGACCTAGTTAAGCAAGCTAGTTTGCGGTTGGCTGAGAAGTCCAATTTATTTCAGAAGAACAAATGGGGAACAGAGTTTCGGCACTGCAGATGCACTAGTTACTACAGGAAGCGCCGTTTTGACCTAAAATCAGAATGCAGTCCTGCGTAAAACATAAGGTGAACTTGCAAGCTTTTGCTTGTTTCCCTAGCTTAAGCTGTCCACCAGAACCAAATTTCTCAGCTGATTTTCAATGGGGTTTGGTCTCTCTCTCTCTTCTCTCTCTCTCTCTCTCTCTCTCTCTCTCTCTCTCTCCCCACGCACACCTGCTCATCGTATTCGCTCTCTGGTTCCTTCTCTTTCTCCGTCTCTCTCCCCTCTATCCATGGATTCTTCCTCTGATATAACAATGATTTTGAGTAAGATGAGGTGTTCATATGTATGTGCTCTGGGAACTTTGTGCTGCAACAAAGCTATCTTTAGGAGCGACACGGGTCCAAGGGGACACAGTCTTTGGGTCACGTTGGTGTTAGAGAGAGAGAGAGAGAGAGAGAGAGAGAGAGAGAGAGAGAGAGAGAGAGAGAGAGAGAGAGAGAGAGAGAGAGAGAGAGAGAGAGAGAGAGGAGAGAGAGAGGAGAGGAGAGAGAGGAGAGAGAGAGAGAGAGAGAGAGAGAGAGAGAGAGAGAGAGAGAGAGAGAAGGAGGAGAGAGGAGAGAGAGAGAGAGAGAGAGAGAGAGAGAGAGAGAGAGAGAGAGAGAGAGAGAGAGAGAAAGAAAGAAAGAAAGAAAGAAAGAAAAAGAGTGTGTGTGTTTGTTTGTTTGTTTGTTTAGTGGGGTAAAAGTCATCACATGCATAGAAATGGAAAGAGCACACACACACACACACACACACACACACACACACACACACACACACACACACACGCACGCACACACACACACACACACACACACACACACACACACACACACACACACAAACCTGTGCATACATACATATTTCTCTGCACATGAGGTCTGATGAAGTGTACAGTTTGTTGGATCGACTGCTTCTCCACTTCACGATTACTTCATTACTGCACATCATTGCTGTCCTCTATTACCACTGCTATAAAACAACCTAGAGGGGAAGTTTGTCATCTCTGCACTTTCCCGAGAACTACACAAAAACCTAGAATATATTTCCATAGTGTGTGTTTGTGTGTGTGTGTGTGTGTGTGTGTGTGTGTGTGTGTGTGTCTCAGGGGTCAGTGATCAGAAGGGAGAGAGCAGGCGGAACAGATCAGTGTTGATCCGGATTTAGACTTCCAGAACCAGAAACAGCCACTTCCTGGCGAGCAGACAGCCATTGTTAGCACCACACAAAGAGAAGTGAGATGATGTGTGTGTGTGTGTGTGTGTGTGTGTGTGTGTGTGTGTGTGTGTGTGCTCCCATGGAGAAAGGGGGTGAGTGTCTGTCAAACAGCACAGCAGGATTAATCCACACACACTTATCGGCTGAAAGGTCGGTGCTGCTATGTGTTTGCGTCTTATCTGTGTGTGTTTCATGGATCACAGACATTCAAGATTTGAACCTTCACCACCAACCAATACAGGAGAGCTTCTGATAGGGTCTTGTTTTAGGACTGGGAGTGGCTGGAGAACCTCCGGTTGACCCTACCCATGTGAAATGCAGCCAAAACAAATGTATTTACTTTTTGTTTTGTTAAATATTAATTTGGTCAACAGAGGATTTTGACATAAAGCTCTTGTGTAAGACGAGCCAAATGACCAGATCAATAATTAAAATAAGGGTGCAACAACAAGAATCTCTGCAACAAATGTAGGACAGGCAGGGAATTCATTGTTTATTTTGGGGAGTATTTTTCTGACAACGGCAACAACATCTGCCTGGTGCTCTGTGCTGTACATCGTCATATCTGGATTTCATGGAAAGGCGTCTGCTTTTTTCCTTTTTGTATGGCGACTTCACCGTCACACTCACCGTCACAGCCTATTTCCCCCAGTCGGTAACCTTAGACAAGCTATGACTAAGATTCTCTGAGCATTGTCTGACACTGGTCTGATACAGCTGTACATCACTTCCCCTTCCCCATTGTAGAGCTGTACTCTTTGCAAGTAAGATGGCTTGGTATACAGTTCTTTGAAGTTTAACAAAACTTAAATCAGGCTGACTGTGAGGCAAAGTTCTATAGGGGTCTGGTCAACCTATGGATTATCCGTCTGCATGCATACTTGTATTGTGTGTGTGTGTGTGTGTGTGTGTGTGTGTGTGTGTGTGTGTGTGTGTGTGGGGGTACAGCTGGAGTGTAAATAATCACTAGGGACACTGACTACTGGAGACCTGACCTTCACAGACCAGGGGGAGGAGAAACAGATTCTCATACTGACATTTGAGAAGAGAGTCCTGATTCGGCAGCTCTTTAGTATTGATGAGGGCCCCACTGACGGCCTGCTGACTGCTAACACAGACACACACGACACACAGACACACAGACACACACACACACAAACAGGCGCCTAATACCAGAGGTGGATCGGGTATATAGTTGGAGGACCAATATTTTAAGTGTGTGTGTTTGTGTGTGTTGCAGCAGTTGGGCTCTATCTTGCCTCCATACCACCAGGTAAAATTCTCCTAACTCATTTAATGCTTCATTGAAGACCTCTACCCCTTCTTCCTCCCCCATCTCCATCTCTTCCCCTCCTCCTGTGTAACTTTCTATTGCTTACCTTCTCTTGTTCTCGCAACCTATCATTGATTGATTTAAACTCACAGCCAGTTTAGCAGACACACAGACACATGAAAATACATACAAACACACACGCACACACACACACACACACACACACACACACACACACACACACACACACACACACACACACACACACACAAACACACACACACACACACACACACACACACACACACACACACACACACATCCAAACAGATAAAGGGCAAGCTCAACAGGACGCATCATGGTAGCGAGTAGAGACTTTAATAAATGATGAGTTATGGGAAAGCGTCTCATGTTTATTTGATTTGGGCCAAAGGGCCACCCAAGGAGTGAGGGGCAGCTCCCTGGCTTTCTCCCCTTGCCCCCTGGGTCTGTCCGCTGGGTGGGATAACTGGGGGTCATGCTGTGTGCTGCATGTTGTGGTTTTATTTGTCGTCACGCTTCCCTCCTTAGTGTCTCCAATCCTTATTCCGGAGGGCTCTCTGGCTCTCTCTTTGTTCTCTCTCTATCTCTCGGTCTCTCCGTTACTTCCTGATTTCTCTGGCTATTGCGATGAAAAAATACTCAAGTATTCAGCTTCCAGAAGTGTTGTCCCTATCGGGGAAGCTAACCAAGGCAATCAGGCAACGTGGTTGTTGCTGCCGATTTTATATGTTGCAATGATAAACCTATTTATAAAATTCTGCCCACACCTTTAGGCCAAAGCGAAAAATCTAATGTTTGTAATATCCTTGAAAGAATAAAATACCTAAAGAAAGAAAGGCACAAAAGTGGCGTGAAAGATATTGGGACGGAGAGAAGGTAGAGAGAGAGCAGGGCACCATGAGGCCAGTGACACTTCCACTTTGTGGTTCTGTGTCAGAAGTTTATAGCTGGTGAGAGATAACAGTTTGGGCTTGTGAATAGAAAAGAAACCTGGGGTTGGTTGGACATGGTTTCGCTTGTTTGTTTGTCGTTCTGTCTGCCTGCGTCAAAAGAGCCAAGTGACACGTCCCCACTCTCTGTGTCTCTTTCACTCTCGTTCATCAGGCGCAGACACACAGTGCTAGCCAGGGCCTCGTGCTCTCCTCTCTCTGTGTCATTGCTAATGGCTCTGCTGCTGTGTACACACACACACACACACACACACACACACACACACACACACACACACACACACACACACACACACAGACAGACTAATGGCTGCTATCAGACCACTTTCTTCCGTTCAAACACCCGCATACATGCACCAACAAACACACCCACAATGACCTCCTCCTCCCCTCTCTAAGACGCTGAGCAGTAGAGGTAGAGGTATGTGTGTGTGTTTGTGTGTGTGTGCGCGTGTGTGTGAGAGTGTGTGTGTTCCAGACGAGTAGAGCATCATTGTATCATCTCTGAGTGCCCCTGCATTATTAAACTGTGACTCAGACGGTCTGCCCAGCAACCATTAACAGTGTCTGTGGAAAACCAAACCCCACCCTGATACTAGTTTCAGCTTGGGTTGAACCCTGGCTGTTGGCTCCAGAACTGACTGACTGACAGAACACACAACCTATCGCCACTCTCCTTTGCCCTTCCCTCATCTTGTTCTCTCTCACCCAGGTCTACTCCCTCCCTCCTTCCCCCGGCTGTGTCTCTGTGTGACAGCAGGGTTGTCCCCTCCTACTCCCTCTCTCTCCCCTCTCTCTCTTCTCCCCAGCCGCAAGCCTGGTTAATTGGAGCTGTTGTATTACTACCCCCATCCCCAAACCCCCCCAAACGCCCTATACACAAACACACACACAGACACATACTTAGGCACACACCGTAGCCCAGTGGGAATTGGCATCTCAGGGTGGAGTTGAATAGAGAGGGCACAAAGTCATTTCTTCTTGTGTGTGTGTGTGTGTGTGTGTGTGTGTGTGTGTGTGTGTGTGTGTGTGTGTGTGTGTGTGTGTGTGTGCTTGTGTGTGTGTGAGAGAGAGAAACCCTGTCATCAGTATGCTGGTCAGACCTAGGCCCTGACAAAGGAGGGAAAGTGAAAAGGGAGTGAGGGGGAGGGGAGGAGAGGTGTGTGTGTGTGTGTGTGTGTGTGTGTGTGTGTGTGTGTGTGTGTGTGTGTGTGTGTCTGTGTGTGTTGGCAGGGAGGGGGGGTAAACATTGTCTGTTGATTACCGATTGTAAATGTGCATGTAGCCCTCTCTGTGTTTTTCCCTCTCCCCCATTTATTCTTCTCCCTTCAACTCATGCCACAGCAATTGGACTGGCGACCAATGTGAGATGATTCATTTTCCAGCATTGTGTGTGAGTGTGTGTTTGTGTGTGTTTGTGTGTGTGTGTGTGAGAGAGAGAGAGAGAGAGAGAGAGAGAGAGAGAGAGAGAGAGAGAGAGAGAGAGAGAGAGAGAGAGAGAGAGAGAGAGTGAGTTTGTGAACACATGTTTGTGTGTGTGTTTTTATGTTCTTACTTTGGTTGTGAAACATGTAATAGGGATGCTAATTTCTAATCTATTAGATTATTTATATAATATAATATCTATTTTCTGTTTTCACTCTGTGAAAATATTGAAGGTAATTTCATTTACTTTCAGTCATTGTAATTTGTATCTTTAAACAAGACTGGCAGTACAAAGCCTGGACCAGAAATACACACATGCCTTTTAGCAAGTGTTGGAATACACTCTCTGTATTTGCTGTTGAATAATGATGCGCTTAAGTGCAATGTACTAAAGCAATCTATGTATGTATTATTTTTGCCCTGTTGAAAGAACATTATCAACTGTAGTTGAAGCAATTTCATAAATTTTGTATCACGACATCATGTACCGCATTTTAATCACATCAGATACTATTTTAAAGGTAGACAACCTGTCATCAGATTCCAAGCAAGGTTTCAATGAACCTTCAATATTTTTAGGACATTTTGAGAAGTTCATTGCACTGCACTTGTAATAAATGTATCTTTTTATTCTCTAGAGGTTGATGTCCTTACATTGACAAATGAGGTCACACACCTTCTAAACCTAATCTTTAGTGACCTGACTGTGTCCCCAGGGATTCAGCTCAGCACAGCACAGAGATCTTCTGGACCAAGACCTGGAGCAGAGCGTTCATTGACAGGTACACGTACCCATTCTCATGCATGCACTCTTTCAGCCCAAAGAGGGGAGAGGGGGTGGCCACACAAGTAGAGGAATGGACAAAGCAAGCAGGGAGGGAAAAGAAAGATACAGACATATAAGATTGATGGAGAGGAAGATAAAGAAGTATAGAGGGAGGGACGGAAGGTGACAGTGGGAGGCGAGGATCCCAAAGTGGGCTGACTCAAACATCCATCTCCTGGCTGTGGCCCGCTGAAGGATTAAACTGGAGCCTCCCATTCCTGATTGATGATGGAGTGTGGATGCAAACCACTGACTCACTTGCGCGCTCGCTCACTCGCCCACAGACTCACTCACTCACTCTCTCGCCCACAGACTCACTCACTCGCTCGCTCGCTCGCTCACTCACTCTCTCACTCACTCGCTCGCTCGCTCGCTCACTCACTCTCTCACTCACTTGCTCACTCGCTCACTCACTCACTCACTCACTCGCTCACTCACTCGCTCACTCACTCACTCACTCATTGACTCTCTCACTCACTCATTGACTCTCTCACTCACTCACTCACTCACTCACTCACTCACTCACTCACTCACTCACTCACTCACTCACTCACTCATTCTTTATTCTAAGCAGCAGCTTAGAGCAGAGAAAGCTCCAGTCATCCACACATTCCTCTGGTACACAGCACATCGCTCACCATCCCATGTGTGTGCATGTGTTTGTGTGTGTGTGTGTGTGTGTGTGTGTGTGTGTGTGTGTGTGTGTGTGTGTGTGTGTGTGTGCGCGCGCATCTGTGTGAACATATGGTTTCGATCAGTCCGTCTTACTGTCAACGAATCAGCAGGTCAGCTAAGAGAGAGTGTTGTTTTATATTCTGAGTTAGGGAGTTCCTATGTCGGTCTTGTGAAAAGGACAGTCAGAAACATGGAAAAGATTTCAAATCTGCTGATACCATAGATGTTTTTCTCAGACTCTAAATACCTTTTTTTTTGGTTAAAAACGTTTGCACCTCATACACAAGTCATTCGCTTTCTGGAAATTACAGGACTTTGTGTTTGTGTGTGCTTGCTTGCGTGTGTTGAGGTGCGTATGAGGGCACTGTGTGCATGGTGCACATGACTGAATGGAGCAGGGCAGATTTAAAGCCATGGGGCTTATTTACCATTGTAGTGACTGGTACGTCAATCACAACAGAGAACATCCACACGCACACAGCAGAGTGGAGAAGCTAAGCAGTAAGTCTTCATCTCAAAATGGCCCCTTCCCCCTAAACCGGAAGAAACATATAATCTTACGTTCATTATGCTACTTTTTAATCCCTAATAAGGTATAGCATATGATATTTTAGATCATAATATTATAATCAATAGGTGAACACATTAAGTAGCGTATCATTTGACTAGGTTACATGGTCAAAACTCAACAATCAAATATTATTCTATAAGCTACAAAATAAAAAGCAAAGTTCATTATATAGGTTACTAAACCTGAAATGGAATGCATTACATAGGTTGCATGACTTGTTTCATAAGTTTATTACACAATTTAAAGTAAAGTATGCCTGTTGGGAACTTCTAAAAACATATTGCCTAAGATTTCTTTTTTTGAATGCCTTGGTTGTTGTTAAAGTTGTGACAACGCAAGCCCCAAATACAAAGCCTTCTCCTAAATATGGTGTGGTGAATCAGAACCAAACATTTCAAAGAGTTCTATAGTGCTGTCTTTATTGTAGGATTACAGTTAGGTCCAATGTTTTGGCCTCACACAGGCAATAATACATGGTAATAATTATATCAAATCTCAGCTTTTCTCTATCCCTGTGTGTTCTATTGTTCTTGTGTCCCACTGTCCTGTTGCAAAATTCCCTTCTCTCTGTTATTTCACACTACAGAACAAACGATGACATTTCTCATGTGGGATTAATCTTGACGGTTAACAGGCTGTGAAACCACGCTTGACCTTGAGAGGCAGACAAGTCTTAAAGGGCCAAACCACCATCTGTCACGTGTCTGTCATGTCGTATGGAGATGATTCCTTTTTTAACTTGGGTGTAATGTTGGTGTAATGACCTAAGGTACTTACCATACCTGTGTAGCTCCATTGGAGGGTATCAGCCATGATGCACATGCAGTGCTTCCGCTTCTCTCCACAATGGCATTGATGTTTTCTGGAAAGGTGAGAAAGAGAGAGTAGCTCTAGCCCCGTGGTAACAAGGTAACTCCTGCACAGTTGAACAGTCGCCCTGCTGGTCCTCCGCTCTCCGTCAGGTTCTATTTCAGCTCTGCGCTGCGTGGGACCAGCGGCCTCAGGCTATGAGTGGGCTGGAGAGGGTAGAGGACAGAGGGTGGAGGAAAGAAAAGTCTGAGTTCCACTCTGTCTCTCCGGCAAAGTTTTTCAATTTATCATGACCTAATATAGGAGAATCACCATCAGTCATCGAGTTCATACCGCAATATGTACAGTCTGATTGCAATGCAACATAACGATGAAGTTAGTCTATTAAGACGCTGGCGTAGCCGGTTCAGGTTATAAATAAATGGCCATTGTGTTCTCTGGTTACTGTTAAGGCCTTGCTGTTTCGAAAGATAGATTGTGGTGGGGGAAAAGGAGAAGGAGGGAGGACAAAGAGAGAGAACAGCTGGTTCCGTTGCAGCCGTGAGAGGAAACAAATGCTTCTGAAGGTCCAGAACACTGCTTTGGGACCTCTGAGGGAAAGGGCAGAGGGTAGACTGCCCAGAGGGACTGTGGTAAACACTGTTTTGTCTCTTTCCGTCCTCTGTTGCTATTCACCATTTTGGCCACCTCCTTTGTCTTTGGCTGTGAGACCAAAGTGTCAGCCAAAGTAGGGGCACTCAAGGAAATGGAAGGCAAGATGAAATAAGATCTTCACTGCAAAAAAAGAAAATCTAAGCAAGACCAAATATCATGTATCAAGCCAATATAGCTAATATTTCATGATTTAAAATATATTGTCTTTGCAAGTTAAATTGTGGATGTTGGATTATTTTATTTATTTCAAGAAATACTTACCAAGATTATTTTCTTTACTGTTGGCAGACAATTTAGCTTGTTTGTTTGGGTTTATTTCCTAAATTCCATACGGTATTTCTTATATTTGTGTTTGCAGTGTTGTTAGTTGGGGCAGAAGGGATGTCCCAAGAAAAAGTCCAAATCCATGTGAATGAAGGTGGTGCTTTTAATAACAAGAAACATCTTTAATTTCCTGCATGCCAAGCCAACTTCCAGTCTGCATTTGAATCAACTAGTTTTGTATCTGCTCTTGTCTGTCTGTCTGTCTGTCTGTCTGTCTGTTTGTCTGTCTGTCTGTCTGTCTGTCTGTCTGTCTGTCTGTCTGTCTGTCTGTCTGTCTGTCTGTCTGTCTGTCTGTCTGTCTGTCTCTCTCTCTCTGTGTTTCTGTGTCCATCCTTTCCCCCTTTAAGGCATGCATGACATTAACAGAGAGAGAACCAGAAAACAAGGATAATTGGAAAACACCACACACACACATTGACACACACACACTGAAGCGCCACCACACACACGTTGACACGCACACACTGAAGCGCCTCCACCCATACACTGACAAACACACTGAAGCGCCTCCACCCATACACTGACAAACACACTGAAGCGCCTCCACACATACACTGACAAACACACTCAAGCACCACCACACACACGTTGACACTAAAGCACCACCACACACACATAGACACACGCACACACACTGAAGCGTCAGCTCAGGTGACAATTGAATAATCAGCAACAGCTGTTACCATAGCTTCAACAATACCAGGCCAATAGCAGTAAATTATGGGAAGGGGTGTCTGGGAGACAGACAGAGCAAGGATAGCACCTAGATATTGGCCTCAGTCACTGTGTGTGTGTGTGTGTGTGTGTGTGTGTGTGTGTGT
>CM030174.1:17627023-17692023 GCA_017639675.1 Aplochiton taeniatus | reverse complement strand
ACACCATCGCCTACACAATATTCCCTCCGCTGTTTCCCATTCATCGCAGCAATAGTAGTGAGATAAGCGGAATTCATTAAGGAGATAGTCAATCGGACACGGTTTGGTTTCCCCCTCCTCCTCGGCTGTTCTCACTCCTCATCTATCTCCTCCACTTAGACAAGGACCGGCGATTTTTTACTGATAAGGACCTCTTCCTCCCCTTTCTGCTATCAAGAGGGGGACGCGGGGAAGAGGATCGCGTATGGAGAGTGACTTGAGGATGAAATAAATCATGTGGTATTTTCTCGCCTGAGGACCAGTGTTTGTCCTCGCGGGGCATGAGTGATTGATCAGTGAAGGTAAAGACTAATGAGGAAAGCAGTGTGGCGGACAACCGGTGGTTCACAATAGAACGAATCATTCCTACTAGATTGTGGTCTTTCGTTTATTACATAATAGGGCATGGAAATGAAAATATAAGTAATATGCAGTAGGTGGTGCTGCCCAAGGGTGGAGAGGAACAAGAGGGGAAGGGAGACGGGATAAGAGAGAATTATAAACGGAACAAACAGCAGTGGGGGAGGAAATGCACAGGGAGGGAGAGAGAGAGAGCGTGCTTTGCGAGCGACTGTGTGCCTGGAAAGAAGGAAAGAGAGCATGTAGAGAGGGAGAGTAAGAGACAGACAGCGGAGGACAGGAGAGAGAGAGAAAGCAGCGTCGAGCAGAGGGCTGCGCGGTGGAGAGGTCTGACAGAGAGACCGAGGGAGAAGGGGAGACACCTACAGCTGCCAGAGCCGATGATGTAAAGACCAAGAACCAAAACGCAGGGCAGGAAAGGGGCGACTGACATCGCCACTAAGGCTAGTGGAATTGTTGCCCGGGAGGACAGTAAGAGTAATGTGGGGATTGTAGTTCCGTGGTGGATCGGAAATATCTGTAAATGAGTCTCAGAACCTGCCAGCCAGGAATTAGTACATGATGAGCAGGTAAGATTGACCATCAATAAATAATACAGAAGAGAAGGGAAGCGAGATGAAACAGTCAATAATTGCAGCGGTAAAGATGAGTGGAAAGCTTAGCTTGTTAGAGGAATCTATTAGAATGTCTTATAATATTATGATATTAATGTATAGCAAGACAGGACGACCAATTAACTTTCCAAACTATAAATACAGTTTGTCCAAACAAACATTGTTTTTTTAAGTCACCTTCTATGCATACAAATAAACAATATGCCATATATATATTTTGTATAGTGATAATATTATATATGATGTTTTTTATTTGCCTGCTGTTTAGTTAAATCATGACAAACATTCAATAGCATTTTTGTGTCCGGTAAGCTACTGTAAAAATATATTTGACCATACATTTCTTGGAGAGAAAAAAACAACATTTATTATCACTGGTACAGTTCAGATGAATTCCAGTAAAAATAGGCACCATGCAGGTATTTAATCTTCAGACGACGTTTTTAAAAGACTGCACTTCTGTTAAAATATTTGATTTGCTATGCGAATAATGGTTAGAAACCTTTTTGAACCATCAATTGGAACAACCCTACGGCTTGATGGGACATTGGTGAGGTTCCACCTGTTCATTGAAATGATGGGCTGTTGGAACTCGGCTGTAAGGTCCTCTTGATGTTTTAGGTCTATGATTGGGTTGTAGAAAGCTTGGGAGGGTTAGGGTTAGTGTTAGCACTTCAGGATCCATATGCATTTCTGTGCACTAATTGCTGTTTGCAGTGAAGGGATTTCTGTTCTGAATAACTTGAAAGATTGCAAAGGTGTTGAAATATGCAGTTCAAACTCTCACTTTACACTAAGATAATCTGATCCTGTTTTGTGTTTGGGAACTATTACCAGGTTTGCTGCAGCGCATTATAATTTACTGTGATGTTACCTCTCTGCAGCAGTTGGGCAATCTATCCTTTTGATGTTTGACTGCTTCCTGACAGACCTGTTGGTCTTTCTTTCTGCTGTCTAAAAGGCAGGCAGGTCAGTCAATTTCATTCCTGCCAGGAAGGCTATTTGGTTACTTTAAAGCTAAGGCGGACCGAGAGTCTGTTGAAAACAGTTAGAATTGACCTGAGCCCTAAAAGTGTGTTGTTTTGAGGACTGGTTTACTTCATGCTCTGTTCCATAATGAGACTTTATGACATAACTGACATAGTTAGACACATAGCACACTGGATTAGAGAGAGCGATTGAGGGAGATCGAGAGAGAGGGAAAGAGAGGGAGAGAAGGGGACGAGAATATGTGGGAAGAGAGGATGAGGGAGAGAGATACAGCAGGGGGTGCAAAATCAGTATGTTCACAGTAGGAAACAACAGATAAAGCTCTAGATTTGAGTCACAGCTGCAAGCTGCATGCTTTTGTGTGTATTTGTTGTCGTTACACGGGCTGTCTGTGTGATGCATCATGCAGATTGACCAGCAGCCAAAAATCAGGAGGAGCTGCCAGACTGCTGTTTAGTAAAACACAGACACACACACACACACATACACACACGCACGCACGCACGCACGCACGCACGCACACACACACACACACACGTGCGCACACACGCTCCCACATACAAAAACACAGAGACTGTGGAGTGCTCCTAAATTAATTACCGGCTGTGAGACAACAGAAAACAAAACTAATGATGGTCTAGAGACCACACAGAAAGTAACACGCAGTCCCTTCTGCGTTGGTTCTGTGAGGCCAGGGGTTCATTAGAGCTGTGGTGTCAATGTGCGTTGCTATGGTAACCTGCGCGAAACAGATGTCTGGTGTTAGGGAGCAGACGGGCTTCATCCTTCCTGCCATACAACCTGGTAGAATGGCCCATTCCTTTCTTAACGCACCCACAAGCCTGGAGCACATCTGCAGCCATAGTGGGGCCGTATGAGACCACAGACCGGAGCCTGGCAGCATGGGACACACGGAATGTTTTTTGTTTGTATTCCAGGAGCTGAGCGCCACTACAGGTAGCTAAGGGGTGACCTAACGGGTCATAGGTCGGGATTCAAAGGTCATGGCAGGGCAGCTCCTCCTCTTCCTGTTGCTGCTCTCCGGATGCCAGGCCTCCTTCCTTTCCAGCCAGCGCCTCAAGTCCCGTCTTCAGAGAGACAGACGGAATATTCGACCCAACATCATTCTCATCATCACTGATGATCAGGACACCGAGCTAGGTAACTCTCTCACAAATATCAGTTTGCATGGATACAGTTTATATGTCTCTGGCAGCCATGGTGAACGACGGAAATTGACATAGCAAAATGGAATAACCGTTAAGAGGCCATCAAAAGTATATTTACATTCATGGAACGCATATCAACAGGCAATACATATCTATTACTAGAATTTTGTATTGCTTCTAAGTACTATTCTCTCTGTCTCTCCCTCTCGCTCTCTCGCTCTCTCTCTCTCTCTCTCTCTCTCTCTCTCTCTCTCTCTCTCTCTCTCTCTCTCTCTCTCTCTCTCTCTCTCTCTCTCGCTTCTCTCTCTCTCTCGCTCTCGCTCTCGCTCTCTCTTTATCTCTAGGGTCCATGCAGGCGATGAATAAAACTCGCAGGATCATGGAGGAGGGCGGGACTTATTTCTCCAATGCTTTTGTCAGTACACCAATGTGCTGCCCGTCTCGGTCAAGTATGCTGACTGGGAAGTATGTGCACAATCACAACACCTACACCAACAACGAGAACTGTTCTTCTCCGTCATGGCAACGGCAGCATGAACCACGCACCTTTGGAGTCTACCTTAACAACACTGGCTACAGGACAGGTGCGACAAATTCACCACACACACACACACACACACACACACACACACACACACACACACACACACACACACACCGTATTGTTTCCCTGTAGCCTGTTGACATTGTATGAACTATGTACAGATCTGTTGTTGATGAGTCTTGTTAACTTCTAAAAGTGTTGTAGAGATACCACAGATCTTACTGTTTCCCTACATCTGTTCCTCCAGCGTTTTTTTGGGAAGTACCTCAATGAGTACAACGGCTCCTACATCCCGCCGGGCTGGAGGGAATGGGTTGGCCTGGTCAAGAATTCACGCTTCTACAACTACACGCTGTGTCGAAATGGAATTAAAGAGAAACATGGAGCCCAGTATCCTCAGGTATGGAACACACCTTAAATACTTTGAAGTCGGTTTGAGCCTAGGTTGAACACTTCTGTGTGTGTGTGTGCATGTGTGTGTATGTGTTCCAGGACTATCTGACAGACTGATAACGGAGGACAGTGTGAGTTATTTCCGCTCCTCAAAGAGAATGTACCCTCACGGCCAGTACTGATGGTTCTGAGCCACGCTGCCCCTCATGGCCCAGAGGACTCAGCTCCCCAGTACAGCACTGCCTTCCCTAATGCTTCACAACACATGTAAGTATGCATAGTAGGACATTTGGTTACATTCGTTGATAATTGAATCTTATAAATGTAAATAAGAGGGGCCATATAGAGTATTATCTGGAACCCCCTACATTTTTCTTGTCCTGGTGTCTTTGTGTGTGTGTGGAAAAGATAGACACAGAGAGAGAGAGAAGGATAAAGAGAGATTGACATAGAGTAGATTGAAATTATGGAAGTAAATCCCCCAAGCTCAGTGTTCACAAACACAGAACGACAAGCTACATTTTAAATCCGAATTTGAGTTAGCGCCGATAATTTTCCAACTTTAGATGTCCTGTGTTTTCATGTTCCGGTTGCCTACATATTTCACTGTTTGAGGAGATTCTTCAACCCCTCTCTCCCTCCCTCTCTCTCCAGTACCCCGAGCTATAACTACGCTCCGAATCCAGACAAACATTGGATCATGCGTTACACTGGCGCTATGAGGCCCATCCATATGGAGTTTACCAACATGCTGCAGAGGAAAAGACTCCAGACACTGCTGTCTGTCGACGACAGTGTGGAGAAGGTGAGAAGGGGGGGGCGACAGCATACAAAATGTCTTTCGCACCACACCCCGGCCAACACCCTCTGTCCATGTGCTGTTCCTCCGCTGTTATAGATCTATGAGATGCTGGTGGATACAAAAGAGCTGGACAACACGTACATCATCTACACTGCTGACCACGGATACCACATTGGCCAGTTTGGATTGGTAAAGGGGAAGTCTATGCCCTACGAGTTTGACATCCGAGTGCCATTCTATGTCAGAGGACCCAACGTAGAAGCCGGCAGCGTGTAAGACATCAGATAAGAAAAGGGCTGTTCAAAGCCGAGTCCCCTTCAACTCAGTGAGGACGATCAGAATATCGGTGTAGGAAAGACAGCAGAGGGAATGCCAGGAAAAAAGAGCGAGGATTTGGGATTTGGAATGGGGTTGGGATTGAAGCTTGGCTAAGTGTGAGGGGGTTGTGAGTTTGGTACTGCTGTTGGTGGGACTGAGGTTGTCTGTCTGTGAGGTCACTAGGGTCCACTGTGTCTGTGCACATGTACGTGTGGTAAACAGGAAACAATACCAACTCTGTGTTGTTTTAATCCTCTTAACCATAAAGCAGCTGGTGGAGGTCAACACTGGGAATCGAGACAGCTAGAGACCTATACCATCAAGTCTAGAACAGAATAGAATAGAATAGAATAGCCCTTTTAAGCCCTTTAGTAGATATTGTCCTGCACATGTAGAAACTTGGCTAAATTAATATGCTTAACATAGCATGCCAAAAAAGACAAATGACTTTTGTACATTTATCCATATACAGAAAATGATATTGCAATCCCATTTTCAGTCTGGAGCAGCACACCCCTGTCAGTTCCATATTGAAAGAGGCCTACTGAGCCAACTGTAAAGTACGACTACTTGCCTACTGTCAGGCACTGTCTTATTCAATCCTTACAATTTGACTCAGATTTTGTCGCTTTAAATCTTGAAAGTGTTCTGTGCTATTATTCCATGAAACCTGTTAGTGTATTGCCATGTGCAATGATCTGAGAATAGACAGTTCCTTGGTTTCAAAAGATATTTAGAATTTACGTAACACCCTGAAATATAAAGTGAATCAATGTTGCACGTCAGACAGCTTTAGATTCAGTTTTGACCTGGTAGGTTAACTCGGAGCCAAACATTGCCTATTACAGTTCCGTGGGGCAAGATGTTATTTTGTTACCAGTCTGGCTACTGCTGATGCGCCCACGCAAGTGTGTGTGTGTGTGTGTGTGTGTTAAAGTGCATGTGTTTCTGTATGTGTGTGTGTTCCCTAGTAAAGCAGATTAGGCCAGTGAGAGCTGTTCCACGAGGAGATCATGAGATCAGCCTGGTTGAGAGATGGTGAGAGGTAGAGAGAGAGAGAGGGAGTAATGGAGGGAGGGAAATATGGAGGGAGACAGAGTCATATGAGGCAACAGAGAGTGGCAAAGAGGGAGGGCGGAGCATGCAAGAGAATAGCACAAAGGAGTGTGGGATGCAGGGACATATTTTGACATTTGTATCCAAACAAAAGACATAGAAATGAATTTCTAATACACAGTGTGTGTTTCCACAGCAACCCCCATATGGTGGTGAACATTGACCTGGCTCCCACCATCCTTGACATTGCTGGCCTGGACCCTCCTGCAGACATGGACGGACAGTCGATTCTGCCTCTTCTAGAAACACAGAGGCCTGGAAACAGGTAACAGCTGCCACTCACGCCAAGCCACTCTAGGAAACAGGCTTTACGGGCTGGCATAAAAAGAAAGAAAAAGTGAGCAGGGTTTAGGGAGAGGGACAGAGTGGAAAAGTAGCCCAATATCATAAATTGTTGTCTTGCTTTAATAATAATAATAGTTCATTTAATATATGTAGCATTTTTCAGACACCCAAAGCACTTTAGAATTGAGGACATACTAGAACAGATACATAGAACAAACACATTTGAAATAAACTAAGAAAGACATTGACAAATGATAACATAGATGACATAGGAAAAGGAAAACAGTAGTGAGTTAGGAAGGGACGTAGAAGAAAGCGGGAATGAGAATGTGTATGAGTGTGAAGGTGTGTGTGTGTGTGTGTGTGTGTGTGTGTGTGTGTGTGGGGGGGGGGGGGGGGGGGGGGGGGGGGTGGGGGGTATTCAGTTGTATGCCAGGGTAAAGAGGTGGGTTTTGAGACTGTGTCCGCGTCTCTGACTGATGGGGTGAGTGAGCTCCAGAGCCTTGGTGCCACTCTGGAGAATGCTCTGTTCCCAAGGCTCTGTAGGTTTGACTGTGGGACGATGAGTTGGCCGGCAGTAGATAATCTCAGAGACCTCGTTGGTTGGTATGGGATGAGTAGATCAGTCAGGTAGGTGGGGGCCAGGTTATGAAGGGCTTTGAAAGTCAGGAGGAGGATTTTGTAGTCGATGCTTTATAGGTAGCCAGTGCAGGTCACGGAGGACGGGGGTGATGTGATTCTAGGACTTGGTGTTGGTGAGGAGTCTTGCTGCGGAATTCTGAACCATCTGGAGTTTATGGAGTGAGTGAGAGCCAATGCCAGGGAGGAGTGAGTTGCATTAGTCAAGTCGACTAGGGATGAAGGAGGGAATAAGGGTTTCAGCATTAATCGTCGAGTAGTATTAGATCTTTGGTAGGAATATTTCAGTGTCTTTTATTTGTCCTCCATCCCTTTGATGGAGGGAGGTGAAGAGAATTAATAGAGGTACTGTATCTCGCTCGTTGTTGCTATACAACTAATAGCATCTCTCACTGCAGTGCCCCCTTGCGATGTCTGGCCCTCCTGGCCTGTCAAGTTGGAGGTAGAAGGTATTTCTTTCAGGTCGGTATATTTTTTTCTGTTCCGACAGATTCCAGGTGAACAAGAAGACCAAGGTTTGGAGAGACTCCTTTTTGGTTGAAAGAGGGTGAGATGGCTGCTTTTACTACAAAATCACATTTACAACCCCATGCAGCATGCCAGCAACAAGCCATGCAAGCTATGCCGTGAAATTCATGCCGTGTTGCCGTAGAGTTATACTTTCCTCCAAAACAGGAGGCAGTTCAGATTTTTTTGTGTGAACAGGAAGTCATTGTTATGCGTCTCATAACAGGAAACTGCTGCCCCAGCGTGTGGAGGGGAAAGAGATGTCTCAAGAAGAGAACTTCCTGCCAAAATACCAACGAGTTAAAGACCTCTGTCAACGCTCTGAATACCAGACACCCTGCCAGCAGCTGGGGCAGGTATTTATTGTTTGTGTGTATTTGTCTTCCTTAAGCAGAGGAACGAGTGAGTTTTAAAGCTGAAAGTTTGAAACGCTTAAATATCAACCTGCAGCACAACCACACTCAATGTGTTTACAGTATGTATCTGTCTTTGTGAACAGAAGTGGCAATGTGTGGAGGACTCGACAGGGAAACTGCGGCTGTACAAGTGTAAAAGTGAGGAAAAGGGAGGCGTAGCTTCGAGCCCACCGAGGGGCGTCAAAAGCAGCAAGGGACAAATCAGCATCAAATCTCAGCTCTACAATCAGAGCCCTGACAGGTGCAACTGCGACCTGCGAATTTCAAGCCTACGACCCTCGAGTCTGCGGCCTTCAACAAAACGAATGTCTCCTCTTCGACCCTTCAGCAAAAAGACGTTCATCTCTAAGAAGAGTAAGTACATATTTGAGCAGGTATGATGGACAGGTAATGTTAAACTTTGTTTCAGTAGACGTTAGCAAAGATACTGCCCTGTAATTCAGAATCTGGCTGAAAAACTTTGGACCTAAGTGCAGCTTTAATTGCTAGAGAAAAGGAAACTAGAAAGAGTAACGGGGAGACCTTTTGCTAGTCTGACACTAAACCTTTGCATGAAATGTGGGGGACATAGGAAAGGTGCCCCTTGCTATTTGGTGATTAGAGGCTGGCCCGTAGATGGCTTAGTATTTTTGCCGCACTCGCCTCATCAGGACTGTAAGGTGGCCTAATGTGTCTGTCTGTGTTTGTGTGGGTGTATATGTGTGTGCATTTATCTGTATTGGGGCACATGTGTTCATGGTTCAGAGTTCAAAGACCTAAAAAGCTACTCCAGGAATCGATACAGCCGCTCACTAGGGATCTCCGTGGCGAGCAAACAACTGAAGAATGATTATCCTGGCAACCGCAGCCACGACCAGTGGCCAAAGAGAGAGCAGTATGAGGAGGACTTCAGTGGAATGGGGGGAGTCACTGCCACAACACCACCCACATCCAATGACCTGGCACTGCCCTCCTCCATCAAGGTCACTCAGAGGTCAGACAGCGTGTGATTAGTGGATTTGGGAGACATGTTTCTTGAAAAGACCACAGGTCTTTACATGCCATTGACCTTTTTATTTTATTTTGTACTTGTGTGTGTTTTTGTGCTTGGATACACTCCAGATGTGCAATACTAGCCAATGATTCCGTGAAGTGTGACTCCAGGGTTTATCAGTCTCTCCAGGCCTGGAAGGACCACAAACTGCACATTGACCATGAGGTGAGACACCTCCCCTAATGTTGACCCATACCCTGTGAGCCACTCTGCTGGGTGGAAGGAATTTGATACCTCTCTAGCATCTATCCTCTTTTCCTTTTTCCAGCCCCCTCTTCAAGCCACCCTACTTTCACCCTTTCTATTTTTTACCCCTCAGATCGAGACTTTGCAGACAAAGATTCAGAACCTGCGGGAGGTCAGAGGTCACCTGAAGAAGGCCCGACCCAAGGATTGTGACTGCAGCCCCTACCCGTAAGGGGGGAGAAATGGGAGAGTGAGAGAGGGTGGTAGAGAATGGATGAATAGAATGAATTGACTTTATAATAATCAAATACTTATCCAAATATGCCCTCTAATTTTCCAATTTATTTATTTAGTCTTCAATATTTCGATGAAGTCTCACTGTAATTTTCGGTGTGTTTTCCAGATACAAGTCTAAGTACAAGAACAAGCTGAGGTATCGAGGTGGCCTCCATCCATTCAGGTAGCATAATTCAATATGAACCTAACCCAAGCCTACTTATACTTAAAGGAACAACGCAATCTGAGTTTTTTGTCAAATCAGGTTTTTGCCTGAGTCATTATTACCCAAACAAGCCATTATTTTTTAGAGGTAAAGTTTTGATAAAGCTTTAAATGTGGTCCAAAAAATTATCTTATGCATATTTGTGTTGACTGTAAGCAATGCCCTCTTTTTTCTCAATCTGAATTTGCTGTAAGGAAAAAGACTGTTAGGGCAAACTGAAATAGGTTCTAACAAAGTAAATATTTTTTGTTAGTTCTTAAAAAAAATGTATTTCTCATTTTAGTTTAACTTTTATGTTGTGGTTTTGTTTGTGTAGGAAAGGGAAGGCGCGGGAGAAAAAACTTTGGCTACTTAAAGATCAGAAGAGGAGAAAGAAGATGAGGAAGCTGTTAAAACGGCTGAAGAACAATGACACCTGCAGCATGCCAGGACTCACCTGCTTCACACATGACAACCAACACTGGCATACTGCCCCCTACTGGACCTGTGAGGACACTTACACCGGAACACAGGAACACGGAAACACACACACACACACACACACACACACACACACACACACACACACAGGAACACTCATACACATACTCTTTATTTAAATGAACCCAATCGAATTATTATCACCATAAATCAAAATATAACATAGGTCTGATAACACTAAAGGTACAACAAGCACCTCTCCTTCACACAGCCAGGCTGTTGCAGCTTAAAACAGAAGAGAACAGCATTTAGTCAGCTCAGCTGTCTGGCTTTCTTATCAGTCAAGCATGCGATCCCGAGACCAGCAAAACCTCTTGTACTGCTATAGCCACTAGATCAACAATATGGAAATGAACAACACACAAGCGAATGCCCGTGTGTATTACAACAATTCACAACATGTCCAACTGACTCAAGATAGTAATAAGATTCAGAGTGTGTGAAGGTCATAGTTATCATGGGACCAGAGTTCAAGATTGGGATTAGTTCTCAGTACCTTCTTGATTTTTCGGGGTGAGTGCTGGATGTCAACAGCATACCATTCGATGGGGTTTGAGAGATCTTACACTATGGAAAGGAAACTGATAGAGCCACTTGAGCCACCGGTTAAACAGCAAGAAATGTAAGTGAATGCTGAGAGCTTTAATCTGTGTGTGTGTGTGTGTGTGTGTGTGTGTGTGTGTGTGTGTGTGTGTGTGTGTGTGTGTGTGTGTGTGTGTGTGTGTTGTTGTCTAGTGGGGCCATTCTGTGCATGTACCAGTGCAAACAACAATACTTACTGGTGTTTAAGGACTATCAACATCACACACAACTTCCTCTTCTGTGAGTTTGCCACTGGATTCCTCGAGTACTTTGACCTCAACACGGATCCATACCAGGTAATGCCTAACACACACTTCTCTCATACCCTCATCACTCTTGCTACAATAGGTGCTATAATTGCCATCTCTCGCCTCCTGTTGTGCCAGCTGCTGAACATGGTCAACACTCTTGACCGGGAAGTGTTGAACCAGCTGCATGTTCAACTGATGGAGTTGCGGAGCTGCAAGGGACATAAGCAGTGTAACCCCCGTGCACGCAGCCTGGAGCTGGGTATGACCTCACCACACTTTCTCATACTCATACACAGACACACAAACCCAACCACCTCCCCTATCTTGCAGGAGGAGAAGAGGCAGATAAACAGTGCAACATCTTGCCAGTTTGCCTAGTTGTGCCTACATGCTCCATTGCTCTCATATTGTTACCACTACATTTAGAAAAGTGTAACTCTTTTCAGACACAAATTTCATTTAAAACTCTTTTAACCATAGCAAATGTGACTTTTTGGGGGGACAAATACAACAAAATCAGTTGGTCAGTCTTTAAATCAGTTGTGAGAACTCTCTTGAAATCCTTCTCATACAAAATGGTCATATAGGACTATATACGGAAGATATCAATTATTGTCAGGGGAAGATTGATCATTTCCAGTTCAGATATATGGACAAGGACGCATTGGTCTATTGACAGATGTATAACAAATGTCCCAAACTATAGAAAGAGCTTTTAAATGCAGACTGATTATGACAAACATACTAACTTTTTGTGTTTTCTTTTCTTTATGAGGGAGGGATGCTGGCAGCTTTGATGACTTCAGGTAGACTACTGACATGCACACACTCACTCTCTTTCTATCTCTTTTACACACACACACACACACACACACACACACACACACACACACACACACACACAAACTCCACACCACCCACATGCAGGTACTACTCTCATAAGTAAAATGTTCCCTACCCACACACATTGACAGCCTGCTTCAATATCCCCTTAAGTGCAGCATGAATTGTGGGATGAGTACTGGTTCTTTTTTAACTAAAGATATTATTACAGACTATATTTGTTTTGTTTGTGTGTAGTTATGTGTCATAGTTCCATTAGTTGACTGAGACAATGAAGAGATTTTTTTCCATAAACCAAAACTGAACTGAAGTCCCCAATCGAGACTAAAACTAAAAGTGTGTTATGTAATATTTGCGGTCTAAAAGTTTACCTTAACTAACTAGAATAATTAGCAATCATTTTGCTGCAACCCCTTATCTAAAATTATATTAATAATGAAATGAGTTATGATATTGGTCAGAATGGCTAAAACCAGACTGCAGAAGACAAAAATGTGCTGTCTCCCCTGCCAAAATTAGCACAAGTAGAGTGTGTATGTGAGTGTGTTTGAGCCAGTCGAACCAGACGTCCAATTCCTTGCTTGGCTTATGCAGGGATGTGTGTGTAACATAATCTTGCTTGTTGCATCAGGCAATTTGAAAAGAAGAAGTGGCCCAGAGTGAAGAGACCCTCTTCTAGAATGCTGTGAGTCTGCAGCTTCCCTTTTCTCTCTTTCAACTCTTGATCCTCTCTTCATCTCTTTCTCTCCTAGCCACCCTCTTTGTAAGCTAACTTGGATTTCAGTTTTCCAACAGAGAGCTGAAGAAGACCCTGCCTCAAATGTGATCCACCTTTATCTTAGGAACTACATACTATGAACTGTGTGATTTGGTACAAGTTTATGTACCTTTCTGTCTCTCTGCTTGCCTCAATGTCGGTCTACATTAACCACATCAGCACAAAGTCACTCCAACAAAGTAACATTTCACCAAATCATGCCCTTTCAACATAATTCTGGGTCTCACTGTTTGATTGACCTGATACTTAATATAGCGGTATAATTCCATTGCTCACTTTGTTTGTGTTTCTCCTCAGAGGACAGATATGGGATGGATGGGAAGGTTAGGACCCTGGCGCCAGCTGCTGCTTGGCTGAATAAAATGCCAGACCCCACCCTCAGCCAGGAGGACTCGCAATTTTCCCATTCTTTCCAACGTGGCGGTACTGCTTTGACAGACATTACCAGGACAACCATTCAAAAAGTCCCAGCCATCCCATGAGCAAGCCAATCCGCTACGGCTGTCTACCTGACCAGTCTTGCTTCACCTACGTTGATGCTCAGGGTGATGCTGAGGATCAGCACGCAATACTTCGAAATCCCCTTCTTCTCTCTTCGTCTTCTCTCCCACCCTCCCCCATGAGGACCCCAGCACTGGCTGGGCCAGCCTGGAGGAGAAGACGAGAAGGAAGGAGTAAAGGCCAAGCAAGAAGGGGATGGGGAGGCAGTGGGAGAGCAGGCAGAAGATCGTTCATGGAGAAGAGGGGAATGACAATCTGAATGTGGTCTTTTTCAGGAGGCTCTCCGTACAGCTCTTTCAGTCCCTACCCAAACAGTGTTTTCTCCCCTTCTTCTTCTGCCTGTGTCCCACTCCTCTTCTCTCACAGAGCCTCCATGTGTACATCTCTCATGTCCATATCCACTCTCACCTGCATACCCCAGTCAAGATGTGTCCCTGTCGTAAAATTTGAATCCCAATTTATATTAGATACCAAACTTTATCTCTGGCTTTGGATAGACTCCATTTAATTTATGACAGATCAATGCAGAGTAACTGGAGACCTGGTGTGAACATTGTAAAATCAACATGCTGGTTGTTTTGTAGTTGATTTATGTGAGTGATATCTCTGGGTTTCACAAAATTACTAAATCACCTAATTATTCTCAATGGCACATCATCTCATACGGAATTGTATTACACATGACACATTAATACCCTTGAGACAAAATAAAATAGACAACAGGCTCTACTGTTATTATGGTCCACTATCCGCATTCACCACAGCTACAGCCTTCAACCACGTTTGTGTCCATAACATAGTCTACTTGCCTGAACAAAGCCACCATTATACGTGGGCCAGTCTACGGCATTCAATCTATCTATACTCAGCATCACTGTTCTAAAAAGTCACTGAATGGGTTTCAAGTTGAGGGTTTTTATAGTTCAGACAGACAGACAATGTGGCTTTGTAATTCATGAAGACCTCTCAGGCTACAGCTCTTTTTTCCCTGATGTGATCTAACATTAACCCTTCATAAATAGAGTATCCTTTTTGTTTCTATTTATGGTGCTACTGCCATCTAAAACTATATACTGTATATACATATGGAATATTGCTGTATGTATTTGAATGTATGTTTTAATTTCAATGTAAATGTTTTGTGATGTTTGCTAAATTAATGATTAGCTTAGCAAATATCCTGCGAGTTAACAACAGATTAAGTCTCTTAGAAGTGTTGCCTGTAGAGTTATAAAAGCTCACAGGCAGTTTGAACGGTCAAGTCCAGTGATTCTCCACCCATCCACTGCTGAGACAGTCAAGTCCAGCCATCCCCTGACTAGACCTGAATACAGCCTCCTTTCTCCCGTAGTATAGACACGGTCTGTGCACTTTGAAGGGGCTGATTGACTGATAATGTAATGGACCAAACCAGAGAAGCTATATGAGACACCCTACTAGGCTGAAATAAGGGGGAAATGCTGTCCTGGAATGAACTGAATCCGAGGTGTGACCCTGGGCTTCCTTGAACCAGACACTGGACTGTGTCCAGACTGAAGACGAGATGCTCTCTGTAATGCAGACTGTCACAGCATTGAAAAAACACAGTTAAGCCAGTAAAGACTGGGGGGTATGTTTAGTCTAACCAATGCCTATAGATATAATGTGTGTAAGACTGACCCAGAGAACCTCAAATTAAGGGTTGGGGGGATAGATTTATTGCAAAAAAGTTTGTATTTTTGTTTCCCTCCATAGATAATTGGATACATTTGTATAGTTTGTGAATAAAGTATTAAATGTCTGTTCTTCCTGTTTTTAGTCAATGTTTAGGTGTTTGAGAACCCCAAATTCCACATGTAAACTTCTACAAACAACCATGTGACCTTGTGAATCCTACTGTTTGTGTGCCCCCTTTCAATATTGGGATTTCTGTTTTCTCTGTAGGCTATAGTAGATACTGAACAAATTCAACCCCACATTATAAATGATTTAAAACCAGGGATGATTACTAGACTTCTATTGCTCCTAGGTATACACATTTAAAAAAATATATTTTTTTAAAGTTCTACATACACATGAATAAAACAATAATCACATTATAGTATTATCTTAAGTCTCAGTCATACATTTTTAGATTCATAAAGTATTGAATGTGATATTGTTAATTATTTTTTTGCCAATCATGGTAATAGTTATGGACTCCCCCCCCCCCCCCCCCCCCCCCCCCCCCCCCCAGACAGGTGCCAGTATTCCAACCTGTTAGGTATGAATAACAATCACAAAATTAAAAAAAAATGCAAGTGCATAACAATATTAAGATTTGCTGGAGCATATTGTGTCCACTTATTATATAATATTTGATTATTGTAGAAAAATAAAAAAGAATACATTTCAGTTGAAGTCCCTCAGTTGAAATGAGATGTTATTACCTGAACATTTTATCATAAGAAGTGTAGGCAATTTTCTAAAAGAATAAAAAAACACAAACTAAAAGGGTGGGAAATTATTTTGGGGACACAAAGTAAATCACTACATAATTCAAAAAACACACACACACACAAAAAAAATACATCAAAAAATGAAAAATATAAAGTATTAGAAATGTTTCATCACGTCTCTAAAATAATGAACAAATCGTGAGAATTTGGTTATTTAATAGCTAGTAGGCCTATGTCATGTAAAAGTTGAAATAAATGCTGGGGATATGGCAAAAACGAACATGTGGCTTACCAAATATAAAATACAATACTGGATAAAATACATAATATATTTGAGACCCTGTTATTGTTGTTTATATAATAAGAAAGACCTATTCTATAACCAATTATAGAAACATTTTTTTAATTCATTTTAAACATTTTACATGAATAAATGTTTCTCTGGGACAGGAAGAGCACTATAACATTTTTATGGGACTTTAAAAATGGAATCACCCCTAAATTATTTCCTAAGGCAATTTGAGGTAAGGGGATGTATCAGAGGCTGTTCAATCAATACTTTCAGAAGAAAATAATGTTATTTTTATATGATTTTATATGATTTTATATTGTATGATTTACCTGACGTTAACAGTGCAAACAATCTAGACCCTTTTACAGCCAACGTCATAAAAATGTGCGCGCGCATTTTGGCAACGGAAGTGGCCTTTTACCCCATAGACATACAAAATGTTTATACATATTTATATGTTTGTTCCAGCCATCCAGACGAGTTCGCAAGTTTTTTATTAAATGAACCTCTTACTAACGTTATTTTAAACGTTTGTGTGTTTTAATGATTTTCCGTACATGGGCCAGGAACAACCATTACATGCCCAAATCTGGCAATTCAACTTTGATGACCACTTTCTTACTTTAGGAATCTGGAATCTGAAAAAATAGGCTTGATTTCCCTTTGGGTTAATAGATTTGTATTTATCGCCGCAAATCTATTAACCTAAATGGAAATAAAGCATATTTTTTATTTACAAGTATATATATATATATATATATATATATATATATGATAAAATGGATATGTATAAACATTTTAAAAATCACCCTTTTAATGTCAAGATTGACTTCTGAATACTATTTTTGGTGTATTTTCAAATACAAAATACTGCTAAAGCACAAGTTCGAATTACATTCAACTTTTGGAGACGGATCGAATACAAATACAAAATACTAGAAAGTAATTAAAATACTTTTAATTAAAATACTGCCCATCTCTGAGCACCACCAAGTTCACAGTGAAAGGCTGTGTAGCATCAGCTGTCTAGCCCCGAGCCACCCCCCCCACCCCCCCCCCCCCCCCCCCCCCCCCCCCCCCCCCCCCCCCCCCCCCCCCCCCCCCCCCCCCCCCCCCCCCCCCCCCCCCCCCCCCCCCCCCCCCGCACCCCCAAACAATCATTTTGAGACAAGACTAGGTTCCGCCCCGACGCGTGCTCTCACACTCACAGGAAGTAAACGTGCAAACTGACTGTTGACAGCTGAAAGTCTTCATTTTTTTAACTCCCCAGTTTGGTGCAGAGTAAATAGCAATTAGTAAACGTTACGTTGAATTACCTCGGTAACATTGGTTTGTGACCAGAGAAAGGTGAGTCATGTGTTACCATTTGAGAATTCGATTGAGAAAGAGTTGACGGCATGTCATGCGTATCTAGTACGATTTAATAACGTTAGCTAGCCATCGTTATGGCAAAGATTTGAAAGAACGTAGTTACCCACCTAGCTAATATTGGATTAGCAAAATAGCTAACGTTAACTTGCTTATATATATATATATATATATATATATATATATATATATATATATATATATATATATATATTTATATTATATGAAGACAACTTTTGAGTTCGGTACCTTGCAAAGCAGGACCTAAGTAGTTTAGGTAACGTTAGTTCATTATTTCACCTCTCAAGTACTTAACGTTAGCTAACAGTGCAGTGTGTACAGTCTGGAGCCTTTGTTGTAGCTGTCCTGCGTCGTTGGCTATATTGGTAGCTAACTACCGTAACGTTACGTATAGCCAGATCAGCTGTTGTTGGTCCAATCATGCAAAACACGTATGATATGGCCTTGCCATACTAGCTACCTATGTATGTTAACATCACGTCCAGCAGAAAGCTATCCATTTCATTTTACAAGCAACAAATGGCTCGTTTTTCTGTTGGGCATGGTGACGTATGAATATGGAGTATGATGCCATGGTAACAGTCATTACACGCCTTAAAATCAAATCTAAATCCTGCTGTTATGCTGTTTACAATCTAATTATCTTAGAATCTTTTTGTATAATCCAGGTGTAGGAAAACTGCTCTGGGTCTCCTCGTACTTATGACTATAAAGCTGTTTGTCTGACTTTGTTTAATCCCTGTCCGTCGATCCCAGAGTGATTAACAACTGTGTGTGCGCCATCATGGAAGAGCTGCATGATGTCCAACTGACTGAGATCAAACCGCTGCTGACAGAACAAGTTAGTAACCAGGGTGGTGGCACAACTAGTGTGTCCCCCAGCTCCCTGAGTATCACATGATATAAACAAACCCATGTCACAATCTAGTGACAACCATTCATAGAATACATCATGTATGTGATGAGGGTCAGGGTGAGATTTGTTTATATTCATTTATTTTATTATCTAGAAAGGGTTGACTGACTGAGACAACGTCTCTTTGGCAGCAGTGCCCTGTTCACAAGGCATGTAATAAAAAAATAAACCTACTTGGGCTACTCCGGAGTAGTGGTGGCAGGTGACAGTCGCAATTAAGCTAATTTTATGCTATTATGTCGGAGGGAGAAGTGAGAATCTTTATAGGTTTTGTATGACATTGATTTGTGAGTTGAGTGAAGTGATCAAAGGAGTAAAATCATCATTGCAGTCTGCCTGTTATCTCACACTTGTTCTCTCTCTATCTTCTAGAATGGGAGAATACTTCAAGATTTTGACTGTCAGGTGAGTTTGTGATCCACAAATACCTGTTGCCGTGCCGGTATATGTTTTGGCAGTCGTCCTTGTAGGTGCAAGCATTGGTCCATATTAATGATGTAACGATTTCAGATCGATATTGCGATTTGAAACAATGCAATGAGAAAATCCCAAAAGCTAAGATTTAGGATATAAGTTATGTAGCTCGTCTAACCCAGGGTTAAACGGTCAATGCTTTTACAAAAATTGCAATTCGATATTTTCACAATATCGTTCTACCCTAGTCCAAATAATAGTCTAATTTGGTATATCACAGGCTTCTACAAAACACTTATTAGAGCGTTCTTACCACACGGCAAACTTAGTTGACAAATTCTGATAGAAATGCGCAGAATGTGAATTTTACTTACCTACTCTAGTTGAGAGCTCTGTTTGTAAGTTAGGATAAAAGTGTTGCCTTAATTACAGTAATGCAACAAAATGTTCATGGCAAGGGAAAAATTACGGTGGGGGTAGGTAAGGACGCGTAGTTAATATTTGAAAATTGTACCCTAAATGTACCCACCGATGCATACGTAAAATGGTGCTACATTTACGACCAACATTTGAACATGTACTCACAGAACTCTAGCAATCATGTCAAGTGGAGTGGATAGCCAGTTTAACTAGGTGCAAAGCGGCCACTAATTTGTGTGCAAAAACAGGTGTTGTCTCTGAGAGAAATTGGCAGGGATTAATGAGAAGTTCTCCTCTTGAGAAGTCCAGAAAATGTTCTTTCCACAAGAGAGTTGGAGACATGGCTATAAAGAGGTGGAGAGAATTTCTTTATTTTCCATTTACTATATTGTTGACTGTTGGAATATTACCAAACAATATGATGCTCCTTATGATGATAACCATAATTTGATAATATTTACTTATTGGTCATTTAGCATATAAAGGACCGTCACAGAACCTCTGATCACTCTTTAATAGGATCTTAATCTTACAATAGACTGACTTCCGGGCAACCCCTACTTTCCGTTTCCTGTCTTTCCGACTGCCAAATTAGCTGAAACTCCCATACTCTTTACAGAATTTGTAGCGTTAAAAAGTATGGGTAGCAAAGAGATGACTACATCCCAAATTGTAGCGCATATGTACTAAACATAGCCTATATAGAATTCTTGTATTCATAAATTATCCCTACCTGCTTTGGAAACGATCTGTTTTTGATAAAATGGCATTATTTAGATGTTTATGAAAAACATATTTGGATTTGAGGATATCCCGTATTTAGAAATATATCAGAAGACACAAGGTTTTAAATGGCTTAAGTAGCTGGACAGGCAGCTGACAGCCACAGTCTCGGCTAGGCTACCTACTCTTTTTTCCATGGCTCAAATTTTGTTCTCTGGACTTGACTGATTCTAACATAGAAGTATACAATATGTTACCATCCTTACTTCTTGTCAAGTATTATTTGAATGAATGCTCGGTGGTATTGTTTTACTCAGTAAAAGTTTGAGAGTCTAGTCTCCATTCTTAGTTTACTAATAGTAATCACGTGAGTGGTAGCATTGACAAAATAAATACCAAAACAATTTGAAACAACGGTGAATCGCATAAGCACATTAGGAATCTGAATTGAGCTAAGAATTATATTACTTTGTACCTAAGTTGGGCTTATACATAATGAAGAGTTTTAATTTCTGTGACTTCCTGTATAAATATTTTCCGTATTTCTGTGGCAATATTAACTTGCATAATATTGAACAGTTTTTTGGTGACCTGATCATTTGTGGCCAAATAACTTCAACTATAATTACATAAATGTATTTAAAGTAGGATTTGGAACCCTACCCGGATCAGGTGGATTGGGCATTAAAGCCTCTAACTAGAATGTTTCAAGGAATGATTTACAAGTACTTCCAGCCAATCACCTTTGAGCTTTTTATCCTGGTCCAATCAGACATTGTATTAGTGACATTCCCACCCGTTAATCCTATCAACATGCTCCTGTGAGAGAGACGGCCTTACAGCTTTGTGCTTACCCACACAGCATATCTCCTTCTGTCTCTCCCTCTGGCTGTCCATTTGCCGCTTTCTTTCCTTTTTGCACGTACCTTCACTGCCCTTATCCACACACAACTAAATTTGCTCTACCTCTTTTTGCCTCTCTCTTAACCTCCTTTGTTCACTAATTCTCTCTCCGATTCACTACTCTTTTCTCACCCTCCTTCCTCCTGTCTCTGCACGTTTTCCCTGTCTACTTTACGTCCTCCATTTCTGCTTTTCTTCTGTTTTATCTGGCCTTTGTGGTGTTTGACTCAGAATGTCGTCTGTTCTGGACTTAAGTCAGATATCCTGTTCAGTTGGTGTTGTGGTGAGTGTTCGCCATTAGCTCTTCATTTCTTAGTGGGTAGCCTTATTATATATATATATAATATTATATACTATATATATTATATATTATTATATAACAGCCTATTAGTAAACTATTGTCAAGACTGAAATCCAGAGTTGATTGCTGCCCATCATTGGTGTGTACAGCTACAGAACAGAGAGGAGACTGAGTTTGTTGAAGACCGTTTGAAGCAGGTGCCCTATAATTTCTGATAGATAAAAGGAGAGAGAATATGAGTAATCATGCCAAAAGGCTGGTCACAATGATATGTAGGCTATATCAGCATTGACTGTTCCTGCCACTTTTGCAGGTCATACAATATATTTTACTCTCTGTAGAGTCGTGTAGTTTTAAAGCAGCAGACTGTGTTGGGGAGGTAAAATGTTGGGTTGTGCAGATTAGGGGATTGTTTTACAATTCCTGTTAACGTGATTTTCAATATGGACAAAATGGACAATGCACCCTAAAATTGCCAAGAGCATAAAACTGTGCTGTTGATTTATTTCTCTCTTTCTCTGACTCTCTTTCTCTCTGTATGTGCGGTATTAAAAGAAAGAGAGCGAGAGAGAGATAGAGAGAGAATGAGGGAGGGAGAACCATTTAAGGATAAGGATTTAGTCAGATCTTTTAGTGAATAAATAGATTACAGTTCAGCTGCCTGCATGCCACTTAGGTTATGTCAGTTTGGAGTTTAACTAGAACAACAGGATATCAGGGTGAAAAAATATATTAGCCCCGGGATATGGTTTACTTGAAGCGAGTCGCTGACAACACAATAGAGCTAAACTCCACTTTTTAAAATGGTTATTGATTTCCATACGCCAATAAGAGGCACAACCAGGCTAAAACCATTACAGATGGTCAATTTCTTGATGGAAAAAAAACACTAACAAATATAGAAAATCATCTTTCTTGCCACTTTTAAACAAAAGCCAATGCTTTCAGGCAGCAAGATCAGTTACAATTCTCATTGATGGACACCATGGACACACTCAAATATAAAACAATACATTATAGACTACCTGCTCCACTTATTTATTTTTTGTACACAAATGTTTAATTTGTCATTGACAACAGTTTAGTAACTTTTCATTATATGACATGATAAAATACTAAGTATTATATTAAGTAATTAAGTATAGAGAAACTAAATTATTAAATCTTATTCCCTCTCTCACTTATTTTTAAAACAAATGATCTCTCTTTAGTGTCTAAAGTGGAAGCCTATTAGTGTTCTGTGAACAACAGTTCACTGGGCAGGTGGTTCTTTTGTACAACGTAAAGGAGTACACAATTGGTTTTAAACAGCCGTGATGTCAATATCAGGAGTAGTACTTAATATTTACTATTTATTAAGTAATACTTAATTTTTAACATAAAAAATAATATATTTTTTGGTATCCACAGTTAGAACTTTGCAGAAGGACTTTTGAATTTCAGTCATCTTTACATTCTCTGTTACTTGTATGTAGAGAGCTGATAATAGCTATGCTTGTGGGGTGGTGAACTGCTGACCACCCGGTTCAGCAACCAAATCCCCAGCTGTTGAGACCCTGACCTCTGTTCTCTGATGGATTTTCAGGAGCATGACATCGAAACCCTACATGGGGTGCTGCATGTGACCATGAGAGGCATTCCTAAGGCCAACCGGCCTGTCATTCTCTCTTACCATGATATAGGCCTCAACCGTGAGTAGACTACATAACTTCTCTCGTTCTTCCGCATCTCCACACACATGAGTATGCTCACGTCACACTAGTTAGTAATGTGTGTGTGTGTGTGTGTGTGTGTGTGTGTGTGTGTGTGTGTGTGTGTGTGTGTGTGTGTGTGTGTGTGTGTGTGTGTGTGTGTGTGTGTGTGTGTGTGTGTGTGTGTGTGTGTGTGTGTGTGTGTGTGTGTGTGTGTGTGTGTGTTTTGCTATCGTAGATAAGTCCTGCTTCAACAGTCTGTTTAACTATGAGGACATGCAGGAGATTACACAGCATTTCTCTGTTATCCACGTTGACGCTCCAGGACAGCAGGAGAATTCCCCACCTTTCCCTACCGGGTAATTCACACTTGCACATTGCCCGTGCACATGCCCACAACTCACATGCACACCAAGGGATGGGTACCAAAACCCGGTATTAAACGGGCCCCGGGGCTAAATTATTAAAGACTGTGGTATCGATAAGCTCCGACGTTATCGATTCTGCTGTCGGTACTGGAGAAATTAAGAAAATAGATTTCCTATTTGTTATAGCTACATAAACGTTATTTTGCACCTACCAACTTATCTTGCAGTTCACCAACTCTTTTATTTGCAATAGGATGAAGACATTCGTCTATGATGCATTTTTGCTATTCCCAATCCAACAGAACGAGATGCGAGGGGTGGGGGGGGGGAAGCTCTCTCTCTCACACACTGGCTAATGGTTACTTTTAATCGTTAACCCCTGTTCGTATAATTGAGTTAACTCTGTGTCTGGGCTCTGGGCTGCTAGCGGACGTAAAATACGTAGATGGGGCAACGACGAGGGGTGAATTAGGAGCTAGGCAGTCAAAAACTACATTTCTCCACCTGTACACGATGCACTTTCGCTAGATGTTTCGACAGATCGCTCGAGTTGTGATTCCGTCCTTATATGCGAAAGACTTGGTGAATGTGTGACCATGAGCATGGTCAGCATCGACTCTAGTGAAGTGTAACTGCACTCTGGAACGTTAGGTTCTAACTGCCTTTCTCACAAAGAGCAGAGCCTCTGTGTTGAAAGTAACCATTAGCCAGCTGATTGTTTAGCTATGAGTGCATTTGTACATTTAATTGGAAAGGATCAGAGCATCATCTGAACTGTTGTTCAGCAATTCAGATTCCGAGTGCTCAGATTGAGTGATTTGAGGGCCTCCGGCCAACTTTGACTTGCTTTATTTTCACTCATTCTCTAACTGAATGTTGGCATTGGTAGTGTTAGAAGAAGTGCTTAAAATGTTTTACTTAAGTTAAACTAGGAATGGATAATATTGCAATTTGTTGCTCAACAATGTTCATTTTATATACAGTACATATGAGAAAATACAGCAAAGTAAATTACGCCCTTAATTTGTTTCGTATATTCTCAAATAAAGAATGAAACAAATATGAATGAATAAATGATAAGAGTACCGTATCAATTAGCAGTATCAGTAAGAGTAGGAGTACTGCTAAATCTTAATGATACCCATTGATATGGACACCCACACTATAAACCAATGCACTAAGCCACTGGTACGCTCGCTCACACTCTTTCCAATATCAACACGTCACATTATTTTCACTACCATCAGTGCAGCTGGATCTACTGAGCTCTGTCTGCTGTGTGTTTCTAGGTACCAATACCCCACTATGGAGGAGCTGTCTGAGATGTTGCCCTCTGTCCTGATCCACCTGCAGTAAGTAGGGCAGGGGCAGTTACTGTCATTGGCTGTGTGAGTCACAAACTCCCAGCATTGCAGTTCCAGTTCTGTAGAATTTGTTCTTACACCGGGTTATGTGCCTACGCACTGTATTTATAAACAACACCCCACATCAGAAATGATTTAGATGACTTATACAAGTTGACATGTCTGACTCACACATTAATATATACCTGCATACTGCTAGCTAGCCATTCACCAGTAAAATCTTCACACCAGCCAGGGTGTCATTTTCTGACAAAATTCTGCTTAGTCCAGTTAAAGGCTGGGCAATGTGACAAGAAATGCATTATTATATTGATCTGCATTTATCTTGAACACATATGTATAAATTAGGCATTATACACTTTATATTTAGAAGATTGGTGCTATTTCTTTGCTCCCTCACATAAACTTCCACTGGAAGCCAGGCAAACTTTCTCTTACTACATAATAATTATAAGACCTCAGTCATCTTACGAGTCCTTTCTTTTTAATTCTCATTTTTTCTTCCTATGCAAAATGGGTTATTATAATGGAAGAACATGATGTGATATAAACAATGAAATGTAACAATTTGGATGTTCTTCCAGGGTGAAAAGTGTGATCGGGATTGGAGTCGGAGCTGGAGCGTACATTCTCTCTAGACTGGCTGTGAGTTTTCAAAGTGGCTTTGGATATTATTTACTTTCACTTTTTTAATTTGTTATGGTGTTTTAATGTATTAGCTATCAATGTACATGCTAACTCATTATGACAAAGTAAAAATAAATTTTTTAAATGTATTTGCGTAAAAAATATATAATTTAGACAAATGGTATATTGAGACCATTTGTTCAGTTCATTGTTGAAGCACCTTCAGGAGAAATTAGCTTCCATAGAGCCTCCTATGTAGCTTTGGCCAGTTTCTGCCATTGGTTCTGGTAGATTCCTTTAAGCCAGCCAGTCAGTTCGATTAGATGAGTGTATGTGAACTGCTAACATAAACAGTTTAAAAGGCCAAGTCCAGGCTGAGCTTTAAGTTCAGTTTGGGCAAACTCCAGCTGGTCTGTCATATGCCTTTACTATAAAAGGTTGATGTAATACTGTAGTACTTTTCTTATACTTCCAGTAGGCTTTCCCAAGTCTGTACAATACTTCTGGTGCTCTGTTAGGGGCCATTGGGTTCTTGATCACCCTAACCGGAGCCCTTCTCGACTAAATTACTACATTTAGCGGGACTGCCAGCTCTTGCCGTACCAAACTTCTTCCATTTGACAATGGCAGAGCCCCCTGTGCTCCTAGAAGCATTCAAAGTGTGGTTTTATACTGAGGCCTTAAAGGATATTTAAGTTTTCGATTTTAAAAACATTTAAAAACAACCACATTATTTCATTTTGTGTAGTCTGAAGGCCAAACATGTAGTAATAAAGCAAAATGTGAGGGCGTCTGAATACTTTCAGAAGTATGTGTGCCCTTTGGTCTTTCTCTCTCGCAAAATGTTTATATGTGTGATTTTATTCTCTGCAGCTGAATGAGCCAAGTCTGGTTGAAGCTCTGGTGCTTATTAACGTGGACCCCTGTGCCAAAGGCTGGGTAGACTGGGCCACTGCCAAGGTACTGTAAACACACACACACACACACACACACACACACACGTTAAGTGCACACACATTTTATAATATGTCAAGATGTTTCATTGGAGGAGCTGGTTCAACAATCTAGTTGGATAGTGATCAAAAGATGCAGTTAAACATGAACAGGGTTAGTTTACTTTTGTATGACCAATTAAATTGAGTAAAGGTTAGTTGCTAGCTAGTAAAGAATGTCTTGGTGTAAATATTAATCTTTTTTTTTTTAGCTGAGTGGCTGGACCAGTACCTTGGTGGACAACATCATGAGTCATCACTTCAGCTCAGTGAGTGAGTGAGTGAGTGAGTGAGTGAGTGAGTGAGTGAGTGAGTGAGTGAGTGAGTGAGTGAGTGAGTGAGTGAGTGAGTATATACTCCTTTTTACGCGTCAAAGGGAGAAGCTAAAACAAGGCGTTTTTGATCAAATCCTTCTATACTTGATGTAAGTGCATTCCTATGCGTGTAATGTATGCATCTTAGCTAAACTTGTTTGTGTGTATTTGTGTAGGATGAGATAACAGACAACCTGGAGGTGGTTCAAACTTATCGGCTCCACATCTCCCAGGACATCAACCAGGACAATCTGGAGATGTTCTACACGGCATATAACAGGTGTCCCCTCAACCCTAGTCTTGACCTGGTATTGGAATAGTTTTGAGTCATAGCTTCTTAAATCAATTGCCTACCGCTCACTTAGGTCCACCTCAAAATGTATAATTAGCAATAGTACGCCATAGTCTCTGACTTTAAGTGGAAGTTGTCAAATTAACCACGACAACATTAATTCTGAAGTGGGGAGTGGGCTCCGAGTTAATGAAATAGTATACATAAATCATAAACTGCAAACCAAAAAAACTACAGTTTTCTTATAATTTATAAAGATTATAATGACTTTCCACAAGTTATTATAAAGCTACGGCTTTGCAGTTTTTGCTGAACCAGGCTATATCAATACATTGTTTCATTTTACTAGTTAATATTTGACCTGGAACTGTACTGTTCCAATTGCTTATCTTTTACGTCTATTGATCTATTGATGTTGTAATTTCCATCTAATGGTCTTTTTTTCCAACTTCTTTTATTTTTTCTATTGTGTTTGTGTTAGCCGCCCTGAGCTGGAGATGGAAAGACCAATCCCTGGTCTAAATGAAGACACCGTTACCACCCTGAGGTACCTTGCAAAACAAACAAGCACATGCCCACATGCAGACACAGGAGCAAACCCACCTACGTAATATATCTAATCTTGCTGCATGTATGCTCTACAGGTGCCCTGCTTTACTGGTTGTTGGAGATACATCGCCTGCGGTTGATGCTGTGGTTAGTAGATATTGTAATATTGTTATTGTTGGCACGGAACCAGTGTATCTTCCTTTCCTTTGAGAAGGGAGTTAAACTGTTAATTTTGACCCCGTAAACCTTTACTGTCTGCAGGTAGAATGCAACTCCAGACTCAATCCAACAAAGGCCACCCTCCTGAAGGTAAACATATAACCCAAAGTTAACCCTTCCAAACAGCAAGAGAGGTCGAGTTATTTTAAAGATTTGTTATGCAAGATTTTTTTATATTACAAATATTCAACCAATTGTAACAGTTCTTCTGTAGGGCAGCACAATTAATCGTATTCTAACCAAAATTTCAAAGAGAACTTTCTCGACCTTGAACTCTCTTGACCAAGCCTTTTTTGGTTCTTGACACCTGCACAAAATAATTTATTTGTGATCCATACATGAGGGTCACTGAGGAAAACTGAATGGGAAGTAGTATCTGGTCAATAAAAAATGGAATGCCCATACATCCATAGGTATAGGTGTGTATGCGTTAACAAGGTGTTGTTCCCTCTCTCTGCTGTAGATGGCTGACTGTGGAGGTCTCCCACAGGTGATGCAGGTGAGTAGACCAAAGATACAAAGCATGAGTCAAGCAGATAGTGACAGGGACAAAGAGGCGGAGTCAAAGAGACAGAGTCAAACAGATGAAAATGCTTATTGTGCCATGTCAGCAGTCCAACTAACTGCTTTGTTTGTCTCTTTTCTGCAGCCTGGCAAACTGGCTGAGGCCTTCAAATACTTTGTCCAGGGGATGGGCTACAGTAAGTTTCTTTACTGCTACTCCAATTATATGACTTGGATTATCACAGGGACTGACAAAGGTTGTTTCTTTTGACTCGGGGACCAGGAAATGGTAGTGGTTAGTTAAGTAATATGAACCATCAACACAATGCACTTGCCTTAGTAAATACAGTAGGTGGCTTTAGTAACAGCACTGACCTTATCTGTCTACAGTGCTTAAACCACCAACAGCTGGAACTGGCTCAGTGACTTCTAGTGCATGGCTTGCATTCTCTTGTGTGTTTTGTGGGTGTGTGCTTGTACAAATACATGAACTGTGTAAATGTAGACCGATTGCAGTGCTTTATAAGCTGACCCTAACCCAACCCGTTATACCTAAGCCTGGTATTCAGTGGTATCATCTATGAACACAGCTCCACTTTATTCAAGAGGCTTACTTAATCCTCTACTCTTCTTTTTCCATGCCGTCATCTCAGTCTGCTTTCCTCTATTCGTTTTTTTTGTCCTTCCCTCAACCTGTTTCACTGGCTGGTACTTAAAAACAGATCTGAAAGAGCTAGCTGTAGAAACAGATCCGATAGAGCTGGCTGTAGAAACAGATCCGATAGAGCTGGCTGTAGAAACAGATATCTGATAGAGCTGGATGGCTTTAGCAGGGGATCTGAGAACTGCTTGGGTGTCATCACAAATCAACCAACATTTCTGTGACAGTCGTTTTTTTGTGGCGTAAACATTTGTGTTGCTGTGAAAGTCATGAGAGCCACAGTGTTTTGACAATCAAAACACCTTCTCTGACGATCTGTCTTCGTCTCTCTAGTGCCTACGGCTGGTATGACACGGCTAGTACGTTCCAGGACCCACTCCTCTTCCAGTGTTGGCTCAGCCGAGGGAGCTCGTGGCCGCAGTGCAACAGAACCACAGCTAGAGGGTGCCACTGGGGCTACCAGCCCCATACCCATACACAGACTCAACGCCACAGTGGTGCACACTGTGGAGCTATCTTGCTAGACATAAACTCCTTCATACCTTCTCTTTTTCTCGTATTACTTCTCTTTATCTACCTACTGGTTGTTAAAGTAGTGGTTGTTGTTTTGCTGAGCCAAACACAAATGCACAAAGTGTCTGGGTATGTTGAGCAATTCCAGCAATGCATAACTAGTTTTTGGCTTAAATTTGTCTTTTGAGCCTATTTTGTACCAGCTTAATGTTGTTTCTCTTGGTATCTGGGAGTAGTATATCCTTGTCATTAACAAATACTTGGAATAGGAGGTATTATGTATCCAGTAAAATGTATGTTAAAGTCAAACAAACAACTTGGACATGTTTTAACTTTATTATTGTTATTATTATGGTGAGCTTTATTAGGATGAATGGTTGTTATTATTATTGTGTTTTAATTCGCATGTTCTGTTCCATTTCATTATGCTTCTCACTTCCTGCTTAGTCTTTGGGCAGTTATTTATTTAATTTCATTATCTGCTTATTTATTATTACATTTATTACAATGGTTGTTTTTTTTTATATAGTGGTCAGACCATGTTTAGAAATTGGTAAATTATTGCTAATGATTTGTGACATCCTCCTGGACTTTGATGCTGATTGACTGTTAATGACTCAATTATTAGGAATGTTCCAAACAAAATCCCCTCACCAATCCAATTGAAACAGCAGGGACATAAAGTTTCCACTCTCACATTTATATTTTCTTTCACAGAATAATGAGCCAGTTAATTTCTGTCTACCTCAGCAAACAATTACAACAATTGGCATGAATTTGAGCAACCTTCTGATCGTTATGTAGACAAGTAAATGGGGCAGAGCTCACTCATCGAGTCTACAGTCCACAGACATTTTTCATTATATCAATACAACGCAAACCGGATTGAAACCGGGTTTCTAGACATTACAAATCTGCTTGTGTGATGGTCATGGTTTATCCTCTAGACACAAATGATTACAAAATTATGGAGCAGCCTAATACAGTCCATAGCATGGACAAATATTAAATTGATTTAACCAGCATCCAAACATTTCCAAAATAACTTCAATGCAAGACCTACAGGCAAAGCATGGAAGTTATTTTTAGGGTGTACTCGAGCATCTGAGTGAGGGAGCATCTGAGCGACTTCTTAAAACGTGCCTTTCAGATGCAAATTGCTCAACCGATCCCAATCAATTTAAATTTGGTCTGATCTGGACTAGAGCTTATACCGATCTTTTTGATTAGATCGGGACATCCCTAGTTACTGTCTCCAATTACAAATTAGTATGACTATTACATCTGTAGGGTGTAAGATTTTTTACTGTTTACAATTTTAAAATAAAGTGATGTTATCCAGCTGACATGGAGTTGTCTGTCTCCACACTTAATGCCAGTGTGCCTTAGGCCAGTCTTATCTTCCTGTTGTCTGCCTGTCCAATTGACAAAACGCAAATCCTGGTCTTCCTGTTGGAACAAGTTCAAGGCTTCCTCTTCAAGCAATGAGAAACTTTGTATGCTTCATAGTACCACAAGACTATTACCATTTGTCTGCAACTTCTGCCTGCATGTCTTACTATTACAGTTGCTATCATGCTGTCCTGATTATTCAACCGGCATTATTTGGGCCATAAATATTAACAATTAACACATATTTAAAAGAAATTCAAACTTTCTTAATGAAAATTGTTCATTTAAAAACCAACATAACTTCTTGGTTTACATTGCAATACACAAACAAGAAACTTACACACAAACTTTTATCATATATTATACATATTTATGAGCTTGCAAAATATTAGGGTATAGGGTAAACTAATAATGTTATGTTCATGTTCCTGTTTCCAGCAGATGTAATGTTATCAGGATAGACGTGACCAGCTAAAAACGTTTTGGTAAGGGACATCTGTTTACAGAAAATAAAAGGATACCTTCAAAGACCAACACGGCACAGGCCCACAGTCAAAAATGGAGAATGTGCATGGGTGTTTTAAGAACTGATTGCCTTTAAGATGTAAATGACGATAAGAAATCTGAAGGTGATCAAGCTGTAAGGGCTTTTGTTGAGGCCAGGCTGTATTGCACCCAGTGACTTTCTCTCAAAGACCATTGGTGTTCTAGCAAATGATCACATGTACACAGAACCAAGAACGGCTCTAACGAGAGAGGGTGCCGGACTGTTCTAAAGTGTAACTCCCTCTTGACAGTGAGTGTGAGCGTCATCAAACCCCTTCAGCTCATCCAGAACGCGGCAGCACGTGTGAGCCATTGACGGTATATGGCCTGATCCAGAGTCTGATCTTCAACCTCCCGAAGTTCAGGGACACCACAGCTCTGCTCTGGGTAAGGTAGGTTTGTTTTCCCATAAAAGGGGGCGCGGCCTAGACGAAGCAACTTTGGTGACGTATGCCAACAATGTCCAAAAGTGAGGGCGCGTCATACTTTTCAGACCACGCAAGCGCAGTAGCGCACACTACTCGAAAGTCAGGAAGGTGGAGAAGAATAATAACCAGAACCACCGGCGAATCTAGCTACTGATACTTGCAAGGACTTAACTTTGGTTCGATAAGTCATATTATAACCAGTACCAGCTAGCAATCTATGCTATCTTCATGCCCCGGTTGCTGTGTTTCGTTTTATGCGCGTTCGTATCGTCACTGCTAAGCGATGCTTCAGGGAGCAGACAGTTCACAGAGGAGGATATGGCAGAGATCAGGTAACGACGCATGTCAGGTCATTTCCAGTTCAATAATATACTAGTTATTCTATTTTAGCGTCCTATCGACCTTGTGCACCTTCACTTACATCAAACATCTTGCTAAAAAGTTAGCCTATGTCTGGGAGCTCAGATGACTATTGCCTGTGAAAAGTAGGCAAACCAGTTAGAACTCCAAAGTCCCTTTTCTTGTAGGCTTGTTGAGTCTTGAAGATGCTGTCGCTTCCATGCTTGGCATTCTGAAATTTGCAAGGTGGTATGTAAACGTAAGAACGGCTGCCAACAGACGTGCCGGACTTAAGTTTATCCCTTGTGCAGATGCCTTCTTAGAATTTGATTTTGTTCCCAGACAACCATGACAGTAACTGCATGCGTCAGATATCCTGTACTTTCAAAGAATGTATCTACTATCTTGTCAAGTTCAGATATTTTTGTTCATTTGGAAAGTGTAGGCCAATCAAGTTTTCAATACCGAAATAATGGCCTGAACCATGGAGCAACTATTAACCCCATTTTGATTGGGTCGATGCAATGTATGTCTACTGTTAATCCAATCCATGTTGCTTGTCTGGGTATTGTTGTTGGGTGTATATCTTGTCAGAGGGAGGATCAAGTACATGTTCTACCACGCATACAACAGTTACCTAGATAACGCCTATCCATATGATGAGCTCCGCCCCCTCACCTGTGATGGACAAGACACCTGGGGCAGGTATGACATCCATTAGAGTTATCGGTCCCTTCTGTCATGATGTATTGGGAGATGTATTACATTTATGAAATAGTTGCCATTGGTTTTACTAAGGCCAGATTCTCCTCCCTTCCCCGACTTGACCATTAATGCTTTTTAGAATGGCCATAATTGCTTGACCAGGGTACCTAAATAGAATCGGACATTATTACTTATTGTCTTTATTTCTGTTTGTCAGCCGTAGACAAATGTGCATTATGGAATTTAAAACCCCACAAAATAATGAAATGTAGGCCTAATAATTATGCATCAGACAATTCTGACCCAAAACTATTCAAATAAAGGAATACTCATTGTAACTTATCCTCTCTACAGTTTCTCTCTCACACTGATTGATGCTCTTGACACTCTGCTGGTAAGTCTGAAGGAACCCCCAACCTTCAGCTTTCATCTTTAGTCCAACCCCTCTAGAGGGTTTGAAGCCATAGTTTAAACAAGTATTAGAAAATAATGATTAAAATGGGCAAAACAACACAGACAAAGCAGAGTGAATGAAAAGATAAGTGTTATGGATCAATAGCTATTTTTGAAAAATTGTTCTTTAGTCAGCATTTAAATGTATGCAAGGATTGAACCTATCATATGCTTTCAGGAAAATCGTCACAAAGTCTATAGGGGCCCTACTAGCAAAATCTCTCTCCACCCTGGGTTTTAGGTTAGATATTGGAACCTCCAGAAAATATTTCAAGTTACATTTCAAATCAAGTTTTATTTTTTTTGTTACATACTGAAACTCTGAACTAAGCCATGTCTTGCTTCAAAAGTTATTAAGTTATCAATAGTCTTTAAATATATTACAAAAATCACAGGATGCCAGTGCAAAGATGTCAAGATCAGTGAGATGTGCTCTCAAATCATTGGGATTTATAAGCATTTAAAACTGAGTTTCATTAGCGTAACAATGAAAGGAGACAGAATGGGGCCTAGAATAGAGCCTTGAGGCACTTCATTCTTTACAGGATTCAGGAGTTCCCTAACCCAACACAGAATTGCTTATTTGAAACATACAATACAAACAAGAACCATTACTAAGAAATGTATTTGATGCTCAGTAAGTGTAGGGTGATCAATAGTGTGGAAAGCAGTGCTTTCGTCCAGATAAACCATAGCATAATTGACCATTACCATTTATAACTTAGAACAATTAGAGCCGTAATCTGTATTATCTAAATCTTAAACTATAAGATCGAAAGAAAAACTTGATTGTGGACATCCCTCTTCTTTTGTGATCGCATATGTATGTCTGTGACTCTGTGTGCATGTAGGTGCTGGGAAACCAAACAGAGTTTCAGCGCGTGGCATCTCTTCTGCAAGACTCTATTGACTTTGACATCGATGTTAATGCCTCCGTGTTTGAAACCAACATCAGAGGTGGGACACGAGGACGGGAGACAGACGCAAAGGATTTTTTCCTTCCAAAAAGTCTCTACTAATGTGTGTGTGCGTGTGTGTGTGTGTGTGTGTGTGTGTGTGTGTGTGTGTGTGTGTGTGTGTGTGTGTGTGTGTGTGTGTGTGTGTGTGTGTGTGTGTGTGTGTGTGTGTTGCGATATATATAGTGGTGGGTGGACTGCTGTCAGCCCATCTCCTGTCAGGGAGGGCGGGGGTGGAGCTTGAGCCAGGCTGGCCTTGTTCAGGAACCCTGCTAAGGATGGCAGAGGACGCAGCTAGGAAACTACTGCCTGGTAAGTGCAAATATAAGACAATGGCCTGAGATGCCAGAATAGCTTTTATTTGTAGAATTAGTCTGTTTAGCATTACTTACACATTTTTCTGTTCAGATGATATAATTGTGCTTTAAGGCATATACAGTAGAATATTGAAAAGTATACCTTTGTCCAGAAGCAAATAGATATTAAATTCTGAAAATCTATCCCTTCTAAAGCAAATTAAAATAAGGTGTATTGGTATGTATATATTGTCTAAAGAATCTACATAATTGAAGCGGTTTGGGTGCACATGGTGCAACTGGTGTTATTACCAGTGGAGGTAGGACTGCTATTCCCTTGCAGTGGTGGTAGGTCTAACAGTAGTGTTTCATTTTGCTTCAGCCTTCCAGACTCCCACAGGCATGCCCTACGGTACAGTGAACCTATTGCATGGCGTCAGTCCTAGTGAAACCCCTGTTACATGCACGGCCGGCGTCGGCACGTTCATTCTGGAGTTTGCTACTCTCAGTCGCCTAACTGGGGACCCAGTATATGAGTCGGTGGCCCGCAGGGCACTCCACTCACTGTGGAACACGCGCTCCGACATCGGACTGGTAGCTATCTAGACATTATTTTGTCTTACATTCCCACGTAACTCCGTCTTTGTATGTCTAACTATCTATTAGAGGCGTCTTTTTTATCAACCCTTCAGTCTTTGTTTGTCTGACTAACTGCCTCCTAACCTTTTATATCTTTGTCTTTTGAACCTGTCTGTGTAGGTGGGGAACCATATAGACGTGCTGTCTAAGAAGTGGATTGCTCAGGACGCCGGCATCGGAGCAGGTGTCGATTCGTATTTTGAGTATCTGGTGAAGGGCGCCATCCTGCTGCAGGATGAAGGATTGCTGTCAATGTTCCATGGTTAGTGAACGCCAGCCCTGGTATTGTGTTTCATTAATTGTACTTAAATGTGTTGAAAGCCGTGTGTGGTGTTCTGGGAACAGATCTGGTACAGAGAAAGCGTTTGACGTTGAGAATATCCCTATTAATAGGTCAAAGCCACACACACAGTAACACTACACCAGTGCGTGGATGGGTTACGCTGCTCTCCTGTTGTTTCCATGTGCACCTTCTCTTTGCTTTCTCTAACTCTCTCCAGACGCTCCTTGTGTGTAGTAGAGAGCCTCCTCACTGCCACAAACCGACACCCATAAATATCATTCCTCCAACGAATCATCAGATTGAACCCACCTGTTGCAAACCTTTGATCTGTAGGAGGAATGTCTCACCGCCATGGTCCTGCAGCGACCTCTGCTGAACAGATGCCATTGTAACCCTCACGCCTTGATAGTTGGGTAACTTTAGTAACCATGCAGACATTTCACAGAGTATGACCGGGCAATCCAGAATTACACCAGGTTTGATGATTGGTATCTCTGGGTCCAAATGCACAAAGGAACTGTCACCATGCCTGTGTTCCAGTCCTTGGAGGCTTTCTGGCCTGGCTTGCAAGTAAACACTAAATCTTTTGTTCTTTTGCCACCACATTTGTATTATATATATATATATATATATATATATATATATATATATATATATATATATATATATATAGATATAGATATATATTTTTTTTATGTTTTGTGTTGTCATGGAAATGGTGGGCTGACTGCCTGGCGTATCTGTTCTAGAGCCTGCTTGGCCAGTTAGAGAGTGCAGAAAGAACTTTCCAGAACTACTACTCAGTGTGGCGTCAGTACGGAGGTCTGCCAGAGTTCTACAACATTCCTCAGGGTTACACTCTTGACAAGAGAGAAGGTTACCCTCTGAGACCAGGTAACAAATTGCATTCTAATTAACCTGTTTTCTACCAGCATTCCTTGTTCTGAATGTAAGGTAATAGAACAGTTTTAAGTGATGTTGATAAAAAAATATATAATTTTGATCATAATGAAATTTGATTTCAATTTTTTTATTTTATTTTTTACACTAAAAACTTAATCCTAAACATTAAAAACATAAAATATATGAGGGACTAAGCTGTACTGGGAAAAAAAATGAAAATGAATTTGTTTCAAAAGTAAACCTTCCTAGTTACACATGGTGTTAAAATATCTGTTACGCAACAATCTAAAGTGACCGCCCAGAAATCAATGTTTTAAGCAGGGTTCCCACTGGTCATGGAATAGCTGGAATATCATGGAATTTGAAAAGTCTATTCCAGACATGGAAAGTCATGGGATTAGATTTTTGGGGGGCCAAGTTGTTGATGACAAGCGAGAAGGGGAATAGGGGATCAATGGGCCGCACACAATACAAGAAACACGTGAAATTACCTGATGAAGAAAAATACTGCATGGAAAAGATTACATTTTGATCAAATAAATAAAATGTAAACATGCTACAAACTAAATTCCCTGATATTCAACTCCATGCAGTATTTTTCTTGATCAGGTTATTTCACGTGTTTCTTGTATTGCGTGCGGTTGTTTTTCTTTGGCGCCCATTCATCCCCTATTCCCCTTCCCGCTTGTCAACAACAACTGTCAAAATCTATGCAGTCTCCTGTACCTGATAGTGCCAACAAATGCAATTTTTGTCTGCTAAGCACAAAAGTGGCCTGTTTTTCCATCCGTTATAGGACATGCAAATTCTGCTTTTTAGTCAGTGAAAAGTCAGGGAATTTGACAGCTGACTTAGAGCTGAGGGAACCCTGTCTAAGGAATTTGATTTATGAACTCTCAATGGGGTTTTCAAGTAGTACCTTTTTTCATCGCATTGAGCGCACAACATCTTCAGAAGGTTTAGAGATAATCTTTGATCCTTCAGTGCCACCTTCCTCTATGTCTACTTTCCACCTTCCTCTATATTTACTTTCGGCTTTGCAAAATGTGTAATAAAAAAAATGCTTTATACTAATGGGGCTATATTTCCCAACTCTATTCCTGCTAGCTTGTAACAAACACCCCTCTTCATATTAAACATGCCTTTTGTCCTGATGTTTCTATCTTTCCCTGCTCTTTTCCTGCAGCCTCCTAACCGCCCGCTCAGCATCAAAATTACTTTTGATCTGAGGTGTTCTCTTTTTCCCTACTCTATTCCTGTTTGCTTCCAAAAGCTCGCTCTGCAGGAAACTTATTTATGGTTTGCCATCTTTCCCTACTCTATTCCTGCTTGCCTGTACAAGGCGGCTCAGCTGGAAGATCGGTTGTTGGTCCATAGTTATTCTCTTTTATTTAGTAGCTCATATGATCCTTTCTATTTAGCCACAGCCTCTCGTTGCTTCTTTCAGCAATGTCTGGCACAGCTTTTATGGTCTGCCGCCGCAAGTCCTTGCAGCAGATCTCTTCTTACTTAAGTGGCTTGGTTGTTCATAATTCCACAAATGAACAGCATTTAATTTTCAGGGGACACTGTTTTTCCAAGGCTCTCAGCTACGAGTTTGTTCAATTTGAGTTTCTTTCTTTCTTTCGTATGCCTTGTCCATTGCAACGTTAGGCCGTACACTGATTGGCTATGTGCTAGAGCAATGGTACTCCAATTTACTTCCTTTAGTTTTTTGAATCTGTGGTATTACTCTGTAGAAGTGTTGTTGATTGAGATCAGGTTTTCCAATCCCACGTATTTCTTAACAGCCGTGACCTTGTATGTTTGCCTGACATCCCCCCCCCCCCCCGCTCTCCCTCTCTTACAAACTTGATTTGCTGCACATCGTCTTTCAACCTGGTTAACAGGGTGTTCATTGTACCTGGTTCTGGAATCCTGGTACATATTCCTTGAGTATGCCAAGTCTTGCAACTGGACAATATTCGTCTGAGCTTAGTTGTCCCCAGATAGAGTTGTTGGATCATAACTTATCCACTGACAAAAAGGTTGAGGTGTTTGAAGTACATCTTAAAGCAAATTCTCGATGACTCTCCACAAATCCTTCAATTTTTGGTCTCTGCACTTTCCCTGTTGATCCATTCCCACTGCTTGGTCCGAGAGGTTGCGCTCTTCGCGGCTTCCTGCCAATGTATCGTTCCAAAGGGTTTGATTGGATCCACCTGGGTTTGTTTTGGCCAAGTCTGAAACCTCCTCTTTCATGCTGTACTTGCCCTCCATACAGTGAAGGAAATAATTATTTGATCCCTTGCAGATTTTGTAAGTTTGTCTATAATAATTTCAATGGTAGGTTTATTTTTACATTCAGAGATAGAATTAAAAAAAAGAAATCCAGAAAATCACATTATATAAAATATATACATTGATTTGCATTTGATTGAGTGAAATAAGTATTTGATCCCCTAGCACAACATGACTTAGTACTTGGTGGAGAAACCCTTGTTGGCAAGCACGGAGGTCAGACGTCTCTTGTAGTTGGTTACCAGGTTTGCGCACATCTCAGGGGGGATTTTGGTCCACTCTCTTTGCATATCCTCTCCAAATCCTCAAGGTTTCGAGGCTGTCGTTTGGCAACTCGAAGCTTCAGCTCCCTCCATAGATTTTCTATGGGATTAAGGTCTGGAGACTGGCTAGGCCACTCCATGACCTTAATGTGCTTCTTCCTGAGCCACTCCTTTGTTGCCATGGCAGTGTGTTTTGGGTCATTGTCGTGCTGGAAGACTCACCCACGACCCATTTTCAGTGTCCTGGCTGAGGGAAGGAGGTTGTTGCCCAAGATTTCACGGTACGTCGCCCCGTCCATCCTCCCCTTGATGCGGTGAAGTTGTCCTGTCCCCTCAGCAGAGAAACACCCCCAAAACATAATGTTTCCACCTCCATGCTTGACGGTGGGGATAGTGTTCTTGGGGTCATAGTCAGCATTTCTCTTCCTCCAAACACGGCGAGTCGAGTTGATGCCAAAGAGCTCGATTTTGGTCTCATCTGACCACAGCACCTTCTCCCAAGCCTCCTCTGAATCATTCAGGTGTTCATTGGCAAACTTCAGACGGGCCTGTACATGTACCTTCTTGAGCAGGGGGACCTTTCGGGCTCTGCAGGATTTTAATCCATTCCTGCGTAGAGTATTACCAATGATTTTCTTGGTGACTGTGGTCCCAGCTGCCTTGAGATCATTAACAAGTTCCTCCCGTGTAGTTCTGGGCTGATCCCTCACCTTTCTCATGATCCTCGATACCCCACGAGGAGAGATCTTGCATGGAGCCCCAGACCGAGGGCGATTGATGGTCATTTTGTGTTTCTTCCACTTTCGAATAATTGCACCAACAGTTGTCTCCTTCTCACCGAGCTGCTTGCCGATTGTCTTGTAGCCCATTCCAGCCTTGTGCAGGTCTACAATCTTGTCCCTGACGTCCCTAGACAGCTCTTTGGTCTTGCCCATGGTGGAGAGGTTGCAATCTGATTGATTGATTCTGTGGACAGGTGTCTTTTATACAGGTAAAGAGTTGAGGCAGGTGTCTCTTATACTGGTAACAAGTTGAAATTAGGAGCACTTTCTTAGAGTGAGGGGGACTAATATACCCGGCCTGTGGGAGCCAGAATTCTTGCTAGTTGGTAGGGGATCAAATACTTATTTCACTCAATCAAATGCAAATCAATGTATATATTTTATATAATGTGATTTTCTGGATTTCTTTTTTTTTATTCTATCTCTGAATGTTAAAATAAACCTACCATTAAAATGATAGACCTTTCATTTCTTTGTCAGTGGACAAACTTACAAAATCTGCAAGGGATCAAATAATTATTTCCTTCACTGTATGTTTCAAAGTTCAAATATGTCTGTAGCACAGCTTCTTTTGGATTCCATTTCTGTCAGGTTCTGCAGCCATTACGATCTCGTAATCCTAAAAGTGTCATCTGTAGTCTAGCCTTGGTGCAATGAAATTCCTCTGTGAGCCCAGTGAGCGGCAGCTCCAAGGCCCCCTTCCCATAGAGAGCCAGGCTGCAAAGACATAGTGTCAGCCCTAACCATTTTCTAGCATAAGAGCTAACCCATCCCTATCTTTTTAGAAATGGTGATGAATGTATTATACACTTAAGCAAAAGGTAGCACATCCACAGTAATAATGGTAAAAACGGTGGGCTGACGAAACACTTCGATTTTACATTTTAATGGAAGCAGACATAAAAAAAAGAAAGCATTAAAACGCTTACGCATTTCGGTATTACTACCTTCCTCAGAGCGTTTTGTTGTTTCCAGTGTATTATACACTGTTAGAAACGAGCAAGGGTAAAAGTCTGAACTGTAGGTACCATAGGTTTTAGCCCGCCTGATAATCCTAACTCAATTTTCTGTAGAACTATGTTAAATTATATCCTTACCTCTAAACTTTTTTTGAATCTTTAAATGAAATGTTGACCACACATCGAGGCTTCTAACAGGCCTTTCAGTAACATCTTAAACATTGAAGAATATTTGGTTGGACAACAGTCCTTGAGATAAGTCATGCATTTACTATGTTTCATTTCCCAGATGGTCACAGATATGATCTCAAAGATATATTCTACATTTTCATAAAAAAAGAGGATCGCTTGTAACATCACTCCTGCTACTAAATGAATTACTATGTTTTGATATAAGGATGGAAACATTTGTTTGTGAATAATCATACCTTTGTGTGAGCGGTTTTGTCTTCTGTTTCAGAGTTGATTGAGAGTGCTATGTACCTCTTCAGAGCAACTGGTGATCATACCTACCTTCAGTTGGGCTTTGATGCCATTGAGTCTATAGAGAAGATCACCAGAACCCCCTGTGGCTATGCCAGCGTGAGTCTCCTAAACCTGAGTGGTTTAAAGTGTCCAGATATTTTAAGATTATATAAAGACCAACAATACATTTTCAAGGCCGTATGCTACACATTGTTTGAACCTCTAAGTCTAAGACATGACTTCAATGTAATGGTAGACACTCGAAAGTTACACATGTATTACAATTATAAATCCGCTATTATAACCTTGATAGTAATAATAATAATGATGATAATAATAAATGACATGGTGGGTTTTTCCCTAGAATAACCTTACTATGGCATGTCCCCTAAACATTATGTTGTCTATCCATGAGTGCAATAACAATGTGTGTACTAAATGCAAACACAATAGTAAAAAGGAAAAAAAATATTCTAAATGTATTGCTGAAATCAGACCTGCGACATTTTATTTGTACTGACTGTTGTTAAATATTTTTATTTTCTATGTCATATTATTCAGTTGACCCACGATAAGCAACGCATGCACTCCTGTGTGATCTGTAGTTTAATTATTTTCAACTCAATTAATACTTCAGACAAAGAAGTGCATAAACGCTCTACTGCTCTATTAATACTATTAACCTTATCAGAAAACCAATGAGACTGTACCGGACAGTACTATTTAAAACACATGAAACAGAAACACTATATATTTGAATTCAGCAATACTGTACAATAACACAATACAGCTATATGTATATGGAAAAATATATAAAATAGGATGTTGAGTACTAACAGTCTTTGCAGAGTTTTGCCAATCTTATTTCATCCAGAAATCTCTTTTAAAGCCCCTTTAGAAAGATTTTTTTTGTATTATTCCTAAAATCTACCAAGAACCAATAAATGAATGCTAAGATTGATATGATAATATAATGGTTCTTTTCAAGTAGCCCACCCACTATGTCATATACGCTGTGCACCACTAAACCAAATATATAATCTTTATTTTTGTATTATTACTTACTAAACTAAATTATTTATTCTTAACAGTTCCCTGGTTAGTACTTTTTAATATGCAACCTGAAAGTGTAAACATATAAAATATTTGTATGTATTGAACTGCACTGTGTTTTTGCCCTCTCAGATCAAAGATGTTCGGGACCACAAACTGGACAACCGTATGGAGTCCTTCTTTCTAGCTGAAACAATTAAATACTTATATCTTCTGTTTGACCCCTCACACTTCCTTCATGGTGGCGGGGATGAGTGGGAGGTTGGTGGAGAGGGAGGAGACTGCGTTTTGGGCGTAGGGGGTTACATCTTCAACACAGAGGCACACCCCCTGGACCCTGCAGCTCTGCACTGTTGCAGCCAACACACCAAGGAGAGACGAGAGTTGAGAGACATCCTCCTTAGCCTATCACAGCCCTCCACATCACCCTCAACTCCACCCGACAGCCAACCTCACCACACAGAGACTTCTTATCAGAGTCAACCAGAAAGCATTGCTCTTAAACCTGGAGAGCGAAAGACCGCTCCGCTCCTTTCCTGCCCAACACAGACGTTCAGTGCTCGACTCGCTGTCCTGGGGCAGGTCTTCACAGACTCTACCTGACCTGATGTGGCCTTGTCCGGTCTGGGGCTGGTCCTAACAGACTTTGACAATTCTTTAGTTCTTCTTTAAATGTATCTACAATTAAAATAAAGATAATGTTTATTTATTAGAAAGTGTTGGGATTTTATTTGTGAATTTTCACATTGTTTTCTCAAAGCAAAAAAAACATGGAATGCATAAGGGTGATCAATTTGTATTTTTGTACTTTTGTAATAAATTTCAATACCCATTTCCTGAAAACCCATGGGAAATAACTGCCTCTTGTTTCATGATCCGTGCCCCATAAACTCATGGAGCATTTCTTGATGCTTGGGAGAAGCTTGGCTCTGGGTTAGCGTACTAAGATGTTTCTATAGCCTGTGTAATGGAAAGGTGTTGAATAGAATGTGCCTGCATATAAAATTCCAGTGTAATATGATGACTGCTGTTTCTCAAGTAGGACTAAAATATGGGGTTCCCATTAACACTACCTATTCCACAAAGACCCAAGGGTTGCTTGGACCAGCATACTCACTCCTTTGAACTTACATGGTACAAATTCCATTGCTAATCCCAACTACACCACTGCAGTTTATAAATCCTTTGACTGTCTTGTCACCTCGCTACGCTCTACCAAGTGCTTAAATTCTTAAATGCTTGGCTGCTTAATGAAACCACAATAACAACTTTAAAATGGAGATTATAGGTACGTTATTTGCTATCGTCTTTGTTACACACTTTAACTGCATTAGGGCCAAAGGCCCGAATTTTCATCTAGTGGCGCAGTGACACGTCAATCTTTTAACAAGCGGCACTAGCACCCACTTCTGTGACACACCATTATGCAACTGTTAAATAACTTACTGAATTTGGAACTTAGGTGAACAGATGTATATAGCTGGAACAAACTATTTAAGAAGAATACAACAGATTTTCATATAGTTTTTTATTAACTAAGATATCACATGCCCTTAGTTTGTATCCTTTTGGGTTTCCTGTGTCACTCAGACTTAATTCAAATGAAAACATTTTCAATAAAGGTGGGCATGAATACAATTCTCTGGTTGATATTGTGCCTTCATTTCCACACATCATGAAATGAAATTTGTCAAATAAAGCTCCGGTAAGACATGGACCTAGTAGACAATTGTCTAAATCATGTTAATAATTAGGGTTGAAAAGGCTACCTTTAATTAGTTAGAACATTACTATTGTTAAATCACTATACTTGTGAGCCACTGCGTCATTCAATTGAAAATGTACTACTAAAATTCTACTGGATTTGTCACTCATTTCAAACGTTAAATGTATATCAAATGTCTTCATGAAAACTGCAAGATCACAATTATCTCTTCAATATATATTTTTTTGCCGATCAAAATAAACAACTTTATGGACTTCATTAGACCAAGACCAACAGCTGCTTGTGTGTAATGGAAAGCCAGACACTGGAATGTTTGATTAATTTGACCACCACTGAATAACTACCTGTCCATTACAGCAACATTGAAAAAGAGAGTTGTGCTATCATATGAAATGGGCACCTACTACTGTAGGTGTGTAGATTGTGAGAGGGCTGCAGGTGGGGCTCTAGGACTCCCTGAGGAAGAATCATAATGACTTACTTGCATCCCCTTTGCTTACCTTGAAGTTTTCATAGTTGAACATCTAGGAGCTTTTGGTTTAAAGGAAGGCTGCCACTGCCCAGTGTGTGTGTGTGTGTGTGTGTGTGTGTGTGTGTGTGTGTGTGTGTGTGTGTGTGTGTGTGTGTACATGCACATGCATACATAATCCTTTATCACCAAGTTTAGGGAGCAGCAGAAGCAAGATTGAAAAGGCTAGAATTAGGTATTAGGGTCGAATTAGAGGCTTTGTGTCCATATAGGGTTTGGTTGGCTTGTGTTTGAGGTGGCGTCAGCCTGCCTCGCCAGTTTTAAATGTTTACAAGACTCCAGCCATTGTTTCAGAGCTAAGAGGGGGGCAGCCTGGTATGTGACTGGCTCTAAAGGCTCAGTCAGAAGCAGCTGAAGCATTTAGGCAGATAAGGGGCGGGGAATGGATGGATTTGTTGTTAAATAACAATCCCTCAAATTTCGAAATGTCCACTTCCATACTACAATCTCCTCCTTTTCGGAATTTAGGAACAAGCATAAATAAAACCAGGAAGAAAGCTATTGGACATTAAATGGTAATTGAATACTGATAGAAAATTATACCGAATATACTATATGTGCTTTCCATGTTTGCACACTTCCCAGCTTTTACCAGTTTAGTAAATCCTAGCTCATCATCTAACTGTATTCCAGATAAAAATGTATTATAAATTATAGCAGACGGAAATACACTGTATGTCTGGATAAATACTAGTGTTGCATTGTGTGTGTTTGTCTCTGCATCTGTCTGAGAACATGTGTGAATGATGAAGTATGTAAATGGTATTTGCTGTGTGCATATATTCCACAAAACGTGCGGGTTAAAATACTTGTTCTAAAATACATGCTTCATGGTTAGGCTATGGATTGCGTTTGTGTCTATGTGTGTGTGGGCGGGGGGGGGGGGGGGGGCGTGTGTGTGTGTGTGTGTGGGGGGGGGGGGGTACTATTTAGGCACAAGGGACACATCAATTATTAGTTGTGAGCTTTCATGATTCTTTGTATCAGTCCCCAGCTGATATCCCTTTGTTTATATGGACATGTTACATGCTGTCCTTTAGGTCTTACAGAATGAATTCTCTATTGTTCTGTTTCTTTGGATGTGTGTGTGTGTGTGTGTGTGTGTGTGTGTGTGTGTGTGTGTGTGTGTGTGTGTGATTATTGATGGGGTATGAATGACATCATGCAGTTAAACATAGATGATACCACTGCTGGCATGAAACACTGCTGTGATAGTGGGTTTAGGATGGGATAGCAGGGTCGTGAGCTTAGGTGAACTATCCCCATCTAGGACAGCAACTCCTAAAAGCAGATATGACTAGAAGGGGAGAGGGCTTACAGGCTGATCTAGCTGTCCGATATGGCCTGTTTGGAGCCTGAATGGTGGGGGTTGGGGTGGGGTTCTGTTTCATTTACATATAGACCTTTATTTGTCATTTGTGACAACCCACGAACATGTCCTGAACCAATTGGATGCTGGGAAGACTGTATTTTGGGCGGGTGTTACTTCGTTCCCAACCATAACCTTGACCAGAAGGTTATAAAGGAGAGTGGGGGCTCCTGCACACTCTGACACTCTTCAGCTAAGCACACAGGAACAAAGATCATTACTGAAGACCCACCAGTGAGCGAAAATGTGAGTATCCTAACGAAGTTGCATTACAATTTCTTTTTTTTTAACCGAAGTACTGCCTATTTTGTTAGAGCTACTTCTTACTGTGGTTGATGACTTGTGTTGTTTTTTTGTCAGCTGTGGTGAAAGGCAGAATGTCTCAATTTATGGAGTTGAAAGAGTTTGGAGATGCTGCCATCTTCCTCCGCCTGTCAAACCTGGAGCAGTTGGCAGCCCGAACCTTGGCCTTTGATGGCATGTACACGCGCGCATACACACAGGCACACACAGTCAGTCATCAAAATAGGGAACACGGCTAATGTGTGTTTACTTACAGGAAAAAAGCGGGTGTGGGTTCCTGATGAGAATGAGGCATACATAGAAGTTGAGGTTAAGGAGCTAGACGGTGACAAGGCCACTGTGGAGACCAAGGATGAGCGGGTGAGTTAGCAACATACTGGCAATACTATTTACTAGCTGCCAAATGATACAATAATGTTAGAGTCATAGAAAAAGCTATCTATTGTTGCTGTCCTTTAGGTCTTACAGAATTAAAACTCTACTGTTCGGTTTCTTTGGAGTGTGTGTGTGTGTGTGTGTCTGTGTGTGTGTGTGTGTGTGTGTGTGTGTGTGTGTGTGTGTGTGTGTGTGTGTGTGTGTGTGTGTGTGTGCATGTGTGTGTGTGTATGTGTGTGTGTGTGTGTCAGACTCTGATGGTGAGAGAGGAGGACATCCAGCCAATGAACCCACCCAAGTTTGATATGATAGAGGACATGGCCATGCTAACCAACCTGAACGAAGCCTCGGTTCTGTTCAACCTCAGAAGGCGCTACAGCATGTGGATGATCTATGTCAGTTCTTCTCTTCGCTCTATCACTACTGTCTGTCCTCCACGGTGCTGTCTGCCACCAGTTTCTCAAACCTATGTTTCTGTCTCTCTCTAGACCTATTCAGGACTGTTTTGTGTGATGGTCAACCCTTATAAGTTTCTGCCAGTCTACTCTGCTGCTGTGGTGAGCGCCTATAAAGGCAAAAGGCGTTCTGAGACTCCGCCCCATATCTACGCTGTGGCAGACAATGCGTATAATGATATGTTGCGCAGTAAGTTGAACCCATACACTGAGCTGTGACCCTTTTTTAATGCAAGTGTGCCTAGTGATTGATTTCGTACGATTTCTATTTCCTCCACAGATAGAGAGAATCAGTCCATGCTTATCACGTAAGTCAGATTCTTACTTCAGTCTCTTTTTGATCCTATTCATAGTTCCAACCCAGAATTAAATTTGTATTAGTACTATTGTAGGACTAACCCTATCACTAACCTTGTAACCTATATATGCTTTGTACTTGTATTTATTCTTTTTACTTATGGGTCCCAACCCAAAATATATTGGGGAGTTGTTATCGCTGGGTTACCATTCTGATAGGTATGTTTTCTTTTGATTTTAAAAATCAAGTCAACCTGTGCTTAGTTAATTCTCTCTGTACTATAACTGTTTGAATTGGTCTAGTGCTTCAAGTGCATCGTGGTTATTGGTTCCTTGACTTAATAAATGAAACAAGAGTGAGCAAAATCAAGTGTACCATCTGTCTGCTGAAGCAGATGTGTAAGTTGATTGATGCTCGACAATCACCTGTAACAGTTCTATCTATCTTAAAACAGCCAGCAAAAAAAAAATACTACTTTCATTTAACTTGAGAGACAATTAGTCTTGAATTTCTCATTTCCATCAATATATTTAGAGACATCTGGAAATATAGACAGACAAAGGCAATGGATATATTTGGTCTGTCCAATCAATGACTTGCTTAATCCCTTGCATAGAAAATGTTGATAGTGGAAGTGGTTGGCTTTGTTGATGAAAGAAAAAAGCAGAACTCATTAATTAAACCTCTTTAAGATTATAGAACAAATATTAAGTAAAAACAAGTTTCTTAATGATCTGCCAACATCTTTTGTGCACCTCTGCTCACACATTTAAGTAACAAATGATTTGCATTTGTTTCCACTGCAGCCTAAAGGAAATGTAATAAACATTGTTTTGCATTACAAAAGTCGTAGTATTAAACACGCTCAGAAAGTCCCAATTGCTTTCACACAAGCATAGCATATGCATCAAAATAAATCTATCCAACTTTTTTGTTTCTGGCCCTTTTAGGTGAATTATGCTTGGTAGGCCAAAGTGTGGTGTTTGATGGTGATACAGCATGCAACATCTTTATGGACAGCTCGCGTCCACTACGTGAAAAGTTGGGTTTAAGCCACAGAGTCAAGGGCCGTCTTTAACCAATACAGAGACTCCTTTGTCCCCACGCCTTTTAGGCTGTATAATGTGAGGGCCAAATTGGCCCCTCTTAGCCTTTGCTGATAATGGTATTGTTTATTCTGTATTTATTTATATTTGTAATATTATGAACTTCCTTTTGTAACAAATTATATGAAGTTAAAATGTATTTTCTGTCCATGTTTATTGTGGTGTTTTTATGCAAGGATTAATGCCACCTACATTTTCCCTGGTGGTATTTTAAAGTTTCCTAATTCTAATTCTAAATCAGTCGGTATGGGGGTGGACAGAAATATAGAAACAAGTTTAATTTGATCAATATAAGGGTATTTTTTGTCTTCTATTTTAGGCTATTAGGATAGAGCATCCTCAACTTGATATACAGCAACCAGTGAGTTCATATGTTTAAGTATAGGAAAGAAAAGGTTGGATGTTAAGAAAATGTCAATAGTTTTCTGCTTCTACTGTTCTTCCAATTATTCCATTCTTAGTGGAGAGTCTGGTGCCGGAAAAACAGTCAACACCAAGAGGGTCATTCAGTATTTTGCCATTGTAGCAGCACTTGGAGAAGCTGTCAAGACAGGAGTGAGAGACACACTTTAACTACTGCACTCTAAATGTTTTTTTGCCTTATTTTTTTTTTTTTAGTAATTGCACTTTCTGAATCTGTTATTTACATTATCTGTTATATGACCAGGGCACTCTAGAGGACCAGATTATTGAGGCTAACCCAGCCATGGAGGCCTTTGGCAACGCAAAGACCCTTCGCAATGACAATTCCTCTCGCTTTGTAAGGAAAATATGCATTTGCAGCTTCTCTTCCTAGAAATGTACAGCCCCAAGCCACCCATCAGCTGTGTTGTATGGTTCAACCAATTTTCTACAGTCTCTTGATTCTTCTTTTTTTATCCTCTGCCCTCAGGGAAAATTCATCAGGATTCACTTTGGTACTACAGGGAAGCTAGCCTCTGCTGATATTGACATCTGTAAGCTGACTTTAGTGTTTGTACCTGAGTGTTTATAGTGTATGATGCATGCATTGGCGAGTGTGCATATGCATACGTGATTGGCGTTCAGAGAGAGACTCCATGTGCATGTGTTGATCGTTTTTGTTTCGTATTTGTCCAGACCTTCTGGAGAAATCCAGGGTTGTGTTCCAACAACCAGGAGAAAGAAGCTACCACATCTATTACCAGATTATGTCCGGTCAGAAACCAGAGCTACAAGGTAAATTTGACCCCAAATGAAATTGTTATCTGTTATCTGATTTGTATAATAAATTCCTCAGACAGTTGAGAATTTAGGACACAGCATACAGTTGGCAAAATAATGCTAAAACGCTTAGGGGAAGACAGGCCTGTGTTAGAGAGCGCAGCGCAAACAGCAACCTGGCCAGTCCTCAGAAAGCGCACGCTGTGCCTTTACCAAATCTTCTGAACGCGTAATCAGCTCAGGTCAACTTCTGAATTTTCGGCCACCTGTTTAAACATAGCAATGGAATGGGCTTCCCTTTAACCATTATTGAATATGTACATTTTCTATTTCTGTAAATGGGCCCGTGGTACATGGGTGCAAATACACTTTTATGCCTAAATATACCATTTAATGAATCGCTCATATACAGTTTGGAAAGTTTGCAAATATATCTTGCTTTATGCGTCGTTTGTTTGGGAACATTTAAGAATGATCTTGTGCACCTTAGTAGTACACTAAGCACCAAGGTTAGAACACGGCCAAATGCAGACTGCAATGGAGTGTGAACGCTGAGTTGGAGGTTCAATATCAGCTCTATTTTCTTCCAGTAACTGTATTATTGCATGACTGCTTAATCTGTAACTCTTGATGACTTCTTGTTCACTCAATTGAAAAAGAGTAGGCAAATTGTTGTGGCTTAAATACTCTCCACACGTCTCCTTGGCCTTTTGTTTTAAACTTGCTGGGATGAATACTGCCATTATTTCTGAAAGTTTTCAGAATGCAAGCAAGCGCTACCTATAGGCTGCACCTGCTTACAAAGAACATTCTAGAAATGTCGCCGCAAAACACACGTGCGCTTTTCCTGCCGTTTTCATACTTGTACATACAACGGAATGTATGTTTTACCTCGACCCTCCAATTAATTCATATGCATGATTCGGAAATGCACAACTTGTCATTCTGAGCTCCTGCGGCAGGCAGAATGCGGATTTAGCGATGTGCCACTGCTTGTCTGATGATACATATTATGCCATGTTTTTAGGTGCACTTTGCGACAAGTTACGCCATCAACGGTCAAAAACATGTTAGCACATCTGCCCATGAGGCTTTTACCCTCCTTTTTTGAATTGCGCTATACTGATTTATCTTATCAAACCACTTTCTAGTGTGTTTATCCATAACCATAGCCTTTTGTTCAATACACTCATTAGAACTGTTGGTGTACTAGGACATTTAGGCTATACACCCAATTTGAAGTTAAAATAATTCGTTTGTTATTATGCAATAACTTTTTATTTGGCAGGGACTTTTTAAATGTAGTGCATCATAAAACTAACTAAAAACAGGTTAGTACTAAAATATTAGCATTTGGAGGTAGCTAGTTTCAACTAATTTCCACCTCTAGGTAGTCATGATTTTTTGGGTCATTTTGTTTGTTAGCGTTTAAGATTTGGAACTATCTTATCCGTCTATATTTCGTTGTAGATATGTTACTAGTGAGCACCAACCCATTTGACTACCACTTCTGCAGCCAGGGTGTGACCACTGTGGAGAGCATCAACGATGGAGAGGAGCTGCAGGCCACTGATGTAGGCACTCTCAATGTTTCAGAGACATTTCCGATCAATCACCCCTTTATTTTTCGAAAGCAAATAAACCTCAACGAGATCTTTCCCTTTCCCCTGTCTCCCGCGGCCTGCCCCTTCCCCACATTTTCCCTCTTGCAGCACGCAATGGAGACACTGGGCTTTACACCAGAGGAGAAGTATGGGTGCTATAAGATTGTTGGAGCCATTATGCACTTTGGCAACATGAAGTTCAAGAAGAGACAGAGAGAAGAACAGGCAGAGGCTGACGGCACAGAGAGTAAGTTAGGCCATGCTTCTGCTTCTCATGATTCATCTCATAAATGTACCTAAAGAGGGTCAGAAGCATGTTTGTCTCAATACAAATATATCTATATGGCCTTATTAGGTGCTGTATGTGATGTGTAATTATGGTATTATGTAACTAGGTGCATGTGTCAGTTTCGTGATGATTAATGGGACCATATTTTGTACATTCACTTGCAGTCAGATGTGTGTTGAAGTTCATATGTTTCTATATGTTTAATATGTTATTTTTTAACCTGCATATTCAGGTGCGGATAAAGCTTCATATTTAATGGGCATCAGTTCTGCTGACCTCATCAAAGGATTGCTTAATCCCCGTGTCAAAGTGGGAAACGAGTACATTGTCAAAGGTCAAACCGTGGAGCAGGTAACCCTTTTTACCCGTCTGCGTTTATGGATTTTGAATGAAATTAAGTGCAAACAGAAAGTAGTCACGTTCAAACGGACAATGGACTGTATTATGTCCTCTGCATCTGATCAAATCTTGAGTCAGTTGTGCATATTGTGAATAGTTGTAAGGCTCACAAAAGCAATTTTTATCAAGATTGTGTTGTTGATGTATTGATAATATTGTTGATGACGAAGTGGCCATAACAGTAGAGATTCTTCCTCATTCGACAATGAACAAAAAATCCTTGGTCTTGTACAAATCACTTGCTTTCTTGTGTACTATTACCCCAATAGTGTATTTCTGAACTACCTCTTAAGACTTAAGTATTTTCTGAGTGGATGAGTGTTTGATTGTTTGTTTGTCTACTTTAGGTGAACTACTCAGTAGGAGCCTTGGCCAAGGCTGCATATGACCGTATGTTTAAGTGGATGGTAGGTCGGATCAACAAGAGTCTCTACACGGCCCTGCCAAGGCAGTTTTTCATAGGAGTTCTGGACATTGCTGGCTTTGAGATTTTTGAGGTAATTTCTACAATAGATCAAAGATCCTTCCAGGCCAGATCAATGTATTCTCCAGTAAGCTTTAGACCTTTTCAACTGTACTTTTCTCCCCACCACACAGTTGAACAGCTTTGAGCAGCTGTGCATCAACTTCACCAATGAGAAGCTGCAGCAGTACTTCAACCACCACATGTTTGTGCTGGAGCAGGAAGAGTACAAAAGAGAGGGCATCGAATGGACGTTCATTGACTTTGGCCTGGACCTACAATCCTGCATAAACCTGATTGAGAGGGTATGTGGAATGATATGCGTCCGTGTGTGTGTGTGTGTTAATGTACATTTTTTGTGTTGGTTTAATAATAGTAAGTTTGTATTTGCGATAGCCTCTGGGCATCTTGTCAATCCTGGAAGAAGAGTGTATGTTTCCCAAGGCCACAGACCTCAGCTTCAAAACCAAGCTCCATGACAACCACCTGGGCAAGTCGGCCAACTTTCTCAAACCCAGGCCTGACAAGAAACGCAAGTACGAGACCCACTTTGAGCTGGTGCACTATGCTGGAGTGGTAAGTTCCCCTTGAAATATTATACTGTAACATTATTATTGTGGTAGATTTTATAGTATTAGAGTGAAAATAATAGAGTATTTATAAGATTGGGGTATTTGTTTTGTGTAAATAGACGTGTTTGTTTTGGGTTCCAAACGCCTTACCTACAGTATCTTGTGTCCTTCCATCTCTTCCTCAATCCAGGTTCCCTACAACATCAGTGGCTGGCTGGACAAGAACAGAGACCCTCTTAATGAGACGGTGGTCGCCTGTTTTCAGAAGTCGTCAAACAAGCTGTTGGCCTGCTTGTTTGAGAGCTTTGTTGGCTCGGATGCAGGTCAGGACAAAACACATCCATAACCTCAGCCCCGATCCCTATCCCCAACCTAACCGTAACACTTGAACCCTATAGTATTTATTAATAACAAATGCACATAATACATACATTCCCATTATTACATTTTTGTTAAATCTCCTTGAACAAGGCTTTGTTGACAATATTTTGCCATAAGACATGTATACTTTGATCTGATCCTTCAAAGAATACAGGGGTTTGACATTACGTTTTGGTTGTATTTCCTCGTATGGGGGAACCTAATTGTTGTCGTATTTGTAGGCTCTGTAGCCTGTAGATGGGGAGGATGCCGTGATATCTTCCTGTGTAGGCCTCACTCCATTGTTACCTTATAATAACTTATCCGCCACTGACTAACAAACGGGAACTAGGATTCGATATCGAGGGGTTTGAATCTAAATCCATGGTCTCTGGTTTGTCTTCAAGACGCAGGTCCCCAAGCAGATGCAAAACAAAAGAGAAGGAAAGGGGCGTCATTCCAAACTGTGTCACAGCTCCACAAGGTAAGTCCAACGCAAAAGTGAGCAAGCCCAACACCTGTTAAAACCAGAGGAGCTGATTACAGAAGAAAAGCTGACTTTTATTTTCTGGATAAGAAATATTATCAACTTGAGTGCTAGTAACATTTATATGGCTTAAATCGATGGTATGATATTTGGTAGCTTATTTGAGGTTTGTGTCTGAACTTCTGTTAACCGAAAGGGAGGTGGTTACGACTTGAAGTGATGTTCAGGTGACTAAACTCCTGAACGTTTCTTGAGTCTTTGCTGCCTCCTCTCGTTTAGTACCAAATTCGTATCATGGTTTTTCTCCTCCCTCCAGACTCATCACCCCTCTAAAGATGAAGTATTGTCTCCTTCCCGCTTTAGTTTATTTCACGTTAGTGTATGTCATTGAAATATGCCATGGCGTCTGTGTGTCTAGGAGAACTTGAGCAAGCTGATGGCTAACCTTCGCAGCACTCAGCCTCACTTTGTCCGCTGCATCCTGCCCAACGAGAGCAAAACTCCAGGTGGGTCGCGTGGCTTTCCCACGCTTTTATGCTCTCAAACAGAGGGGGACTGAACATTGACTATTTCTCTCCACCAGGAGTCATGGATCTGTTCCTAGTACTGCACCAACTGAGGTGTAACGGGGTTTTGGAGGGCATACGCATCTGCAGAAAAGGCTTCCCCAACCGCATATTCTATGCTGAATTCAAACAACGGTGAGCCAAGTCTCGACCTTATCCAATACCCCCAACCCATGATAAAAGGTCAATCTTGAGCATTCTCTCTGGTATGTGTTGGCCAGTGGCGTACCATAAAATCCTGTAGCCGCTCAACCTAGACCCAGACAGATATTTGTCATTTTTTATTTATTTTGTATCCAATGTTAGACCAGACGGGGGGCCATCCCCTACACTATTGGTGTTGGCGTGTGCCTGAACCTTTTGTGTGTGTGCTTTGAACAGCTACCGTCTCCTGAACCCGTCTGCGGTTCCAGAGGACTCCTTCATGGACAGCAGGAAGGCAGTGGAGAAGCTCCTGGGCTCTCTTGACATCGACCACAGCCAATACCAATTTGGACACACTAAGGTCCGGACGCAACCCTCACTTTAACGGAACCTCATATGTCTTCCTGCCTTTCTTTTCCTCCTCGGGCCCCCCCACTCCTCTCGGTTACTCCGGCACTCATCCTTCTGCTCTCCGCCCATCCCCAGGTGTTCTTCAAGGCGGGTCTGCTAGGCCAACTGGAGGACATGAGAGACGAGCGTCTGGCGGAGATTCTGACCGTCTTGCAGGCCATCTGCAGAGGGAAGCTGATGAGGGTGAAAAGGAGCATGATGTTGGAAGCCAAGTAAGATCCTTTGGGGGCAGATGCCACCAAGGTCAGGGTGTAGATTGGTGTATCTGAGTTTGTGGAAGGGGAATTGAAGATGGACACAACCAGGCGAAAGAAAACCTGGGAGGCCCAAAACCACCTGGCGCAGAACTGTAGCACAAGAGCTGGAACAGATCAACCTGTCATGGGGAGGGGAAAGAGCTCATTGCAGCCTTAAGTCCCCTAGGGGATGAAGAGGAGAAGTCGTAGTAGTAGTAGTAGATGGGGAATTTGTGATGTTCCACTTTTCAAGATGTCTGCCAGTGTACTGAATGTTTTTGCCCTTTGTAAGATGGAACGTGCTCTTCTGTGCCAGGGAGGCTCTCACGGTGATCCAGTGGAACATTCGCGCATTCTACACTGTGAAGAACTGGCCGTGGATGATGCTGTTCTTTAAGCTCCGCCCCCTGCTGCGAAGTGCCACGGTCGAGAAGGAGCTGGCAGCTCTTAAGGAGGAGTATAGCAAACTTAAAGAGGCCTACGCCAAGTCAGAGTCAAAGAGCCGGCAGCTGGAGGAGAAACAAGTGGCCGTTGTTCAGGAGAAGAATGACCTGGTCCTTCAGTTGCAGGCCGTAAGTGGATGGGAACCCCACAAGAGTCAGATTGGAGGCATAGAAGAGTTCAATAGGAATTTAGACAGTGTGCGTATAAATACTTAAAAGAAGTCAGATGGACGTAATACAGAAACAAGATGTTCAGATCTATCTTTCAGCTAAGGAGAACAATTTTTTGTCCCCCCTGTCTTTGTGACTGCAGGAGCAGGAGACCCTGGCGGATGCTGAAGAACGCTGTGACCAGCTTATTAAGGCTAAGCTGGGCCTGGAGAGCCGTATAAAGGAGGTCACGGAGAGGCTGGAGGACGAGGAGGAGCTGAACGTTTCTCTGACTTGCAAGAAACGCCAGCTGGAGGACGAGGTCGCCGAACTAAAGAGAGATGTAGATGAACTGGAGATCACTCTGGCCAAGGTGGAGAAAGAGAGGCATGCTACGGAGAACAAGGTATGCCACCTGAGTCCTGACCTACCACAGCCCATCTGCAGAGAAGTATGTGCATGTGTGTAGCCTATGTTTTAAAACCATGCTGAAGAGGTTTTCGAACTTTAGACGGTGGGATAATGCGTTGTGTCTGTGGGGATTGAATCAGGTAAGTGTGGTAATTTGTCTTGGTGGGTTGGAAGCTGGGCTCAGCTGCATCTTGCTTGGTTTGTTCCTTGTGCGGTTTCCTGCTTATTTATATTTGTTTTGTTGTTTCTGATTACATACAGCTCTGGAGAAAATTAATAGACCACAGCAAAAATGTTAGTTTCTCTGATTTTACTATTGATAGGTATGTGTTTATTCTATAAATGACTGAATCCAAATATTTAGGTCATTTAGGGGTATTTAGAGCATTTATTTTCCAAAACGGCCAAAATTATAACAGTTATCATGCGTCTTGGCATGCTCTCCACCAGACTTTCACATTCCAGAGGTTTTCATTTGGGGTTCAGATCTGGAGATTGGGCTGGCCACGACAGGGTGTTGATCTGGTAGTCCTCCATCCACAGTTTGGTTGACCAGGTGTGGCATGGAGCATTGTCCTGCTGGGAAAAACACTCCTTAGAGTTGGGGATCATTGTCAGAGCAGAAAGAAGCAGGAAGCAAGACCCTGTCATGGCCAGCCCAATCTCCAGACCTGAACCCCATGGCAAACCTCTGCAATGGGATCAAGAGGAAGATGGACAGTCACAAGCCATCAACTAAAGCCTAGCATTTTGAATTGGCGGGCCAGGAGTGGCACATAGTCACCCAACAGCAATGTGAAAGACTGGTGGAGAGCACCTGAAGACACATGAAAGCTGTTATTGAAAATCAGGGTTATTCCACCAAATATTGATTTCCAAACACTTCCTAAGTTGGGCATTAGGATTGTGCTGTTTAAAAATGAATATGAACTTGTTTTCTTTGCAATATTCATGGTCTGAAAACCCTACATGTATATGTTTTATTCTTTTGACCAGTTTTTGCAATTTTTGAGTTTTAGAAAACAAATGCTCCAAATGACAACATTTTTAAATGGAATTTGGGAAAAAGGCTCTCAGTAATTTATAGAATACAAAAAACATGTTAAATTCACTCGAAACACATAAAATAAATAATAAACCAGAAAAACGAATTTCTAGCATTGGTCAGTACTTTTGCAGTGGTCTCTTAATTTTTTCCAGAGCTATATATCCAATGTGCCACTTCTAAGTAGAAAAATATTTTGAGAGTTCAAGCGATACTTTAGTGATAAGGGGTAATTGATTGTGGGGTGTCATAGGTTAAGAACCTACAGCAGGAGATGTTGGTTCTGGATGGGTCCACCCTGTCTCTGACCAGAGAGAAGGCGGCTCTGCAGGAAGCCCACCAGCAAGTTTTGAATGACCTTCAGGCTCAAGAGGACAAGGTCAACATGCTGGCCAAGGTCAAGGCCCGACTGGAGCAGCAAGTAGATGATGTGAGGACCTTGTTACCATCTCCCACCCCCATCGGTCTACATATCCTGTCCACAGTACCCACTGATCGTAACTCTACCAACTTCCCAACTTGTCTACCTGCAATCCATGCCATGCATATGTACAGTATGGTTTGCATTATGTCCCAACAGCTTGAAGGTACCCTGGAGCAGGAGAAAAAGCTGCGCACAGAGCTAGAGCGTAGCAAACGCAAGCTGGAAGGAGATCTGAAGCTCTCCATGGACTCAGTAATTGACATGGAGAATAGCAAGCAGCAGTTAGAGGAGACACTGAAAAAGTTAGAACCTGTGCCAACTTTTCCTAATCAAACTGTTCCATCCAGACTAAAATTGTGCATCTGCTCTATTACATTTTTCCATGTAACTCACAGTGTTGCAACATTTGATCTTTGCTGTAAATAGGAGGGACTTTGAGATGAGCCAAGTTGGTTCCAGGCTGGAAGATGAACAGACTCTGGTGCTCCAACTGCAAAAGAAGATCAAAGAACTGCAGGTTTATCATCTTTGTTCAAAGTTGCATTCGTTATCATTATCGATAATACGATTATTCAATAGTCACTAGATCTATGTTTCAGTGCACGTTCAGTTGTTTTATGAATTGACCAAGTAGGTGATTGGCGTGAAGAGAGAATCCAAGATTGCCTAAAAGCATGTTGAAGTAAAAACATATGTCAAGGACTCTTATGCTTGGGTGTTGTATTCCTACTGTTGTTTGTCTCACCACCTGTCAGACGCGGAACGAGGAGTCGGAAGAAGCGATGGCGGCCGAGCGAGCGTGGCGGTCGAAGGCGGAGCGTCAGCGAAACGACGTCTCCAGAGAACTGGAGGAGCTAAGCCAGCGGCTTGAGGAGGCGGGCGGGGCGTCTGTGGCACAGATCGCTTTGAACCGGAGGAGAGAAGCGGACTTCCTGAAGCTGCGGCGGGAGCTTCAAGAGGCCGGCCTTCAACACGAGGCCATGACCGTGGCGCTCCGGAAGAAACACTCGGACAGCGTGACCGAGCTGGGGGAACAGATTGACACGCTGCAGAGGATGAGGCAGAAGCTAGAGAAGGAGAAGAACGACTTCAAAGTGGAGGCTGAAGACCTAGCAATAAACCTGGAGACACTGGCCAAAGCCAAGGTACTATGACACACTGGAACGTAACCATACTCCATAGCCTACAGTAACAAGGAAACGTGAATCAGGGATTCATTCCCCACGATTCAAAAAGAAAAGCACTTCGTGCAAATGTGTCATTTAAGGATCAACCTGGCTGATTATTAACCCACATGATGGCCTTTTACTTCCAGACCAGCACAGAGAAGATGTGTCGTGCGTACGAGGACCAAACGAACGAGTCGAGGGCCAACGCCGAGGATCTGCAGAGACGGCTGACCGAGAGCTCCACACAGAAAGCGCGGGCACTAAACGAGAATGGTAGGACTTCCACGTAAACAGGCACACCCATACCGCACGTTGTCTTGTCGGGTTGACGGGTAGATTTCAGTTCGGGTCAAGGTAAGGAGACATGGGCGGATGCAAGAAGTCTAACTTTCCATAGCGGCGGCACATCCAAGGTTTGTGTGGAACTGCACACGTCTGTCGGAGTGTCATTCGGTTTTTTGCTCTCCTTCCCCTCTTTGTCTTCGCTGGTTTCCTCTCTGTCTCTTTCACTTTCTTTAGCGGAGTACATTCGCAGACTGGATGACCGAGAAGCCCTGATTAATCAGCTCCAGCGCTCCAAAGTCACCTACATCCAGAACGCTGAGGAGCTAAAGAGACAGCTGGAAGAGGAGAGACAGGTCAGCCCCGGAACCAACCATTTGATAAAAGCCCTGTTTGGAGTCAAGAAATCAATCAAGTACTGTTCTTTAGTACATTGTAGAGTTGCTATCCACAAATAAATACTATCACAGTGTACATTTTCTACATGCCACCATCTACTAGTTCTGTATCTCAGATAATTAGCTAGATGTCATGTTCTTTTGAGATATTATGTCACCGATTCCCCAGACACGGCATACTGTATTCTATGTGCGACGTAGCTCTTTGTATGTGTTGTAGATTAAATACTGCTACTATAGAGGAATCCCTACAAAACTGCAACTATGAACTGTCCAATGTGAAAATGTCCTACTCTTAACCTAGCCCTAACTAAATCAAATCAATAGCCTTGTACAACAGTATCGTCAGAAATGATTACTGAAAACGTGGTGTGTCTGTCCGTGACTGTCTGTGTGTGTGTGTGTGTGTGTGTGTGTGTGTGTGTGTGTGTGTGTGTGTGTGTGTGTGTGTGTGTGTGTGTGTGTGTGTGTGTGTGTGTGTGTGTGTGTGTGTGTGTGTGTTGCTAGTCGAGGGTGGCTCTGGCCCATGCGGTGCAGGCCTCACGTCATGACTGCGACCTTTTGAGGCAGCAGTTCGAGGAAGAGCAGGAGGGCAAGGCCGAGGTGCAGAGAGACCTCACCAAGGCGAACCTTGACCTGTCACAGTGGAGGATCAAGTATGAGACCGATGCTATCCAGAGGACCGAAGAGCTGGAGCAACACAAGTAAGATACTGTACCACTTTCTACTGCGACTACTGTGATACTTTCTACTGCTACTACTGTGAAACTTTCTACTGCTGTTCTTATTGCTATTATTTATCAATACTATTATTGCTATGCTATGAATCCTACCCCTACCATGTTTGTGCAATAGGCACACAAACAGTTCTATTGTACATGTATAATTCCACTACCAATAATTCTGCACCTGCTATTCCATGTTTGGATGTTAGGTGTATGATATTAATTTAAATGGATTGAATATTGGTCATGTATTTTAATGACACCTCTTTTCTTATTATTTCCGAAGGAAGAAGCTTGTGGTCCGCCTGCAGACTGTGGAGGAGGCTGCCGAGGGCTCGCAGGCCAAGTGTTTTTCCCTGGAAAAGACAAAGCTGCGTTTAACCACCGAGATGGAGAACCTGATGATTGAGCTGGAGCGGTCCAACGCAGCAGCACTTGCCCTGGACAAGAAACAACGTGGCTATGACAAGGTCTGCCATCTGCCCTAAACCCATGCTGGCCAATCGCACAGGAACAATGTTCTTTTTTGAATGTAGCCCTTTGAGGTAAAGCTTTCTATGCCATTGTTTTGAAAACATGGCTGTTTTAGGTTCTCAGCGAATGGAAGGAGAAGTTCCTGGAGATCCAGATGGAGTTAGAAGGAGCCCAGCGGGAATCTCGCAGCCTGAGCACAGAACTTTTTAAGATGAAGAACTGTTACGAGGAGGCCCTCGACCAACTGGACACTCTCAGACGAGAGAACAAGAACCTGCAAGGTAATCATTCCAACGCCTTCCTGAAAAAGAAAACACATTTTTTTGTGTATACCAACGGCGTGGCCTATGTTTTGCAGAGGAGGTCGAAGACCTCATAGAGCAGATCAGCATGGGAGGAAAAACAATCCATGAGCTGGAGAGGATGAAGAAGGAACTGGACCTGGAGAAGAGTGAAATCAGGGCTGCCCTAGAGGAAGCAGAGGTTAGTAACATGGCAGGGATGTTGAATGTAAAGACAGGTTAGTGAAACCAGAGCTGACCTAGCTGAAGCAGAGGTTAGTAACATGGCAGGGATGTTGAACGTAAAGACAGGTTAGTGAAACCAGAGCGGACCTTGCACATGCAGAGGTTAATAACATGGCAGGGATGTTGAACGTAAAGACAGGTTCGTGAAACCAGAGCTGACCTAGCAGAAGTGGTTAGGGACACCAGAACGGCCTCAAAGGAAGCACAGGTAAGCAAGATAAAAAATACATTTTAAGGTAAGTAGACTCAGAATGAGTAGGTACAAGGGGCTATGGGTATTTTTGCTCTTTGTTGCTATGTATAGTAACACTCCGTAACTTGGATTTGAAAAAGTGCTGTACAATGAAACACAGTTTCCCTTTAACTAGGGTACCCTGGAGCATGAGGAGAGCAAGACCCTGCATGTACAGCTGGAGTTGCAGCAGATGAAGGCTGACGTCGACAGGAAGATATCCGAAAAAGAGGAGGAGATTGACAACTTAAGGTACCATTTAGAATACCTAACCAAGTATACTCTACACATTCTAATGAACTCATAATTATCCTAAACTAATTTTAATAAATTAGGTATGTCAGTGTACAGTGTCCAAAGTTGTTTCGGCTGTTTGTGTTTCACAGACGGAGCCACCAGCGCTCAATGGAGTCCATGCAGACCAGTCTAGAAGTAGAGATACGCAATCGCAGTGAAGCAGTGCGCCTGAGGAAGAAAATGGAGGGAGACTTGAACGAAATGGAGGTGGAGCTTGTTCAGGCCACGAGGCACGCGGCGGAGAGCCAGCGGCTGCTCCGAGCCCTACAGGCCCAGCTCAAAGAGCAGCAGCAGGTTCTAGACCAGAGGTTGGAGGAGAACCACCAGCTGAAGGACCACCTCCTGCAGACGGAGAGGAGAACCTCTCTGCTGGCCGCAGAGGCCGAGGAACTCCGCTGCCAGCTGGAACAAACCGAACGCGAACGCAAGTTTGCCGAGCAAGAACTGTTCGAAGCCACGGAGAGAATCAACCTGCAGAACACACAGGTATGACAGGCTGCAAGGGTTAGGTCAACATGACCGTAGCACAGATGCTTGGTATTGGGATATGTTATGCTAGTCTGCCTATATTCTATGTTTGTTGATATGTTGATTAATTGATCGATGGATTCGTGGATTGATTGCCGGGCCTTAGATTACTGGGCTGCTCAACTATAAGAGGAAGCTGGATGGAGAGTTATCTCAGCTGACTGGAGAAATGGAAGAGACTATGCAAGAGAGACGTGGCGCCGAGGAGAAAGCCAAGAAGGCCATCACTGATGTGAGTTTTAACCTTGACCTCTAACCCTTGACCCAAACACAGTCAGGGGAGCAGTTATGCCGCCCAATATAGTCAAGATGGTTGAATACACATTTCAAATGGTTAAAACAGAAACACATACAGAATTACCAACTTTTTCCTCACACTACACCCTACAAAAATCAACATTTGGTTATCACTGTGGTGGTAGGTACCCTAAAGAGGACTAATAGTACCTTCTTTATCATATGCATTGTAGTATAGCAGTATTTTCTACAACTTATACGTTTTGACAGTTACAGTTACCAGGCAGGTCAATTAAGTAACAAATTCTCATTTACAATGACGGTTTTGCAAATAAATAAAACACGACGACCAGCAAATACATACCACACGCAAGTTGCAACTCCTATATACCTACCATCTCAGATGTATTTGTACATCTAAATGTGAGGTATCTTCATTGACTGCAATAGACAGAAAATGTGTTCTGTTCTCACTCCAGCATCGAAATGTGAACACAAATTATGTAAATGTTGCTAAAGCGACGAGGCGATAAATGTTGATGACCCAGTTGGTCTATTTAAAGTCGGTATTTAAAAAAACGTTATGATTACTTTAAAACTGCTGAAAGACAATTTCCAACTTGTATGAGGTTCAGTATCCGTTTCAGTTTTAATACTGTATATGAACGACTTGCTTTCTTATTTAGAGCCTTATTTGGTCCATGGCCCCTGCCGTTGTTCTTTTCTTTTCTTTTTTGGTGTTCCAGGCAGCTCTAATGGCAGAGGAGCTGAGAAAAGAGCAGGACACCTGCTCCCACCTTGAGAAGATTAAGAAAAATGTGGAGGCCACTGTGAAAGATCTGCAGCTTCGCCTGGACGAGGCAGAGCAGGTTGCTCTAAAGGGAGGCAAGAAACAACTCCACAAGTTGGAGATAAGAGTATGTTGACCATTCCCTACCATCCATTACTGACTATTTTGTAACTGGAATATAAACACTTACATGTCCTTTTACCACATACCACATAATCACAGACCTGTTCGTTACTTAGCTAGTTAACCCAACTGCACATCTCACCTAGGAGTGTGTCCATGTTGTATTAAAAGCTTAATCACAGGTTAATTGTATTTTAATCATCACAGGTTAATCAAAGGCTAATAAAAAATGTTATGACAGTAATGCCATCATCATCAATGTGAAATACTGTGTTGTCATTGCGCTCTAATTGGTGCCTTTTCTTGAGATAAGTTCATCTTTTGACCTCACACCTGGCTGTGACTTCTGCTAGGTCAGGGAGTTGGAGACAGAACTGCTAAATGAGCAGAAGCAAAGCGAGGAACTTGTGAAAGGAGTGCGCCGCTATGAGAGGAGGGTAAAAGAGCTCTCCTACCAGGTCAGCACACCTGAGCAAAACCTCTTGTCTTTGTTCCATATTGACCGTTCAATCATTTCATTCCTTTTGTTGGTTTGGATTCTCTTTTCTGTTCTGTATCACTGTAGTCCATGAATTATTGCTAGGCTCTTACCCTGCCTTTTATTACTGAACATCATCTGTTTTATAACTGCGATAATTCTGCGTGTTCCATCTCTGCACTCTGCAGTCGGAGGAGGACAGAAAGACTCTGGTGAGGATGCAGGAGCTGACTGACAAGCTGCAGGCAAAGCTTAAGAGCTACAAGAGGCATTCTGAGGAGGTGGTAAGTACACCAGACAGAGCCCAGTTGTGTCTGGCTTGGTTTACTGTTTGCTGCCTTTGAGCCAGCTTGTTCCTTACAACATGCCTGCCATGTCCCTGTGTGCACACCAGGAGGAGCAAGTGAGCTGTAATATAACCAAGTACAGGAAGGTCCAAAATGAGCTGGAGGACGCCGAAGAGAGAGCTGATGTAGCTGAGATGCAGGTCAACAAACTGCGAGTTCACGCCCGTAAACAAAGCACCAAGGTGGCCATGGTAAGGCAAAGAGCTAAAGAAATAGGATGCGCAATGGAGATTAGATTGTTTATCAGTTTACCATATTTTTTGGGCCGAGTTGACTATAGAAGTCGTGCTCATTTATGGCTAAAGGTTTGCTTTGAAAGTTCTGAGATTTCTTTTTGGCTTGTGCCTAATGCCTTCTTTGTGTATTTATCTTTTAGGTGATTGAATGAAGTGCAGCTGGGCCAGCATCACTGTTCCCTGTTTGAATGCAGCCCTTGGTTTGTTTCTGTATAACCTTGTGTAGGTTCATCAGAAAATATGCTGTGTCCACCATGGCCTACTTTAGTTCACCAACTGAGGCTGTAAAAGATATTTAACTTAAATTTAGTGCCACTATTTAAAACCTTCGGAGAATATTTGTGAGGAATCTTCATGAATTAATGAACTAATATTTATTAAGGTAATAAACAAGCCCATTTTGACGCATGTTGCTAGTGTGTATTGTGCCTTGACTTCACTGAGTTTTGATTGTCTAAATGGACTGTAACGTAAAGATAATACATCTAACCCCCTAACCTATTAAGCCATTATTACACCTGGAGTAAGCTGTACTAAGCCTCTGGAGAATGGGCTTAATCTCCAAGAATCAGTATGGCTCTTATAGCGTCAGAGCTATAGGGGATTAACATAAGCTTTATTCACTCTGCCTATTACCAATTAACCCTAACCCTAACCCTACATTTAATGTTGATGAGTGATGGAGCGAGGGTCAGGGTTTTGAAAATTGCACATTATCTATACTATTCGGATATTACTATCCATTGTGAATGTACAGAAAAGGACTGTCTGTAACCCTACAATAGAACTCAAATCCCAAATTACATATCGTGCAATGATGGCTTAATGGAAGTTTTGTGTCCAAATTTAGG
>CM030174.1:17468542-17626923 GCA_017639675.1 Aplochiton taeniatus | reverse complement strand
AGAAAACAAACTGAGGCAGCCTATTGGGTTGAGGCTGGGTGATAGTCCTGGTCCGAGATGACAGGAAACCGAGCCGAGGTTTGGAGGGCCCCAGGGACATGCCAGCCACTTGTGAGGGGCCCATCACCACCACCCAGATATATAAGCCAAAGAGGAAATCTCTCAATGAAGAAAATTCTGGGTAATTGTTCCCTAAAAATGTGTATTTCAGCTTGGGTTTGTAACCCAGTAAGCAGCCAGGGCCCTAAGGAAGCCAGGAGTCTCCGTGAGGGTACAGATTCTGCTTGGAGAGGGACTGAGGCGGAGGTGGCCAGAGACAGAAATACAGCGGAGGGAGAGGAGGAGGGGTGGAAGGGAAGGGCGAGCTGTGGCATTGTACACTCACATGAGGCTGGACGTCCAGCAGACACACCTTGTTCTTGGACAGAACTGAACGCACAGAGTCCAGATTGGTCCCATAGTAGTTCCCTTTGTATTCACCATACTCCACCAACCTGACAAGAAGAAGAACAAATGGTGTACATGCTCTAGATGTGAATTAGGCAAACGGGGAGAAGGGTTTAGTTTTTTACATTTGGGAGATGTAATAATTTAAATAGTTTGCTACACTTATGTTAACACCTGCTGTTGCATCCAAAAACCTTCGGACCCCAAAGCCTTCGATCACAAGCTTTTGTGGAGCAGGCACAAGAAGACAAGCCCTTTCCCACCACACAATTTTCTCTCGTTCACACTCCCTGATCAACCGTCATTAAATACCGTTGTATTTGTATAATACATTCAAAATATAGTTTTTTAAAGTCATCTTGGATTATGGCATGTTAGATATTATAACAACCTCTCCTGTGTATTTTGAAATGGGAAATACATTTAAAGCCTTCAGTAGCCTCTATAGTTTTGCTATAACAAGCAACGGTATTTAGGCAAAGCACTATTGTGGACGCAGCATTTTAGTGGAGGTTCAGATACATTACCTACGCATGGATGCAATCAGTTTCTAGCTAAGTACAGGGCTTTCCTTTGGAAACCCATGCATCCTTTACACGCGTTGCTTTGGCCTCATTTCTCAGTGGCTGTCTATTTCTACAGGGTTTCTATACCGTTTGCATTGTCCTGAGTGCGTGCACTGAGGCATAACACAACAATGCCTGACTTCCAACTCCTCACTGGCCCCTGCGCCTTGTAATTTCCAGCGCGTCGCAGCCACATCATAACTGTCTCAATCACCCCCCTGACTCCCCGAAAACATTGCATGTCTTGCTGCGTTACCACAGCAAGTCTAAATATAACCCCTTTCTCCTTTGGCACGATCCGACTCTCAATAATTACTCCATCCTGTCGTGTTAGGTTTGTCTGTCTGTGTGTCTGTGTGTGGGTGTCTGTGTGTGTGTGTGTGTGTGTGTGTGTGTGTGTTGTTACACAGATGTCCGAAAGTCATCCATCACGAGTACTGTATGTCGATTTGTGTTCCAATTTGCGGCATGCAAATGTCAGAGAGGGCGGTGGCGTGGGTGTGGCAGCGGTCAAACTAAGAAAAGCCGTGGGAAGCCAGGCCAGGACCTCAGTGACCCCGAGACCAGTGTCTGGGGCTCTGCTCCGAACTCCCTGCCCGGCGCTGTCAACGCTGCCTTGGTATCAGTCACACAGACGGTTGTCTGGAGCCCCGAGAGAGAGAGGGAGAGAAAGAGGCTGCCTACAGTACAATGCATTCGTCTGCTCCGGCAGGCACACTGCCCCTAGTGGCATAGAGGAGGGGAGACATTATTTACAGCTGGACGTTGAAGGGATGAGAAAGGCAGCAAGTGTCCCTGTCCCATGTCTGCCTTTGAGTGAGGCTTTTCAAGCTGTTGATCATGTCAAGGTCCGGCTGCATGAAGTATCCTTGCACACTTTCCTACATGAGGATGTCCTTACTTGTTATTTTGGATTTCAGTCTCAAACAGATGTTTGGAGATGAAGTAGTACTCCACACCGTCACTCTCCTGGTTCCTCTTAGCCCTGCTAGTGTCTGGAGAGACAGAGATAGAGAGAGAGAGAGAGAGAGAGAGAGAGAGAGAGAGAGAGAGAGAGAGAAAGAGAAAGAGAAAGAGAGAGAGAGAGGAATTACAACCCAGACGGTCTGAAATCCCAGTTTGGACAGATTTGAACCAAGCCCTTTATTAACAGTAAGTCTGTAACACACTAGGCTTGGCCATACCAGCCCCTGGATATACGATTATGTAACAGGACTATAAAAAAACAAAACCTGTAGCGCTAACACTGAAACCCAGACACTTAACTAACGTTCAGTCAAAATTTAAAGAGGGTGATTAAATGTGGCCTCCGTAAGGTAAAGTGCCCGTAATGTAGAAAAAAAAGGCCTGCTGTATTAGCCGCCAGCCATTTAGCAAGTTGAACCTAATTGAGTTTGGGAGCTCTCAATAAGATCACTCTCTAAATTTACTCGTACATAAAACGCCGCTGTTAAACCCAAGCGACGCGTGGACGGAACGCGAGCGGCGCCTCAGGCGGATTTGCCGGGGTCAAGGGGTCACAGCGTCAACGTGAACTGCGGCTCATTTAATGAGCCTTTCAAAGGTCGGAGGTGAGCGTTGTACACTACAAAGACAAATTGTCTGCATGCTCCATCCAACTCCAAAACAAACTATTAAACTTTTAGCACCGTTCCTGTAACCCCACCTGCCAAGTTTTTTTTTCTCTCCGGCTTTTCTGAGGGTTGTGTGTGCTGCTGATGTGGCCTATTCATAACAAATATGTTATTTTCCATACAATTTATTTTTTGCTTTGAGGACATAGAGTCTACAGAAAACCGTTTAATTTACTTGTGTTGTTCACATAGGATCTGGAACACAACCAATCCCTTGTTATCAATCAACTCCCAGGGAAAACCAGGGAAACAGTACAGCATAGATTTATGCATCCCAATTAAAGATGGCACTCAAATGCAAATAAGAAAACAGTACCCCCGTGTGCAGACCAACACAATGGAAAAAGCACTATTTGGCGTCTGCTTTGTAAATTAAAGTGCTACAAAAGAATCTGAACTTGGTCTGTATCATGGAAAATATTGGTAAGCTTTACTCAAATCAAATTGTTTAGCTCTGTTCTAATGGCTTATTGCAATCTGGGTCCTGTTAGCGAGATGTTAGGTTTACATTTCAGTGACAAAAAAAATCACATTTAACCTTAAAAAAGCACGTTATTCATAGCAGCCCTTTCTCACTTAAAAGATTATAAAATCGTCAGAAGACAGTTCTGACTATCATTGTTGTTAATGTGAACAAATTTTTTTGTGAACACTCCCAAAACAAAATTATGTTTTATTTTCTACAGCACATAAAGGATCTCTTTCAGCAGAAAAACATGTTGCAATCAATGTATTTCCTTTCCTGCGACAGAAACAAGAGTCTGCATTGGCTCTACCCGGGCAGTCGTTCAAAAGCTAGAAACGTGGTCCCTGAGGACCCAGCACCAAAATATTCTGGGATCTAATCTTAAAACACACAGCAACTGTTAAATATATCCAGCTGCTCTCGCAGTAATCGAAAATCAAAATGAGTAAGATAGATACTTTCCTAAATCCTGTCACCTCGAAGAGAGACAATAATTGTTCCATACGTCTTTCGACATAGGAGACACTCAGTCTGTCTGGATCTTATTAGGCATGGAATCACAGGTCACATTTGTGAGCAATTAAGCCTTATGGGAAGAAAAAATGGGCAATGGGGTTTTAATACTAGTGACATTTTGAGTGGAAGGCCTTGACTGGGACATCCATTATGCCACACTGAACTTGACAAACATAGCAATTAATAATATACACAGGTCACAGTTTCCCCCTGTTCATTGCTGTTACTTCGCAATCTGCATGATAAATATGTAATAACTGGGGTTCTATTTAAAATATATAAATGAAATGATTTTATTTTTCCAAAGGCTTAAGGAACAGAAGTTTCTATATATATATTTTTTTTTAAACTGGCAGCCGTAGGGGACAAGGTCACAGGCATTCATGTTGGACTGCGTTCAGAATTATAGTGAGAGCTGGAGAAAGGGAGAAAAAGAGGGAGATAGAATGTTGTGCCAAAACATGAGGCAGTGGAATGGCATGTCTTCAGGAGGTAGAACGCCGCTATTTCCTCCATCACTGTGGACTTGTCAGGCGGGCTGTGAAAAGCTGACAATTACACAGGAGGAGAAGCACTTGCCCAGGCCTTGAGAGGCCCAGTCGCCCAGCCTGAGAGCCAGCCCTGGGTATTAGTCACCGCCAGACAGTCTCATGGGTGTGTGTGTGTGTGTGTGTGTGTGTGTGTGTGTGTGTGTGTGTGTGTGTGTCTGTGTCTGTGTCTGTGTCTGTGTCTGTGTGTCTGTGTGTGTGTCAGAGTTAACCTTCATCTTTCACACAAAACACAAAAAAATCCCAGAGAAAAAAACTGCATTGACAAATAAAGGTCCAAGCATCCTTCAGCCCCGGGTGATGTTTTGATTTACAGTTAAGACTACCGGGCATCTGGCCTCCATACAGTCAGAATTTGATCTGGGAAGTCAGTGGTTTACATTCACATGCCAACGTACAGCCAGTGGGTCGATCAGAGTTAGTGAGAGTTTCAACTAATGTGGGTCTACAGCCAAAATCTAGAGGGTATTAACAGATACAGTATGTGTGGAGACAGACCAGAGCGTAGCTCATGTATTGATCACAGAGCAGGAGTATCCATCCTGTTCTAAGCACCTAAGCACATCTACAGTGAGTCTGTCTGCCTCCTATAGCCTGAGGAGGAAACCAAATGGTCACTACAGCCCATCTGCCAATAGTGGGATTAAAAGCATCTGGAAATGTACAGACACAGAATGACCACAACAGGAGCCCTTCACTCTCCTTTTGATCTGAGAGAGTGGATTAACACACACACACACACACACACACACACACACACACACACACACACACACACACACACACACACACACAAAGGGCACAAAGGGCACAAACAGACCCAGCCAGAGAAACACGCCCATGCAGAACGCCCCGCAAGCACACTCAGACCTCCTCACACTACACACCGACGAACAAACACACACTTCTGCCCAGAGCCGGGGTCAGCGGGGTGGACTTACGTGGCACGGTCACGCTGAAGTGCTGAGGGTCGGAGATCAGTAGTTTCCTCTTCAGCTCGTTCAAACCCACCCCACTGGGACCTACACAAAACACACACACACACACAGAGACACAGCCACCATTAAAACGACATCAGTCATGGCCTTCATCACCGCCTCTGCTCAATAAGGGTGACTGGAGGGAGAGAGAAAGCTTTGACAGAGAGAGCTCGGATAGTTTCAACGGAGCGGAATGCTTTCCGTTCCGTCCCGCCAATGAATGGACGCTGATAGATGAAGCCAGGGTCAAATTTCATTCGGGCGTGTGTGATTATGTTTACAGACCTTACAAGCACACACACACACACCCGATACACTGATAAATAGAGGCATTAAGCACACTTTAAACTACACACAAGGCTTGGTCCAGTATCAAAGCAACATCAGGCTGACAGTGAAACCCATTGACCAAGGCCCCAGTGCTTTCCCACTATGGCAAAGGCCACGAGCCGCTGTGAGAGGAGAAGAAGAAGTGGCCCCCAAACGGGACTGCCAAGATGGCCCCTTTGTTTTGCTGAACAGTCTGGAAAACAACAAGGCACCCAATCCCAGATGGCAGCTGGATATTGGATCACATCTCCACTGGAAAGACTGGGTGTACAGGGGAGAGCGAACGAAGGAGGAAGGGTGAGAAGGAGAGCAAGGAGTAATATAGTATTAAATATTGTTTTGTCTATGCTTTGTAAGTTATTTTGCCTCCTGACCCCTCTGTTCCCCTTTTTCTCTAAAGGCTATGATATTATAAAGGAGAGATATGATTTCCAAAACCCTATGAATGTATCTGGATATCGTCCTGCAGCAGGCAGTCCATGTCCTGGTCTTTGAGACCTAGCTCCCTGTGCAGAGCACAAAGACAAACTTTGATGCGGGCCCGGGATTCCTCACATACCTGGCCTTCTGGCCCTCTTTTGAACGCATCATGTCCAACTTGAAATTCATTTTAACAGACAAGTTAATTTAACAGGCTGCGATTCTTATATAAAATGGACATTGAGTTTATTCACCGATGTGGATGGGGTGGACAAAGAGAGAGTAAAATAAACAGAGAAAGCAGAGAGATGGAGAGTGAGAAGAGAGAGAGAGCGAGAGAGAGAGCGAGAGAGAGAGAGAGAGAGAGAGAGAGAGAGATGTACTAACTGTACTATCTGTTCTGTTCGCCCACATTCTGGCCAGAAACAGGGAACTCAATAAATCGGTTTGAACAAAAACGCTCTTCGAGTACCCACCTCCAGCCTTTCAAAAGATACTAGACCTTTCTCTCTGCCTTCATCCTTTCATTCTAAATCAACAGTCTAAACCTTTCACTGTAGACTTCAACATGGCCAAACACGGGGCACATTTATGAAGGCTTGTTAAGTCATTGAGGCTGTTCCTAGCAATGCGTTCTGCATTCAAACAGTATGTGGGCCAAATGCATGAGGCGTTGGAGGTCACCGTCTCCGTGGCTACCATCTCACATGAACAGCACGTGGCCAAGTGAAGACAGCAATCGATCTCAGGCCGAGGTTTTTGAAAAGAAACAAACAAAAGAAAACGTCACAGTGGGGTGGAGGATTACCGAGATTAATTATGGCCTGAAATGAGTTCGTGTCCAATTTATTTCTAGAGAGAGAATGCCCTGCTCTGTCGTATTGTTGTAGGTGTTAAAGTTGGCCAAGCGTAATAATAAAGGGCTTTTACGAGCCGTAGCGCTGGACTCAGAGAGCCACAGGCCCACGGTCAGACGCGCTTTTCTTTGTTTGACGCAGAGCTCGGCAGTCCTCCCCGGATTTTGGCTTCCACCGGGTGACGACAACACAGCCGTCAGGCCGGCTCGCAGAGTTCCCGCATGACAAACGACCCCGCGCTCCGCAGCGCTGCTGCACTCGCGCGAAGCCATTCTCACGCCGTACATCATTCCTCGGCAGCCGCTGGTGATGTGTGACAGAGAATGTGTTTCGGAAGGCAGACGGCGTTTGGAGGGGTCAGCAACGCTAGGCGGCTGGCTGCCAAGCTGGCCCACCCCGACGCCTTAAAACGTTGGCGGCAGTGCACTGTGGTCTGGAGGCAACGCCTCAGTTCACGTCGACCTCCTCGCTTTGTGCATTGTTTGTTTTTAACGGCACCCAATTCGAGGGCAACCCTGGTAAATTGAAACGGCACAATAAAAAAAAAGCCCATTCCTCCCAATTGTTTTCTGAATTGTACTACTGTGTTTGTGTGTTCTCCTCCTCCTGTGTCTCCCAGCCAAGACAGCGGTAGCCTGGTGCTGCTGGCCCGGCAGGTTGCCGTGCCAGTAAAAGTGTCAGACTTCATTACTGCCCTCATTAGAGAGGCAGCCTTTAATATATGGAGCTTAATAACTTCCAGGCCAAACGTAGAGCACATCACATGCATTTAGAGCAGGGGGGCCAGAAGGAGGCCTTGGCCTGTTCCCTCCAACCTCAACCCTACCCACCTCCCTCCCTTACAGGCCTGGAAGCACTTGCGTGCTCGACAACATTGAAGCATGCAGAGCCAACTACATATTGTTAGGAGGATCAAGGAAGGTTTTACGTCTTCAATTGGATAAAAATCACACCATGTCGATGTATGATTGGAGAGTCAAGTTAGCACCTATTTAATATACTGGTACTGATAATTAACTTCCACTGTTGATTCCTTTATTTGCTTTGAACATATTAAATCTTTCACAACATCCACATTTTGTACTAACACTCAGGTTCATCAGGATCTACTTCACGTGAGAAGTTAAAACAATGGACACATTTTTTTTTTTTATAATTGTGTCAGTCCTTTAATTAGACCTCATTCAAACATCCTAGCGGTTTTTACAAACTATGCAATTACTAGTGGCAATTTGAATAAAACTGTACTAACAGATTATCATCTTGATTTGCCTTTGAAATTGATCACTCCATTCAAACGAAAGAAGCGAAAGGGGTTCCCTTTTGTGTTTTTCCCCCGCAAAATGTCAACATTCATAGATAAACACCGTAAGGGCTTCAAAATGGTCCTGGGGAAGTTTACTGTAAAAACAATGAACGGAATGTGTTGGGTTTGATTGGAGTGGAACTAGAACGCAGCCAAGGCCAAGGCAAGCACATGAGCTTGGTACTGTTTGGAGGAACATGCCTACTTTCCTCTCTCCTGGACCATTAGATGCGTGCTAGTAAAAATGTCCTGGACCGAGAGCAGAGACGAGAAGGGAGAGCGGAGGGTGAGGTGCTGGACTGAAAGGAGAGCAAGGGAAAGAGTGCAGGAGGGAGACGTGGTGCCTAATAAGTACGAGAGCCCCCAACGACCAAAAGTAAAGGAAGTGAAATTAAAGGAACATAAAGCAGATCTTTCCTTGGCCCTTTGCTTCGTTAGGTGTGAAATTGTCCATATGTTGTCATTCAAATTACAAAAGCTAATTGAAAATATTTACATTAGTGTGACAGGGAGAAAGTTCAGCGTCCTCTGTGTAAGGCTACAGACTTTGGCAGGAAAATGGTCAGACTAATTAACAGCATGCCTGATAAAGTCCATGCACTGTGGTATGTTCAGTTAACCAAGGCCTGGTCAATCACAAGAAAATACCCTGGACTACAGCTCTGGAGAGTGTGAAAAAGAAGTCTGTTTGAGTTGGTTGTCAGAGATATTCACGCCACACTAATTTCAGGTATTTTCAAAACTGGAATTTATATTCAATTCAAAAAAAGAGAAATTGTAACTCATTATTATTATTTTTTTTTTAAATGACCCAGGCAGTAAGAATAGCGCGATATCAACCTCTATTCAGAAAGAAAATTCAAATACAAATTGAATACTTTGCCACTTGTTCTGAAGTACTTAGAAAGAGCAGTCTTTTGTGTCTTGATTATTCATTTATTACAATATGGGAGGAGATGCGCAAGGATACCCTGACAACGTATTCTGTTGTATGTATTTAAACTGCGGAGAGAGCACACGCCGGTTTTGCGGTGACATTTTTCCGCCTCTTAAAAGCAGGTGTTATGCAGGTAGCACATTTGCTTGCATAGGGGAAACTTCCAGAAAGAATGGCAGCAGTTATACGAGCAAGACGTGCTAGCCACAAGAATTAGGCTTTTTCAATTGAGTGAACAAGAAGTCTTCAAGCATTATAGCAAGCAACAGATCAAACATGAAACACTAACAGGCGGAATGCCCTTAATAGCATCCATAATAAGCACTGGTTACTTGAAATATGAATAAAAGGCACCTAATGAAAAGTATATCTATATAGACAACTATACATGTTCTGTTTCATGATCATAAAACGTTGGTTTTCTTTTTCTAAGAGTCGGCGGTTCCAAGATAGATAAAGGGCTCATTCCATTGCTTTTTTAAACCGGCTGCAAATTACTGTAGCGGTGAGTGAAATAATGAGCCCAGTTGTGTGGAAAGTGCTCTTTTATTTGGAACCAGGCACCAAACTAGTCAGAACGGGGAAGTTGAGCAGGGCCATTTGAACCTGCCAGCCCCCTAACCTTGCTTACAGCTACAAACAAATTAGTTCGAAACTATACTAAATGGTAGGCTACTATAAACGTATTCACCCCCCCCCCCCAAATAACAAAACAACAATAGAACAATTCCTCAACAAACTCCCAGTTCCATAGTCCTTTGCGCTCTAGTCCACATGTCCCCCCATCGTCCACACCCACCACATAATAATATATAATAATAATATCACATCGTGATAAGATGGTGGTGACATGCGCTGACTGCTACATCGGACGTAACATGGAAAGGCACAGCGTGCGCTTTCTGTGGCCTGGCCAAGTCGCCGTTAGCGCTGCGCTCTCTATCCTACACCCCCTGCGGGCCACCACACGGCGAGGCCATGCTATAGATTGAGGGATGCAGCGCCAAGTTGAACATTTGCGACCCACGCGTTGCTAAATCTTTGTGTGTGTGTGTGTGTGTGTGTGTGTGTGTGTGGCTAATCACTTACTATGAGAAACTACCTTTAATATAGACATTATAGATTTTTGCCCACCCAGTGGCATTTTACATCCAAACTATTTCCCTTGATACACACGCACACAACACGCACATACACTCATACACACAAACCAGGCCCACGCGGTTTCTCACCTACAAAGACCACCAGTCGATGCTTGGCCCCACTCTGCCTGGTGTACTGGGAGACCTCCTCGTAGGTGGGCACATCGGCCATGTCATATTGGTCACTTTTTTTACACTCATACATGGACTTGTTGGTCTTCTTGTCTCTCCTGCTGAGACGGAAGCTCTTCCGGAACCCAGCTGCAAAGTAGAGAGGCAGGGTGAGAGAGGAGGGTTTTAGTGAGGATGGAAAACAGCTGTATGAGTGCAGTACTATGTACACAGCCTGCAGCTGTGGACTCTGATCAATTTATTACCATTTCAATATCTTGAGTGAGTAGATGACGGCTATGGGTACAGCCAAATATCTCATAGTATATATCTCATACGTATAGCATAGCACAACTTTATTAGGAATACCTCTGCGGTAGGTGCAAGGAACGAAACTATTATTCAAACTTTTCCCCAGACGTCCTGTAATGCATCGCAGTACTTTCCTCACATTTAAGTACCTTATCCAAATAATCATAGTGGTTTAGCTTTTATGTTTCCTCCAAACCATAAAAATATTACTGCTATATTCTACATTACGCTTTGCTTCAGCCTTGAGATTATGTCATGTATGTTTAGGGTTAGGGTTGTGTGCGATGTGACTCATCTCCAGTTTTACAAACCCATCTGTCAATCTTTTCTTTTTTTTATCATAGTCACCTTTCCCCTTTAGACTACCAATGAGGTCAGAGGGACAAGTAGTGGAGCAACGACTTGCCTTTCTGATCGTTCTGATCGTTCTGAGGATTTATTGGCAAGTTACATGCTTTTCTACTTGGCAACTTTGGTGCTGTGAGTTCTCATTCGTTAACTTTGCAGATAACGCAAGGATTTTTAATGTATACGAAGACACTGCAGACACACGCACACACACACACACACACACACACACACACACACACACACACACACACACACACACACACACACACACACACACACACACGAAACAGTGTTGGGGTCTCGATGGGTTACACTTGCCATGACGGAGGCCATGGTTCCTAATCTGAGGTCTGGCCTCGCTACGTGGTGACACAGCACATAACCAGTGCTGTTGACTCAGCTACAGAGCCCACAGGTGGCAAGGCCTTGAACTACCAGGGCTTCCAACACACCAAATTAGCTCCTGCTGTGGGGATTCAACCCGAGTCCTTTGGCTGAGTAAACCATTGTGTGTGGGTCACTTTACGGTCGTCATGTCTGATTGGTTTATTGTGTGCGGCACGTCCTCGGAAGGCCACCACAAAGACTACCTCACATGGCGCCCCCAGAGTGCTCAGGCCTGGTTCTAACCATCCACAGCTGAAGCAAAGGGAGGATTTTACCCCTTTTATTTTAAGGGGGATAGTTTTAGATTAATGACACATGCTGGTGTAATACAGAAAAGAACCTGTAATCGATGTGACATCCAAAATCCAATTTCAGCGCATAGAAGTTGGTTTCTATCTTTTCTTTCTTTCTGGCCTTTTTGTTTCTTCAAACAACGATTGCTGAATTCAAAAATATGATTCAAGATGCCCCAGCAATATTAAGGCTGCATGAAAATTATGGACTGGAGAAAGAGGAGGAAAAGATCCTGATCCAATCCCTTAATACTTTCCACAACATTGAGAAACCACAAGAGCTTTGCAGACGGGCAATATACAATAGAGTGTGTATCCAGCTTCTTTTCCACGCGTGCTTTTCAAAACAACCACTTAATAAGGGATGGAAAAGGCACATGCTGTGTTACACATAAAACAGACTGTAAGTCACTGCTACAGCAAGACAATGTTCTTGGATGCATCATCATAATTACGTTTCTTTTCTGCGTGTGTGTGTGTGTGTGTGTGTGTGTGTGTGTGTGTGTGTGTGTGTGTGTGTGTGAAACACGGCATATTGTATTACATCCAGCATTTAGGGCAGACGTTGTTCCATTCTGGGTAATTTGTGGGCCATGCTGTCTGTGCCATTTCTCTTGTGGTGCATCCACTTGAAGAATCCCTCCCTGGCTTAACCCCACTCCGTTTTGCTACTGCCTCACATTGGAAAACATTGCCATTCAGAAAGTCTTTGAGCGTTTCGTCTGCGATACCACAGCCACAAATTATCTTCACCATAAAGTTATCAAGAATAAGACGATCATGAAGATCATGTTCATGCAATGCCCATTGAATGAGCATTAGGGCAACAGTGCACATTTCAAACCAACGGTGATAAACAGCACTGGGCTCTGGTGGGTTGTTAGCGTGACGCTCATCCACAGGTGGTTCCATTTCATCATAAGAGCGTGAGGTGGCGGCGTTTCATTGGCTCAATCAATGAAGAATAGGGTTGTTTTCCTTTGGGGAGGCAGGTGCACCGCGTTTCATTTTGGCCTCAGCTGCAGCAAGTCAATACAAATCGATGTTTCAGAGTTGACGGGGACCGCGGCTATCCGGGCCCCTTCACAATCACTTAAACCGCTCTAGACAGCTCCATCCAAATAACAGAGAGCCTTCTCCTCTCTCCATGGTCCTGCCAAGGATAAATAAATCAAAGGCTAGAGTAGGAGCAACAGAGAGCAAGGCCCAAACCCCCACCACCTCTCCATTACTGATGAAGACAGAATTAGACTAGTGGGATGGAAATGAATTCGATCCAGTTAAGGAATGAATCAGACTCCTTTTAAGGGGGGTCGGCCTGGTTGTCATGTTGAAATGTGTACAGTGGGTGTGTGCACTGACAATCGATTTATTCGTAATGATACCACAACGGAAGAAGTATTGAATACCGTGGTTGGCACAGCGCCAGTGGGTAGAAAATGAAATAACTCTCCAAAACCAAAAAAAACTTTACCAGATGCACTTGAGTGTTGGTTAACAAAATGAATGAATAACAACATTACATTCCTTCTACACCATGGCCTATATGTTTTTCCTAACAAAACTGTTCCTCAGCTAAGGAGTGTACATACTAAGTGGAGATTATGATTATGACTGAGTTATCGTATTATTTCACCTTAGCAATGGGGCATTGTGTTGTAGCACTATATGGGTACCAGGTCCATTTCAAGTGGATGAGGGTTGTGTATCTTGAGATATGGAAAGGTTCCCTTGCTAGGGTCCCACCTACACACACACACACACACACACACACACACACACACACACGTCTCCTAATGGTGCGCACCTAGTGGTGACCACATAATTAGATGTCATGCAACTCTTTTACAACCGTCACACACGCACGCTCTAATTTTCCCCAAGCTATGACCCAGTCTTTTTCCATGTACTGTTAATTTCTCAAAACAATCACACACAGAGGGACAATTAAAACAATATATTCCAGTAAAAGACTGACAAGGATATGGGGAAAAATAAAGGAAAAAAAAACACATTGTTGCCTGAAAGTAAGCAACGCTCCTGCAAGCACAATTCCCACTGTGATAATATCTTATATCTGTGTAAGAACCTCAGCATGTTTAAAAAGAAAGCAGACCTCAACAAACTAACAATTCTAACTGCTCACTTCTTAGATGTAAAAGACTTCTGAAACATAGCTACAACTTATGCAAGACAAGTTATGATAAAACAGTCACAATAAGCATGTATACTGAACATACAAGGTAACAGACGCATCTTGAAAATACAGCCACGCATCCGCTGATCAGTGTTGAAAATGGAGAACCCTCAGAACAATATGGGGGTCAAATCTTCCAGGCGTCATGTGTAGGCAATCGCATCACAGAGGTGACAACAAAAGGAGAGCCCAACGATCATGGCAAAACCACCTGTTGCTGTAGACAGGGCCCCATCGGAGGCTGAAGTATACGTAGAAGTGCTGACAGCCCCAGTGCCATCCAGACTCTCGCAGTAAGACCCTCTCCTGAGGACTAATGGAGACAACTACTCTGGATTTAACTGGCGCTGGCAGCCCCAGATTAAGTGAGCAATATACTCTTTTGGCTCCACACGCTTCTGCGGTTTATCGTGGCACCACTTCACCCTGTTTGGGCAGAGAATGTGGGAAGCCTTACTGGCTGACTTTTTCTTAAAATGTGTGCCCATTACAGTGTTTCATTATTTTTTTTTTAAAGAAGGATGGAACAATAGGAATCCTCTTTCCACCCTGTCTGCCATACATTAGTAACACAGAGAAACAAGCACTACATGAACGAAGGTTTAGGAGGAAAGACAGATTAATAGTTCTGTGTCCATCCATTGAATCTATAAAAATCCTGGAAGCAGCAGTGGTTAGCCTTTTCCATGAGGCCATTGAGGCCTTTCTTAAAATGGCCGCTCAACCCAGAAAAGATATTTGTGCTTCCTCGCTTTGTGTAAGTATATCTATTGCATTTGGTACCGGCCCATGTGTGCCTGGAGTCCGAGCTACTGTGTGACGCAGCTTGCGGTGGGCAGAGAGGTCAAATTTAGACTGGAATCAAGAGCCACATATCATATGTTTTCCCAAATGTTAAGTGCATAATTGACGCACAGCTCAATTCAGAGTGGGAGTCAATGGGGATAGGTGAGTTTGTCATTGCAATGGCACGTATTTACCACAAAAGGTAGTGTTTTGGCCTCAAATCAGACAGAATTGTTGCAGTCCCTGAGGACTTATAGCCCTTTCCCATAAAAATAGACAATACACGTAGTGGTAAAAATATTAGACAATTTACAAATTGGACTACTAATCCAGTTATGGGAAACCATTAAATAGATATGGAAAAAGAACAGAGGAGACCGGAAGGACAACCATTCTTATTTGGCTCCCAACCCCGGGGTGTGTTTAATTATATTAAGGCATCCGACTTTTCTATGGGAAACGAGAGAAGGGAAAAGTACCCACCCAGGCAGACAAACACACAGCCGTCTGGCCTTCAAAACAATTCCACCTCCGGATCCTACATATGCAAAGCTGCAAACAGGCATCTGCAAAAGGCATTATAGGTAGCCTAGTGGCCAGTTTGGCCATCCCTAAAAGAAACTCTGTATCAGGGATCAAACCCCCCGAACCCACTGGCCACTTCCAGAGCGGCTCGTAACAGCAGGCACGTTCCTGGCCTAAAAGCCGACCGCAGGGATGTTAAAGGCACTGGCAGTATAAAGCATTAACGGTTGCTCTGGGGGCTAGAACTGCCGTCCTTAATAAGGCAGATGTATGAGGTTTCCACCACACTCCTTCATTCTTCAACCATCCCTCGGAATTATAAATGCCTTCTCAATTTAGAGACGACCGGTTAAGGAACGGTTAAACTATTCAAAGAATTGAGAAAAAAAAAAGAAGATTGAGAAAAGAATTTCTTGTGACGTTTGAAATATGAATTGCTAGCAGTCTACGGTGGTGAACTCGTTATGGTGTTATCTGTGGGGAATCCATGGGAGCTGTTTCCATGGCTCTGCGCGAGTGGAAAGTAGTACTGTATCCGAGTGTTACAGGCTTCTTTGGTGGACTTGCGCTCAAGCCCTTTGGCTGAGAGAGGAGGATTTGTGTCAAGTGCTATTTATTTTTCCCCTCTGTCTTATCCCACAGCTCCTTAATCTAAGGGATGTCTCGTCTAGAAACACAACGTAATGTGCATGTTGAAAAATGGACAAAACATAGGCAGACTAATCCATATCAAACCCTCCTGCTCTACACTGGACTAGCCTTGTCGCACCAATAGGGGCAAGGGATGCCTAAACACCTGTTTGCCCCATCAATCTCCAGAAATAGGCCTACTGTAAGTCAGTTGAGCAGCTAGTCCATACGCCAATGTCTCAGACTCTCAATAAATGTGCATTGTTTCAACTCTTTTTTTTCTCAACATATTTCTTGAAGGTGATGTGGGAAACCCCAGTAATCTGGGGCTTACACTGGGCCCTCAGTTAAGGCCCCCATGTGTCCACAACTAGTGAACCTGCCGACTGATGAAATAAACTCGTTTTGGAGATGGGAGTTTTTTTCTCGGTTTATAATACATCTCCATTTTTCTATAACTCTGCCTTAATTGGATCCTGGGTTGATAGCTTTTCCAGCCCCTTGATTCTCCGCGGATCTTTAACAGCCCCCTCAACGATCCCCCCAAGCCCTCCGGATGTTTGGTGGGAGGCTCAGTGCTTTCAGGAACTTCGGATCATGATAGCAACATGAACTTTCACTGTGCCTATGGGTCGAAATCACAAGCTAGGCATAGAGTTTCTCTGGCTGGGATTCGAGCTACAAGGCGCTGATGGATCTCAGGGAAAACATGTCCGTCCTGTTTGTCCCAGAAGGAAAGGAAGGAGCTTGCTAATGATCTCTGTAATTCCACGGTGAGAGACGAAAGTCTCGGGGCTGTGTTGGAAGGCGTCTCAGGACATGGTGATCCTCAACCTCTTCCTCCTCCGCATCTTCCTCCTTCTCAGACCCCTCTTCCCAGCCTGCTTATTCAACAACAAGAACGGCATTGCTCTGCATGAGAGCCTGCTTGCCACAAGAAGCCCTCGAGAACCGTTCTTGGCAACGGAGTGGCAGACGTTGCATCACTGACAGAGGAATGGAGGGGAAAGAAACCCCAAACTAAAGAGGACATGTGCCCCCCCCCCCCCCCCTCTTCTTCTTCCCTCACTCCCCAAGCCACCTCAGAGGCATTGCAAAAGCATCTGTGTGTTCTAGGATTTCAAACTATTAGGCCGGGGCCAGCTTTAAATCATACAACCACATAGAACAGCCTGAAAAGCAATGTGCAATGACTTTGCTTGTTAAAAAGGGCAGTATTATATTGAGCCTGTTTTTTTCTTTGCTATTGGTCCTGTCGTTACGGTTTAAGCTAGTGATCCACTGTCAGCCATAGGGTCAGAAGAAACTGTTCAGGGAGCAGCAGAGGTAGGCCTACGGGAGGAAGAAAAAAAAGTGGAGGTCAGTGACCCTATTAAAAGGCCACAGTGACAGGACAGAATAACACAGGGAAATCAGAGAGAACAGCCAGTGTTTTGAAAGGTCAAGCCTAGAGAATGACAAGCCTTGACTGAGCTTGACAGTCACAGCTCAGCGTCTGTGGTTACGAACTTCTACTTGCAGCAGGTCTGTGGAATGAACGTTTTCACAGCATATGGTGCGGGAGTGACCCTAACACAGCTTACGTAGGCACAAAGCATGAGGGAGAGAGAGTCCAGATAAGACAACACATGGTCCTCCAATTCAAAGGGTTCCGTAACTTATGATTTGTCAAGAAAATTACAGTGGAAAAAAATAGGGCGATGAGCTCTTGTACAGAGCGAAAACCAGCACGGTGGAATTGGATCGATGCAAAACAGGCCGTAATTACCCAGGGCCTAACGAGAACCACTTCAGAGGCCTGTCCCTCAGCTGGACCTCCTGAAGAAAGCACGAAAAAGAGGCCGCCTCTCTAACCTCAACCCATACAAAGATCTGTTTACACCCACAGCAAAGGCTGAACAAATTACATATCTTTAAACTCCTAGCACTTTCACCCAATCCTCATGTAAGCTGGGTAAAAAGTGATAATATGGCACAGCGGGCGGTACTTTCTTTTTCAGCAAATTTTGTCAGCAAACTTCTTAATCATCAATTATTTGTTTCGCCAACTTTTCCCGATTGTCAAAATCCCCACTTCCACCTAGAGTGCCAAGCTCAATGACTAGGATTTGAGGAAACAATAAAAACATATGAGCGCCCTCAACAACCTTTTTACAACTTTCTATCCAACGCTGCCGATAACTTTGTCCAGGTTTTCTGTGATGCTGTAAAACCATAATAGCCAGTGTTCCTTATTAATACCACCGCGATACATACTTACAAGAACAGGATCACTATTTCCATGGAATCATACCTCTAAAATGATTGAGGAGAAATGTTTGAAAATGGAACAGAGAACTGTGAAAAGGCATATCTAGAACGCACCAGACAGACACAACACTACTACCATAGGCGTAGATTTAGGGCGGCACAGTAGGGAAATGTCCCTACCAATGTCGATGGATCACTGAATTGTCCCTCCCAAACATTTTTGGACGGCTTCTTTTATCCACTCCAGTGATTCCACAAAAGGTTTATGACCCCGCCACTGTCTGAACCAAACCTACGCCCTTGACTACTACTAAAGCATTGAGTCCAATGCTTTATTCTCACTCTCTCCAGTTGTGTTAATTGAGGCAGCTACGTTATGTCGGGGGTCAGAGGACGAGTGGAGCGGAGGTAAACAGCATGGCTCACCTATGCGGAATCCACTAATATAGTCAGTGTCCTCTGGTAGCGAGACAAGAGAGAAGAGGCCAGAAGAGAGGCACAATCATGTTAGACCATGGGCACAACACATTTCAAAAGATGACACAGCTCGTAAAACGTTCAGTTAAGAAAAACAAAACTTCACAAAGACAAAGAAATCCAAACACAAGTCAGCAAACATTACATTACATTGGCGTGCAAAAGTATTTGGCCCCCTTGAAAGTTGTCAGACTATAAATTTCACTTCATCTTTTTCTGTTCAATGTTTTTTGCATACTCATAAGCTATGTACTTTCTGAGGCAAATTCAATGATTCCTCATCAGATTTTCAAAGAAAATTGAACGATGGAAAAGGCTGTTTGGATAAGTATTCAACCCATACACTTTAGTATCCCTTAAAAGCATGATGCTTCCCACCATATTTAACTGGAGGGATGACCTGTCTTGAGGCATGGTCAGTGTTAAGCTTGTGCCACGCAGTGCCATTCATTTATCAAAACTAAAATCTCTATATTGGTCTTTTCTGACCACATGACCTCTGTCTCTTACCTTAGATGGATCATTCTTATTCTTTCTGCCAAACTCTAGATGGGCTTTGATATAGTTATTGGTGATTAATATAATATTTTTTGCCATCTTATCTTGTCACTTAACTCTGTAGCTTGTTCAGAGATGGTTGCTTCCAGAGCACATAAAATCTCAAATCGATTTGAAAGTAAATTGAGTCGCTGTATAATATTGTTCCATCTGTGTAAACTTGGAGAATATATGGGGATGATTACTTCTGCAAACTGCATATTTCAATCAATAAAAAAAAATGTGTATAAAACCATCAACCGGATTCTAAAACCAATGTCCACCAACCACTTTCAAGGAAGTTAAAATACCATTGTTAGCCACTAAATCAGCAGTGTGTTGAAAATGCATTAACCGGCTCAATGGCATGACAGCCCTCCCACTCTGCCTGCCGATTGTCCTGGTTGGGTGCTAATCGACAGGAAGCTAGTGGGACAAATGGGAAGGATGTCAGATGATGTGGCAAACCTCCGCACGAGGGCCCCACGTCCACCAAGTGACAGGTTAGAAGCTAATTTGAGAACAAATGAGCCCCACAGAACTATCGTTAAATGGGGCTTCAAAATGGATACCTACATTCCTGTCATGTATTAATTTAATGGAAGTGATAGCAGTTAACTGCAAGTGATGAAGGTTAGCAAGTACAAAGCGCAAGGTTTGGTCAGTGGGATTAGCCAATACACTTTAATGCCTCTCAGAATGTATTAGACATACATTGACATTAATGCCGTAGGTTGGTTTCTGATAACAACAGTTTTTTTAAAGAAATATCTAAAGACTAGTAAACCAAACCAGAAGAGATAGGAGTGACAAGCGGTGAGCTTCACTGTACATCCCTAACATGCTACAGTATAAGGACCACTATGTTTGCTTTAGCAAGCGGCTAGCTAGTTACGAGCAATATGATTCTGACCAATGAGAGAGAAAAGGTCAGCCTGATAGGTAGTACCTTCCATTTCCTCTGATATGATAGCAAGAAAAGCAATGGATGAAAAACAGTTAGAGATGTGTGAATTCATAGGAGGTAACTACAGATGATAGAAAGAGAAAGAGACACCTACCAAACTCAACAGCCACATCATCTTAGAAACCCAAAAACAAAGAACAATGACAGAAAACGTTAAACATTTTGTACTCAAATGCATACACTATGTCACACCAAATGCAGTTTGTTTTACGTAAATTTGAAAGACTATAACAACAACTTTGAGATTGATTTTTAAATAATTGCATACGAGTATCTACAGTGATAAAGTTGAGCAGTTTAGATTACAGAAGTGCAATAGAGGATGTTACTATTCCCACTTATGTGATAGAGAATGCTCAACCCTACTGTAATATTATCAGTAATTATCAGTACTTACTACAGTCGGTAGGCTAATTGCTATTATTAATACTACTACTAAGAATACAGTATTTGTTGTGAATTGTTACCTATTGACAGAGTGTATTGTTGTGATGCATCCGTGGACACTTCATAGAAAAGAAATATAACATTAACTAATGCACCTTAATCCCTAACCACTGTTTCTACACGATATTCCAAGCTAGGGGGCGAGTCGTTGTTTGATTGCGGCGGTTATGGCAGAGAATCCCCACCCTAGCCAACACTAGGAACATTTAAAAGATACCTTTTCCACTTCATGTGGTCACAACTCTTCCAAGCAGGCTTAAATAAAAAAACATACATAACGGTATCTACCGTTTCCCCGGGCTCGCCTTACAGCCGTGCACATTTCCCAGAGCGCATCTCAGCTTTGAGAGATTTTGCATCAAGGCAGATGTAATGGCTAGCCATAACAGCAGTCAAAACTGATCAGGGCACAACCGATTTTTTCCTTTCTCTGAGTTTGCGCTAAAAGCGCGGCCTGTGCTGGGTGTTTTTCTAAGTGGAGAGTGTAAAGTGAATGTGAGCCTTTATCTGACATCTTGTTTTATTTGCTAAGAGTGTGTTCACATGAAGGTTCCCTCTGATGCTGCCTCCTCTTCGTGTAATCTTAAGTGAAACCAGCTTCTGAAGAGGCTTTTCAGACGAACGGCTGAGGAAAAACAACAACGACAGAGGCTTCTCAGAAGCGCGGCCCAGAAAGAAAACCCGATGTAAGAGGAAAGATGAAACTTAAAGGGAGATGGGGGGGGGGGGGGGGGGGGGGGGGGTGCTGTAAAAGAAAAGTAGTGTTTGCTTAAAAGGTGTCTGTCTTTGAAAGTGTGAAACACACAGTACACAGTTATCCCATGGATCAAGCCGGGCCAGATACATAGTCGGCACAAAAGTTCACATTTTTTCACACATTTCTCACAAAAGTCGCCCGTGTACCATGGGCCTTAGGCGATTTCATCTAAAGGAGCACTTCATGTCGTCCAATAGTCCTTGTGTCCCGCAACATTCTTCATCTAACGCAAACCGGTGTGATAACGGCCTATAATGTAAACCAATGGTTAAAACAAGTCACCACAGAGTTTCGTCTTTGGAGTTCCTTTTTACTGTTTTACTTTGGACTTCGGGCAGCTGGAGTGTGAACAAATTCGGAGACACATTTGGAGAGTGCGACGGAGTAAAGTAGTGCTGTTCTGTCTTTTGCAGTGGCAGGCTCGTAGTGAGAGTGACAGGAGCGTCCATCATTCAGAGAGGAGAGGAGCTAAGTCCGCCCACACTCTAGCCACACACATCGCTGTCTGCAACCATCCCATCCGCCAGTCGCCTGCTAACTGCCGGCTCTCCCCATGTCGAACATCTAAATCTCACTTCAACCTTCTGTAAGGGGGACGACTACTCTGTGAAGGGCAGGAGAGGGAGACAGATAGGAGATAGCCAGGCGGAGAGCAGGCATGTACATACAGGGATATAGACAGAAAGCAGAGAGGGAAGAAACAGATGTACGGACAGGATGAGAAGGAGGATCGGGCTTGGTGGCTCGCCTTGTCTGGGAAAGCTGTGTGGGTGGAAGGCAATGAAAAGGCCCTACACGGGCGGGGGGAAGACATTTCTCGAAAGCCATCCTCATTACCCTCCTCGTCACTGCCACCGCACGACTGTAGCCAGGGCTCCAACAGCAGACCTCATTCACTGCCCCGTGCTCCATCAGTTCAGCACATCTTAAAGCTGCCAACATGTCCTCTCCTCGTGCTGTGGAGCACTTGGATCCTACCTGGCAGATTGCTGGGCCTGAGTGGCTGCCAGCCCTCTCTCAGCTATCTGCTTACCAGGGGAAGAGTCTGTTGAATGACCCCCCCAGTCAACACCCTGTGAATTATGGGCTGAGTTATGGGCAGATGGCCTTGCCTCGGGGGGAGAAAAAAATAAAAAATAAAATAAAAAAAACGTGAGCATCTTTTTTTCTTTTCTTTTATAGCCAGGATGAGACCTGCGTAACTTTCCAGATGACATGAAATTAGACCGTTTTCGTAAGTCATTTTTTTTGCCATCGAATGGAAGGGAGCTGTTGGACGTTTTATAGTGGAGTTTCACAAAATGATATAATGAGTGCAGGAATGTATGCACCCAGAAAGAAAAAGTGTTTAAAATATGTCAGGGTTCCTTTTTACGTGAAAAACCACCCCCCAAAACAGCCTGGATTGCTGATCTGCCACAGGATGGTCTCTATGGGGTTATCTAGGCTTAACCTTTTACCATTATTGAGATGAGTCTTTAGGTTGAAATTTTTTTTTTTATAGGACCGATGCAAAATCTTGGCCGCCATTTAGGAGAGGTTCCATCTTGTAACAAAGCAAAAACGAGGGACTCTGAGCCGACGACAGGAACCCGGTGGGGGAGGGAAACGAGGACCTTCAAGGTTGAACTACGGGTCTACCCAAACGGCCGGCAGCCAGCGTGCCTCACTAAACGAACTGTGGAGAGTCCGAGGGAGGCATGCTGCACGGCTGCCCAGCGAGCTGTCAGGACACTGAGAGAGGACGGACACAGGTGAGCAGAGCCAACGCAGAGGCAGGGTCTCTCCTAACCAGCTCTGAAGTAACCCAGTCAAGGCCAGAGATATCCACGTTGACATTGGTTATGCTTTTGTGCAGTATTAGAGCACTCCGTCATACACAAGGTCTTTCTGAGAAAAAACTTGCGAGCCAATTTATATGCTGTACAAGTATTGTTACCACAGTGGTAAGTCGCAATTGCATAACCACAGTGTATCAATAAAACCACTGCATGCGGAGGATGAAAAAGGACAGAAAAAGAGAGTGGAGGTGGCTATTTATAACCCATAAACGGTAGAAGTAACTGGACACGGCTAAGTGATACGCGCCGGTGCTTCTCTCCAAGATCAATATTGTTCCAGCCGACGGAGCTCCCGGGCTGGAAACAGAGAGACCCCCATCCTCCCTCCTCCTCCTCCTCCTCCTCCTCCTCCCAGGCCTCTGTAACAGCAAGTCTCCTCAGCATCCTTCAATTAGGCCGTGCTTTATGGCCCCTAGACCCAGCCAAGTAGACTTTTTGCGGGGCCAGAGGACCTGCCAACCCTCCCTCCCTCCCTCGCCCTCTGACCCTGCCGTTACGACTCCACAGGGTCACATCCAATGCGGACTGGGACTGTCCACTGCTACTCCCTCCAGCTAGGCCTCTCCTGCTTTCTCACTTCTCTTTTCGTTTAAATCCCCCCAAAAAGAAATAGTTTTGCACACATTTCATATACGTATCCTCTATCATAAGAGCAACACGTCCACTCAGGAGAAATACAGGAAAAACTGAACGGCGGTTTCTCTGTAGCTTTCCGTACAGGTGTTCTGAGCCATCCATGTGTAGGAATGACCCCACACACTAAACTGTTAAGGTGAGAACCACACTCTAGGTGTACGTTAAATTATCGGGGAATCCCAACCGAAAACTCATTTCATGTCTATTCAGAATATCCAGAGCCACTCTGCATAACGTTAACAGTCTAACCATGGAGGGGCCATGGACACTTGTACTGCACAGAAGAAAGTGTCAAAATGGGTCCTTAGAGGAGAGAGCGAGTCCAAGATGTCCACTGTGTTCCTCAATATGGCCAGCGCCAAACACATCTGCGCTCAGGCTCTTCATCTGTTTGGGAGAGAGCGAGGAAACAGAAATATACACTGCCGTAAAGAAACTGTCGGCTTTAATTACTGTTGGATACGCGTCGGACGCAGTGATTGACAGACGGAGGGAAGGGAGAGGAGGGGTGTTGACAGAAGACATGTAGTGAGGTTTACAGATATGGGAAGTTGATGAAAAGCTGGAATAGATTGAGTAGAGGGCGGGAAGAAAAACACTTTTGCGCCTGAGAGCCTACAAACACATCCACACTCACTGAGAGGGATGAAGCGCCAGAGGTAATTCACACCTAAGATATTTGGTTCATGTTCAGCCTGTTAAGGGTTTTGCCGACTATCTATATCTAGACTAAGCTCAGGCTGTGAGTGAGTGGCACCCTCCCAAGTTTATTATCGACTGAAACTAAAGCTTGTCTGACACCTTATCAAGAAACAAAGTGGCAGACAAGAGTAACGTTTTTGTATACTTTTTTTATCGAAAATGCGTGAAAAACGTGTTGTCCAAAACGACACGATTGTTGTCTGCATTCCATTGTTTGGGCTAACGGTTTGACTGTAAATGGTGGCCTTCCTCTCCGTCCCAGGTTGATCCAGGGGCCTGTTTCCCAGCACGAGGCCTGCGGGGTTCAGTATCCTGTTGTGTCCTGTGGTCCTGTCATACAGCTAAGAGAGTTCCCCTGGCTAACCCTGACAGGAGGTTCTAGACTGCAGCCTGAGGCTGGAGGTCCATATGTTCACACACACTTAAACGTTTTGATGTGCAAACCAGAGCAGCTGGTAATTCACAACAGTGAGTCCCTTTCCCCGCTCTCAGGCTTGCGATCAGATCATCAATCCTTCATTAAGCTCCCAGCACGCCCACTGATAGCTGTGTGCGAGTGGAAAGGCTGTCTGGCGGGCTGTATAGATAGCAGGCACTTGGAGGTTTTCCTGGGGGCAGACCACAAGTGCTCGCCTCGCTTAAATCACACCAACACATGGAGGAAAGATGGATAGAGGGAGGACAGGAGAGAGCAAGAGAGAGAGAGTCAGTCGTGGGGGGACTGGGAGAGATAGGTGTTGTCCAGAGGAACGAGACACTACATTTCCCCTGACCACAAGCATAAAGAAGCATTGTCGTTTCTGCATGAAGAGATAATAATTGGCCTGTATATGAATCAGTCCGACGGGCTTTTACGCACGCACACACACACGCGCGCACGCGCACACACACATGCACACGCATACGTGCACACACACACACACACACAGACCTTCATAGCATAACTCCCCTGACATAAGTGCTACACTATACATTTGGGGGTACAGAGCTACGCCACCTGTTGTTGTGAGAGGAGGTCTGTCTAGTGGCAGCAGTGATTTGTTTGGTGCTGTCAGGACAGATATATGCTTACATGATCTTCGTGTGGAGCTTCTCTGGAGCTGAACTTCGGCGGCGGGCCGACGGAGTGCGAACCTCCTGCAGGAAGAGCAAGAACGAGGCCCAATAAAACCATCAGCCTTTACGGCCGCTTGGGGATTAATAAACACTTTCTGCTATGATACCCAGAAACATTCTTAAATATCCATCAACGTCATTGTTTGAGCAAAGTAAGGTGGGTGGGTAGGTGGGGGACAGAGGCGGAGGGAAAAGGAGGTGAAGACGCGGGATAGAAAAACCACGGCGGACGCGTTTGAAGAAGCTGTTGAATGAATGCTGAAGGATTGTGACATTTGTCTTTTGCTCGTTGTTATTTTGGTAGAGGATGCTGGGGGACGCCAAGAAGCTGCCCCGGCTCTGTGTTGCACATCAGTGGCCATCCGAGCATGCCACTGATGTAACATTTTCCACTCGCTCGCCGTCCAAAGTGGATTGGTACCAGTGCTATCATTTTCTGTCATTACTCATTCCGGGGCCAGACGTGCGCGGAAATCCAAAGTATTTTGGCAGCGTGAGGCAAGCAAAAAGAAAAACGAAAAAAAAAAATGAAAAAAAAGACACGAAAAACAGAAACAGAAAATACCAGAGGCAGGGGGGAAAAAGAGAGGGAGAAAGGCATTCGTTTCACTGCGACGGCCAATGAACATTAAGACTTGGGCTTGTAAAGAAGGTGTGGCAGACAGGAAAGGCCATCAGAGGCCTTGCCCTGGCTAGAGAGACAGGACTCGGAGTGTGTGTGTGTGTGTGTGTGTGTGTGTGTGTGTGTGTGTGTGTGTGTGTGTGTTTATGCCTTTATGTGACTGTATGTCTCAGTATAAGGCTGTTTTACCTCTCCTGGAACTGTTTGGAAGGGATAAGGCCTGCACGGGGGTTGGCATCCCCCTCATGTTTGGCCTGCCACCAGGTTGCATCATCCTGGCACATGATCTGAAGGATGGCTCCTCTCCTGAAGGCCAGGCCAGCCTCCTTACACGGGATGGCTTTGTCCTCCTTGGGGTCATAGTCAAAGAGCGCCTTCACATACATCTGGCAACACATCAGAGCAGGGCGGCAGGAAGGCAGACAGAGAGAGAGAGGGAGAGAGAAAGAGAGAGAGAGAGAGAGAGAGAGAGAGAGAGAGAGAGAGAGAGAGAGAGAGAGAGAGAGAGAGAGAGAGAGAGAGAGAGAGAGAGAGAGAAAGAGAGAGAGAGAGAGAGAAAGAGAGAGAGAGAGAGAGAGAGAGAGAGAGAGAGAGAGAGAGAGAGAGAGAGAGAGAGAGAGAACAACAGTTTAGAGGGGAAAAAATACCAATAATTACCTTTCCGTCTATGAGTCAACATCAAGGTGAAAACCGTCAGTTGTTGTGTTGTTGTGGCAATTAGGCTGTGTAGCAGATGGTACTTCACTGTCGCTTAACGTGATTGGCCAATAAAGGTCATGGTAATCAGAGTTACAACCAGCAGCCATTGGCTGAACCAGACCGGTCGGGTTATTCCATTAACATTTGGGGATGGGGGAGAGGGGGAAAAGCCCTCCAGACTAGACCCTGTCAGATTGTCCCAAGTGAAGCGAGACTTAACCATTTCTGAGTCAGATGCTCCAAATGTAACTCCTGCTCTGTTCCGCCCAGTGACTTCCATTGATTTGCAGGTCAAATTAAAATCAGTAATCTTTCCGTTCTGAGAAACAATACCTACAACAATTACCAAAAAAAATAAAATAAACATTTGCTAATTCACAGACACAAATTGGAGGTTTGAGTTGAGGGAGGGAAAAATTCCTGAGAGTTACAGCAGAGAACAAAGCAGTGTGCAAGTGAAGTTGCTTTACAACCAGCATTTTTTGTTAGCTTAAATTAACCCCAATAATGTTGATGCTTTTTGTATTAAAATCTTGACACAGAAGCCAGGAAAACTACAAGCCTATTCCTAAATAATGACTGTCTAAGGGGGGCATAAGGGACCTGGGACCACCAGGGAATCTGAGTAAAGAACTGTTTTTGGCTCGCACCCACAGTACTCCTGTTCCAATAACCCCCCCCCCCCCTCCCCATCTGACTTTTTCTGGTCAATCTCTTATTGTTTCTCTATTTTTTCAGACATTTTTACACATGTATCCAATTAACAATGGAGCTCAATGTAGCTAAACTATCTAAGAAAAAAACCCTGAAGTTTGGCTAAAGTAGGCTGCGGACAGGATTGATGACTTAAGTGAACATATTCATACCATTAAGCTATGACAAAGGATACAAGCCTCTCCCAGCCTCCACCCACCCGTGCAGGAAGACTATGAACTGACTAATAGCACTCAGAGACATCTTTTGACCTCTGTGAAAGGGGACCGATCCATCCCACTGTCTGCCACTATCAGATGTGTACAAGAGACAATATGTCACTACCGTGGTAAGTGAAGTGGGGAGACACACACAAACACACACACGCACTCACTCACCGTGCTGTCAGCTATGAGTTAGACGTCCTTTTTAATAACGGCAAAGAAGCTAGATGTTAGATGTTACATTTACGGCCGTTAGTGCTTTGTTGAATCAAACACTTGGTTAAAGCATCTACCAAAATGGCAATATCAGTACGCGACTTGCTCCTCCTATCTGGATCCAGTTCTCATGGAGCTCCAGATGACCACTCTGACTCCAGGTCCAGAGGCAGGAGGCAGAGTAGGGGCTCTCTCCCTCGTCTCGTAAAGGCCATGTGTGTAACCAAATCAGCCTAATGACTACGACAGGGCCTACCTTGGGCTCCTTGCTTGGCGCGTCCTCTTTGATGGCTGGGATGACTTTAAACGTAATGGCGCCTTGGGACTGGGCCTGGAACATAGGGGAAAGAAAAACAGAGGGAATGTGAAAACAATTCAAACCGCCGCTTAATCCAATGAGACCTTTCAATATGAAGCGCCGTTTTATTTTTCAACAATGGCAGGATATTAATATAAGATGACGGAACTGGCGAGCGGGGAGCAGTTGAGCAGCGATGATTCTGGTACCCAGGCCACCGTTTTTTTCAGTCTCCAAAGACATTTTTATCTTTGGCAGCTCCCTTGGCAGAGCAGCAGTCTACTGGAGCTTGTCTGAGCGGCTTGCTTGAAGGTACGACCGGAGGCTCTGTCTCACACTGTGACGTTCTTCTGCGTTGCTTGGTGCATGGGAGCAACATTCAGCTTTCAACACGATGATAAATAAAAAGGACTGTGGTGTCACCGCTTGGGAGAGGCTGGAAAGCCGCCATTACAAACACAACTAAGGGAGCTCTGGAGGCCCAAAACAAGAACGATGATATATCTACAATAACACACGCGCATTGCCAAAGCCGCTTTGACATATAGGAACCACACACAGACACGCCAACACACAAACACACACACACCAGAATGCGAATGATCTCTTCAGGCTTCTTGTCATCCACAGGGATCCCATTGACCTCCCTCAGCTCATCCCCTACGTGAATCAGACCTGGCAACGAGAGAAAAGACTGATAAAGACCAAAACAAGGAGAAGATCAGTTAAGGAAATGATCATAACCACACTCAAACTAAAAAGGTTTTGCACTGCGAAGGTCTTTGCTTTATGGCACATTTAAAGGCACGGTCATTGAGTGTTGTCGGAAGGGTAAAGATTACATTGGGGGATAGTGGGAAAATAAGACAGCAGCGGACCGTGATAAGGAGAGTGTGATTAAGCGCTCACCACTCCTGTCAGCTGCTCCTCCTCTCATGATCCGGGCCACAAGGACGGCTCCCGTGTGCTCGTCCCGTTTGATTGTGGCTCCCTGGGACAAACGGAAGCAAAAAGTCCGGTTAGACGCTGTCGTGAAGCACACCTTACCCGAGCATTCATCCCGATGCCCGTGCAGGATAGGTAGCAGAAAGGTTTTAGGGTAGCAGTAAGAAAACGGAGAGACAATAGGTTCGGGGACGAAGCAGACGCTAACACGCACACGCACACATACACACACACACACACACACACACACACACACACACACACACACACACACACACACACACACACACACTCAACCATGGTGCGTTTTCCCCTGTCATATTTTCGGAACCTGTCCCAGCAACCAGGCCGAGGATCACAGAGGGCAGAGGATATGGCTCCCCCCCCCCCCCCCCCCCCCCCCACCCACCCCCCCTCCTATGTCTAGTGATCTACTGACAGTGTTTAATGTTGATGCCTTTACCAGGGGCCCTCCGCCGCGTCTCCTATTCACTCAGACAATGGAGCCTGTGAGGGCCAGGGCGACCCGGCCCTCCTCACAAACAAGGGGCTGGCCGGGTGCCAGCGGGGCCTCGGCTGCCTGCTTACCAGACGGCGAGGCAGAGACGGCGAGGCCGCCGCACAGCATGGGGTGTCCTCCTCGCCCCGGCTGTCCCGACCCGGAGCCAGACAGGGGCCGAGGCGCCGCAGATGGCCGGTCTAGACACATAGTTTGTCGCGAGAGCACGTCATTCTCCCTCCCCGCTACCTGCTTTTCACATCAGCCGCGCAAATGTTATTGTTTCTCCTAGCGGAGGAGGCTCCTCACCATGCTCTATTTCAACTGTCCCAACGCGTTGGCGCTCCACCCAGCCACGGGTGAGTGCCGAGGCCCCCGTAATTTCTGTCATTTCCTGGGTCCCCCCCCCCACCCCGAGTCCCAAAGTATCCTCAACAGTCAAGGCCAATCAAGAGACCCGGATCGCAAGAGGAGGAGAAGGATGTCACAGACCCTGGCTCCTCCAAGAGCAACGAGTCTGGTTAGTACCACTTCCCCGCCACGATTAGCCCGTCAGCGAGGTTGTTTTCTTGACCTGTTGACACCTAATGGTTTTCCTCTGATAATCGCTTTCCTCAAGGTCTTTACGCGGTGCGGAGCCACGGCGAAGAGGGAACGAGCCGGAGTCCAGCGACGGGCATTAAAACACGGCTGCACACACACAATCTCCGTTTTTCTTTTTTTATGGAGTCGGGCCAATTAGGAAACCCAAGAGGTTTTCGGTAGGACGATAATCAGAGGAGGGGTCAGCAGGAGGCGAGCTCACCGCTGGACCCCTGTGTCAGGGTTACACCCCCCCCGTCGGCCTGACGCAAAGCAGTGTGCGATGAGGCAACGTCCCCCCGGCAGGCAGAGACACAGGCAGCGAGCGCACGCATAATCACGAGTGGGTCGTGTTTAAACGTGTTCGCAACATGAAGGCTCTCAGAAGGGAAATCAAAAGGGTGTCAGGGTAATCAAAAGTATTTATCTTTCTCTCTCCCTCTCTCTCTCGCTCTCCCTCTCTCTCTTTTCCCCCCATCAACTTAGAAGGCCTTGCGTCCGTCTGTGAACGTCGAAACAATGTGGTTGGCAGTGGGCCAGACAGTGACAGACGGATGTTTTTATGATGTCACGGGGGGGGGGGGGGGGGGGGGGGGCGGAAAATAAACAACAGAGGCGAGGTCTTGGGTTGCAGCTTGAAATGACTACTGTTATGACACTGGCCGTCTGCAGATCTCTACAGTAAATAATGTAGGCAACGTGTCTGTAGAGTCAAATCCAGTCAAGTCAATGATTTGCTGACCAAGCCTAGTAGACAAGCTGATCAGCAGGGCAAAACGTCATGGCGTAACGTTTTGCCTTTGACCTTTAAAAACTGATTTTTTCATTTACATATTTTTTATTTTATTTTAATTCTGTACGCCAGTGCATCAGCATAAATATCCCAAATGGTGGCAGTGGGAATTGGGCCCAGGAATACTAGCATAATATTTGTACCATTTAAGACAGAGTGCACGACTGTACAGATTGAGATTAAAACGAACTTTACCCATTACTTATGGAACAGGCCGTTCAAGAGTAGTCAAGCCAGGACGCCGAGGGATAAGAATAATTCCTGGACAGCCTTGTTCTGAACTCAGACGCACTACAGTAGCCAAATGAGGTCTGCTAGATAAGAGGCCGGAGCCAGCCAAAACATCAGGCCGACCGGGGGTGAGGTGGAGGCCACAGCAGAGCGGCTGCAGGTCCAACGGGTTCCCTGGCAGAGAGAGAGGGATGGAGGAGAAGGGAGGATCTGCTAGTGATTGAGAGGGAGAGAGAAACGGCTTTATTGTTGTTGTCTTTTTAAAGACACATTCTTACCGTGGAGGCAAGTAAGGGTCTGGTGCGCTTCAAACAAGAGTATGTTTGTTTTGTGTGTGTGCGTGTGTGTGTGTGTGTGTGTGTGTGTGTGTGTGTGTGTGAAAGCAAGAAAGAAAAAGAGGAAAGAAAAGAGAGCAACAGAAAGAGACAAACAAATAGGTAGAGCTGATGCAGCAAAACAAAGGCAGTAAAAACCAAGGTCAACATGACCTCTGTGTCGTGGCATTATCGGCCCTAGCTGGCAGAAGTTAGGAGGGCTGGCCCTGGAGGAAAGTGTTGATCACTCAAAGCCAAACCGTTGAAATAACGAGCATGTCGCCTTCCACTGACGGCGTAGCCAGGCCTAGCCCTGCCCTTCTCTCTATCTCTCTCCGGCCATTAGAGTTCACCTCCAGCTCCCCAGCTCCCCCGCTCCGGGAGCACGCCCCATTACCTCGACACCTTGCCTCTGACCGACCTGACGGAGAAGCATAGAGACTCCATTCACAACCCCGCAGGGGACCGAATCGGCCTGGGCCTCCCGGAGCCTGCTTGCCTGGATGCCCTGGAAGCTGCTGGCAGGAAGGGGGCTGCTCTGGTGGACCCAGCCCGCTGACCTGAGCCTCACCTCCCCCCGCGGCCCGACGCCCTGCGGCTGTCCTCATCAGCACCCACTGAGGCACGTCTCCTAATGAGAAGAGCCACCGCTCACTAAAGCAAATACATAAACAGACAGGCTTCAAGCTTTAAATAAGCTCTTGGACAGCCGCCGTACACATCGTAGACAAAGCTGGAAAGATCCACAAGCAATCCGCGGCCTGCTGGTGCTAAGGGCCAGAGCTTCTGTGGACGGCTGGGTTTAGACAAGAGCTATCAGCACTCACTGGCAGATGGAAGCCATTTCAGCGCCATGTTCACGAGCTCGAGGAGTGTGAGGGGGGGTCACTGGTAGAAGCCAGGGTGTGATGGAGGGGAAAGGGTGGATTTGAGCTAAGTACGCCGAATGAGAGTGTGCTCCAGGGTTACCTGATGCCAGGCCAGACATGCCGAGAGAGGACTCAAAAGACCTGATGATTGATGCTCCACCATCCCAAAGCCTGATGAATGCGCTACGCTACAGTAGTAATTACAGCAAAGGCGCCACCTAAACAACAAGTTGCTTCAACCCGCTGACTCTCACGAAAAGGTCGAAGGTAGTCTGCTGCTCCACTGGTACCAGGAGACCAATAGGCATCCTAATTTTAGGGGTGGGGGTTTCAGATATGATATTAAATTCTCATCTAGGATTGGCTGAGATCTGCCTAAAAATTGGCATTACTTAAAGAACGGAGCCTCCACTAAAAGGATACGTTGGAGTAACGAGGGAAAGAGAGAGAGAGAGAGAGAGAGAGAGAGAGAGAGAGAGAGAGAGAGAAAAAAGAGAAGAGAAAGAGAGGGGAGGAGAGAAATAGAGAGAGCAATCATCCTTATGGAATTAGGAGGGCCTTTTAGTCGAGGCGGTCAATTAGTCATCAGAAAGGCAATCCAGAGCTGCCAGTCCTGACATGATTAGCTCCATATGCAGCTGCTGCTCGGAGCACTAATACTATATTTCTAACACATAAATGCCTCTGATTGTTATTGTAGGCTCGGCCAAAACTCAATAACTTAATCTCGGAGGAGTAATGAGAATTGGAGAATACTCATCCATATCAGACCATTACTCTATCTCTCCGAACACATAAAAAGCACACGCAGACATGGCATTGGCATTAAGCATGTGATGACAAATGGCCCACACTCCACATTAGCGCTGAGCTGTAATAAAGGTGGGATGTGGTGTGGGGGACAAAAAATGTATGGATTTGCTTCCATTATATGAGCGAGCATTTAGAGAGAAGCAACACAATCTAGGCGATATTAACCAGGAGCTAAGAGCACACAGAGTCAAAGACAGGGGCAGTGGTAGATAGACTGATAGATTGTACAGGGGTAGATAGACTGATAGACTGTACAGGGGTTGATAGACTGAACAGGGGTAGATAGACTGATAGACTGTACAGGGGTAGATAGACAGATAGACTGTAGTTGATAGACTGATAGACTGTATAGGGGTTGATAAACTGATAGACAGTACAGGGGTAGATAGACTGATAGACTGTATAGGGGTAGATAGACTGATAGACTGTATAGGGGTAGATAGACTGATAGACTGTACAGGGGTAGATAGCCTGATAGACTGTACAGGGGTAGATAGACTGTATAGGGGTAGATAGACTGATAGCCTGTATAGGGGTAGATAGACTGATAGACTGTACAGGGGTAGATAGACTGATAGATTGTACAGGGGTAGATAGACTGATAGACTGTACAGGGGTAGACAGACTGATAGACTGTATAGGGGTAGACAGACTGATAGACTGTATAGGGGTAGATAGACTGATATACTGTACAGGGGTAGATAGACTGATAGACTGTACAGGGGTAGATAGACTGATAGACAGTACAGGGGTAGATAGACTGATAGACTGTACAGGGGTAGATAGACTTATAGATTGTACAGGGGTAGATAGACTGATAGACTGTACAGGGGTAGACAGACTGATAGACTATATAGGGGTAGATAGACTGATAGACTGTATGGGGTAGATAGACTGATAGACTGTACAGGGGTAGATAGACTGATAGACTGTATAGGGGTAGATAGACTGATAGACTGTATAGGGGTAGATAGACTGATAGACTGTACAGGGGTAGATAGACTGCTAGACAGTACAGGGGTCTGCCCAAGCCCTTATTTCAACAGACAGCAGGCCCAGCTGAAAGACTACACACCATACGGCTCACTAGTTGACTGGCTGGCTGGGTCTGATGTGGGATTTTAGTTTGTCCCGGTGGCTTGGTGGCTGGCTTGTACGCCCCTGTAACCTCCACCCGTCCCACCTACCACCCCCACAAACCTGCCAGCAAAAACAAGCAACCAGCTCCATTTCACACACACGGCCCTCGCAAAGTAATGACCACTCAAAACATTGTCCTGTGAACCGCACCGAGCACTGTGGCATTCGACAAATATTATTTCCACAGCAAATTGAGAGAGACTAGGAAAACAAATCCGAAGGGTTGCCCCAATGGCAGACGTGTTATGAAATGATGTCACTTCAACGGCAAAGTGTAACGGTGACAATAAACTTTTCCCGACCGCTGTGTTGACTGCAGATATAAATACAAATCTAGTAGGAACCATATGTTGGCATTCTCAGTGCCAGATGGTGACCATGGGGGGAAAAAAAAGAAAGAAACACAATGGGGGGGAAAGGGCCTCCTGGACATTAAAATACAATTACCTCCAATCATATCTAGTGTTGAAGTGTGCCAGTCCATGTTACCTCATTCAAATGGCGCATTGCCCCTTTAACGCACAGGATCACTCCTTACAAAGAGCCAAGTGCATTTACGAGCACACACACGAGCACGCACGCAGGCACGCAGGCACGCACGCACGCACGCACGCACGCACGCACGCACGCACGCACGCACGCACGCACGCACGCACGCAGGCAGGCAGGCACGCACACACTTCACTTCACTTCACTTCACTTCACTTCACTTCACTTCACTTCACTTCATGAAAGCGATAGCCTCTCAGGTAATAATTAATGCATTCGGTCATGAAAGGTAAATCCACTTCGGCAGGGTAGTCCACAGTATTTCAGACATGGTCCCAAAGAATAAAAGGAGCCTACATGAAGGTCTAACCATCTGTAACAGGGGGGAAAAAGAGTGAGAAAACCGAAAGGATTGAAGTTGTTATGTTAAATGATTTCTCTGTGTCGTGCCCCAGCCGTTGCTGCTGCTTCCAGCCTGTGCCCCGAACGTGACCTTTCGTATGCCTCCCACCTGTTTTAATGAAACCGCGTGTGAGTGCGGCTTGTAAAAAGCTTGCCCTGCAAAAAACCCGGCAAGAGTTTCCGCTTTTATTTCCTTAACCCCGGTCTTGACCTGGGCCGCAATTAACAAGTATTATGAGAAAAACGAAAATTGCAGGTCATAATCATGATAATAACAGGGAAATTCCTGGGAGGAACCGCCTGATACTGGGCAAGGGCCGAACTGAGACCCACTCTTGAACACCGTTTTTTTTTCTTTCCTGCCTTCTTTAAATCCTAACATGAATGTTAAAAGAGTCCTTTTTTTTCTTTCAATGAAAATACAATTTAGAATCACACCTAAGCACGCGCAACAAGTGTTTGTGTGTGTGAATTCAGACATTGTCCGAATATGCATGCTATGTAGGTGGATTCATGTGTGTGTGTGTGTGTGTGTGTGTGTGTGTGTGTGTGTGTGTGTGTGTGTGTGTGTGTGTGTGTGTGTGTGTGTGTGCGCCTGTTCAAAGAGACAGTTGTGTCTTAAGAGAGCTGCATCCCTGCCTGGGATTGTTTAGTGTTTTCCACGGAATTCTCCTGAGCAAGAAAACAGCACTTTCCCATGTCACATCTCATTTCCATAAGTGGCCTGGAAAGTCCACGGGAGTGAGCCCCGTCAGGCACGCCGCTCCGGCAGCAACAATGCTTGCATTCACCCTCTGCCTCGCGGAATGCTGCACGGAATGTGACATGAACGCTACGAGGTACGGAAACGCACTTCGGGGAGGAAGCCAAGCGAGATTGAAAAAACACAGGGCTCAGGACAAAGAGTGTGTAAATTCATGGCAAGCAGCTATGCGCCACGGATGTTTCCACAACTCATCGGACAGCACATCAGATAACGTTCGCACCTCGAAGATTAGACACACACGCAAATAGGCACACACACACACACCAAATGTTACCTAGTTATTGACCACCAAAGTGGTTCAGATACATTCCCGTGGTTTACAGCAGGGCCCTCTGCTCCAAGCCCCAGCCTAATCCATCAACTGAAAGATGAATTGCTTTTAAAGCACACAGCTCTATCTCCAAAACACTAACATGTGTGCTGCGCCCCTTTATCGAATTTGCTGCTCGATTAATGCCAGAACATGCCATTACTTTCCACTTGTTTCTCTGCGGCTAATGTAAACAGACAAAAGAGGAACATCCGCTATCTCTTTAACAACTGCACTATTATTAAACCATTCCCCAGCACTGCAGTCTTAATCAAGAATTATCCATCTCAATGCTTCACAACCATGCTTAAAAACTTTCCATTAGGTATGTGTCTGTGTGTGTGTGTGGGTGTGTGTGTGTTTGTGTGTGTGTGTGTGTGTGTGTGTGAATTCTACAACCCACACGCCAACCGAGCACAGCCCATCGAAGCCTACAGAACTTAGATTCCACTGTGGCACAAAGAGTGATGCGTGCTTTGAAATCCCCTTCCATCTCTTGCACGTGTTAGAACTTAAGGCATCAGTCTAGACGTGAACCAACACCTCTAATTGTATTGTGACATGAAGAGCGGGCCTCTGGATACAGATGGAAGAAATCATGACAGTTCAAAAAGGCAGTGCGTACTGGGAATGCCAGTCATTTCTAAGCCTATTCGTTAACCGACCCTGGCCGATGGTGACATCACAACTGACTAATCTCCTCTGACAGACATCAGTGTCCTCCATAACCCCGTCCCCCTAAAAGACTGCAGCACCTTTCTGTATACAAGTGTTTAAGAGCTACACATTCAGAACCTGCACACAGTCTAAAAAAAAGGCGGGAAAATAAACAGCAAAACTGCCGCAGTAGCGTCTGGCTCTTTAATGAGAAGTCCGGCAGGGCCCTCAGGGGCTAATGGAATGGGGGGTGTCAAGTAGCACGGAACCTCTACTGATCTATAAATTGGGCAGTGCCAGTCTGCCTTCTGACAGGCCATTGGCAGCTGGATGGCACTGGGAAGCCCACCAGTGGTTTTCCTATAGCTTCCCACTACAGTACCCGGGAATAATGGGAAAACCAACCCTTCTCGTGCATTAACAAAGCCTGAGAGGGAGAGACTGACATTGATCCTGTTTTTTTCCTGGCAGCACGGTTTGACGGCTGCTAGCGCTGTCCAACCACCTGGGACGGAGAGCCGGGCGTTGGGTTCGGCCTCGGATGGCGTGCTTCATTGAGGTGCGTGATGGGAATTGGTGAGGTGGACCATTTGATCTGTTTCCTCATAAGGCACATTTTTGGGTTTGAATAAGCAACACATTTGTTCCTCATGGTGTTAATACAATTGACATTTTTCAATTAAAGATTAACGTTGGAACATTGGAAAAAAAGAAAGAATGAGGGGCAACAAAATGATTGAAAAGACAAGTCATGAGATAAGTAGGAAAAATTCCATTTGCTAGAAATGAAGTACTGAATGAGTAATTGAGTGTACTGAGAGTACAGACATTTTGGAAAATAAGGGAGAAGAGGAAATGGATTGATATCAGAATTGTTCGTTTTTTTATCACTGTGGCATTGATTGAAGATCAAATAGTTCAAATAAAGACTGTGAAACAGCAGGGCAGACCCTTAGAGAAACACAAATCTGTTCTTTAAATCTGCACGACTGTTGGTTTCTAAGAACATCTAAATTGCAGGAACAGAACACACCGCCCGGTGTTCCACCATTAGCGAGCCACAGTTTCACTCCTCTTCTCCTTTTGAGGCTTTTTAAGGGACTTTTACTTTCCAGATAATGTGGCTTGTGGTGGAGCTTTCTCTGTCTCTCTCGTTCCTCCCACACGCGCCTGGCTTTTGGCTTTTGGCTCCTTGCTAGCTTCTAGGGGGTTCAATTACGCAACGACCGTGCGTTCTGGCATCTGTTGCGTTTGTCTACAATGCTCCTATTAGTCAGTCTGCCGTCAGGCCCTTTATCGCCATTGGCAAATGCACCGCTATATTGTCACAGACAGATGTTGTTCCCGACACAACTTCCTCCTCTGCTCAAGTTTAGCTGAAACCCTATCCAAAATAACACATTCTTTCAATAAAAAAGGACGGCATGGCTCACTCGGACAGCCACATGTGTATGCTTCTCTCCACACTAAAGTCTTTAATTTTCGTGACTTAGCGCTAATAAATCTGGAAGCGTAAGTTTCCGTAAGGCTGCAGGAGAACAAGAGCGGGAAGACAGAATACTTCAAAGACACGTGTTTTTTTTGGTGGGGGTTTTTACCTAAAAAAAACCCAGCATGAAGTCAGAGTCTGGAAAATGATAGCAATTAATCAGGGCTACCGAATACAATTCCACTCAACTAATCACAATTAAGTTAATGGATGAGTCGCTCAAGAAGGGCCCGGCTTGCTAACTGCAGCCCAGTCCCCCTGAAGACGCATTCCAAACATGCGAGCTTATGGCAAAGAGAGAGGGAGTGAAATGGAGCGGGCACCAGCGTTTAATAAAAAACAACCCCTGTACGGCGCTCCTGCTATGATGTCAAGTTGAAGAATTTCAGGCTGATTATCTGAAATTACAAGTTAAAGGGCACATCCAAGTCAATTTAGAGCAGTGGTGAAGGAGCACCCTACACAATCAGGGGGCTTTTTCCTGGTTACTGTCACGGAAGTGACTTCAGGCATGGCCACAGTTTTTCCCAATACACAACAGTCCACTGTGAATGCAAAGTGTGGTCTTTTCCCTACGCTCGCAGCCACAAGGCCCTCAACAGAAACACAACCCGATTGTCCAGGGTATGGTCTTGAGAGAGGCAGTTCATTATAAAAGCAGTGTAGCATTATGAGATTTCCCCAAAATATAAACGTAACATAATGACATTTTAGCACGCCGTGGGACAAAAGGTTCTCTTTAAAGTGACCACAGAGAGACCAGAAGACCACACTGGTCAACACTGGGCTGGTTCTCTCGTAAGCCAGAACACTTTTCTCTGTTTTTGCAACACGCCATTGCGTCCATCAAACGGTGACAATTCTGAGCGGAATGTCAGCCATATTTTAAGGGCCTTGGAATTTATTGTTTTGTTTGCGCTTGTACAAAACAAACACACAATGCAACCGCACACAGGAATCCTGCTCCCCACCACAGCCAGCCCTCAATTAGACAAGGCAGGGGCAGTTTAGCGCCAGAGCCGACTGTGGGAACTCTTTCTACTGCAGAGCGGATGATGGTCGGACAACAACCAAGCCTGTCTCTTGTACACTGGATCATATTGTACACCTAAAGCTCCTAATGTAACATTGTAACACAAAAAATACATAAATAACAACAACAACAACAACAACAACAACACTATAAACTAAAAGGTCACACACTGTAAAATAAAGTGTCAGATGTTCTTGGGAAAAGAACTCCTGACTTGTAATGGAACCAGAACACAACCTGATAATTAAAGTGGCCAGGGCTGGGTGTAAATCACATCATGGCTTTCCAAACGTGACCAAACATCAGACATGGAGGGGCCAAAGGAGAAACCGACAACAATATGGCAGACAGAACATTTCTCCAGACAGGGCTAAAAGGCACTTATTACACTGACCAGCTACTGGAACATAGAAGAGGCAGGGACCCAAAATGGCCTAGGTGTGTTCCTGTTTCCCTGGGGTGTGGTTAGAGAAGCGCGCCGGCCTGGAGCCAAAACGGTGGTCTGAGCAAACCTCAATGTGAAAAATAGAGGCAGCCCTGGACAGCACACTTCCAGACCAGATCAAAGGAGGGCAGGGCTTCGTCACACACCGAAAAGGCGGCCCCATGATGACAGAGGCCTGTGACAGGACCTCGGCCACGAGGTGGAGCAGGGCGGAAAGGGAACTGGCACAAAAGAGGCTGGGAAAGGACCGAGACAGGGCCAGAGAAATGGCCGGAGAGGGCCGGGCAGTTTCGAGGGGTTCGAGGGCCAACTGACCACATGGCCAGGGCCAGCGGCACAGCCGCAACCAATATGCAATACGTCAAAAAAGAGGGACTAGGGCCTCCCAGGCTATGAAAGACCAGAGTAAAAGAGTTATATACTTAGAAGAACAGGCGAAGACGCCACTCTACTATTACGGCATGATTCGTGACTTGTTCATGGGCTGCGTCTTAACTTATGGTGCATCGGTGCTCTCCCGCCGGTAGCGCGCTTAGACAAATACCGTGGAGCAGCTTCTCAAGGAGCAAATAGAGAAGGCCACTTACGAGAGGCTCCTTGTTCTTGACCAGCCGGATGATCTTGACCGAGTCCTCGTCCTCGTCGATGTCGTCAGGCAGAGGAGGCAGCTCCGGGTCGTAACTCTTCTCGGCCACCATGTCGTGGACGGTCAGAAGACTCTGCATGGGACGACAGGAGCACAGGGCATATGGGTGGGATAAAAAAAAAAGAAGAGGGAGGAAATAAGAAAGAGAGAGAAAGAGAGCGTGAGAGAGAGTGAGAGAGAGTGAGAGGGACAGACTGGGACTATTCAAGGCACTTGATCCCTAATCCTCTTTCTGTCTAATCTAGGCCGGCAGTGCACAGCACTCTGGGGCTAAGAGCGAAGGCAGACCCAGTGGGGAGGATCGTAATGAATGAAGGTGGCTTTTCAAGTGCCTGGTGATGGTTTGGACATGGCCTCGGTTCAGCTGTTTTAGCCGCGAGCATTCGTTGTCATTAGGCCAGCCGTCCTCCTCCATACATCTTTTCCTGATTAAAAGGCTTCGGCGCAGGCCAGGCGCCTAGGCCCTATGAATCATGGGAGCTGAGAGGACGACACCTCCCGTCCCCGCGGCGACGCTTTCCAGCCAGCAAGCGGCCCGCGCTCACCGGAGAGACGATGTTCTTCAACTTTGAGAGAGCAAAGTAATGAAGTTCTCAGCCGCCTCAGATATTTCACACGTTCACGAGCAGACATAAAAAAAAAAAAAAAAAAAACAGGGCGCAGACTAGAATGATCGCATTCAGAGAAATCATTTTTCAAGCTATTTAACGACTCTGTGTCCTGACAGAGATTCCGCTGGACATGCGCCGCTTTTTCCGTGATGAAAAAACATCTTCCATAAAGGTGCCAAAGACAGAGGGATGCAGAGAGAGGGAAAGAGACAGATAGACAGATGAGAGAGAGAGAGGGAGAGAGAGAGAAACAGAGAGAGAGAGAGAGAGAGAGAGAGAGAGAGAGAGAGAGAGAGAGAGAGAGAGAGAGAGAGAGAGAGAGAGAGAGAGAGAGAGAGAGAGAGAGAGAGAGAGAGAGAGAGAGAGAGAGAGAGAGAAAGGAGAAGAAGAAGAGCCGTCTGTTTTATGACATGGGAGCACGCTACACTATAGCGTTCAAGATGTTGCTAACGGGGAGCAGATGGGAGGAGGAGAGACAACTGGTTCTCTGTGGCCAAACTCCACGGGGAGATGGCCTGACCGGCACACAGAGAGACAGCAGAGCAACAAACCGCTTTGGCCCCTCTTCCCGTCCATTCCACAACCCTCTTCATTCCTCTTCTCAAGTCAACTATTGGGGCTCAAAATAACACACGTTTCTGTACCTTTATGTGCACGTTGTTTACCTAGAGTGGTGTCATGTCTGTGTACAAAGGGATGGGGAGACTCCGAGGTCAAAGCAGTCCCGGCCTGATTTGAATTGGATAGTGCGGCATGGGAAAGCCACATGGGTGTGTGCACAGACACACAGACAGTCATACAGACACCCACAGACCTACACACACACACACACACACACACACACACACACACACACACACACACACACACACACACACACACACACACACACACACACACAAAACACACAAAACACACAAAACACACACACACACATGCGTACAGACATTTGCAGAGACGTTTATAATACACTCATTCTACTAGACTGAGAATTAAACCAGGGAGCACCACCGGACCATTCAGAGCTGAATAAAATATTACAGAACAAATATTTTCAAAGGAACTTTTTCGATTTGTGGCCACATCTCTTTTTCCATTTCTCTTCCTTTCTTGCCTCTCTTTTTCTAAGGGAGAGAAAAAGGTTTTTAATGTGGCGTTGTATCGAGTTTCCAGAGTTTCCGAAAACAGCCCCGATGAAAGCCGCCCTGTGCCGTGGTGATTCCGTGGAGCAGACGAGGGCCCTTTGAGCGGCGGGCGAACACACACGCTGTTCCACCGGCCTCCTAGCGTCGTGTCGGTGTCACTCACAACACCTGATCTGCTCTCGGACAACACGCAGGCCAAACAGGCCTCCACCACATGTGTGCAAATCACACCTTGTCCTTGTTTCGACAAGGCAGCGTGCCAAGGTAAGCCTGAGGCGGTACGGAACTAGCCTACCATTGGATCTTTTGCAGCAAACCTACCCAGACCAGCGCACTCCAGCCCCTTTTCGCACACACGCACGCGCACACACGCACAACGGCACCCTAACCATTTCCCTCCTGAACTGCCTTAGATCCCAATCCATCAAACCTAATATCCTGGCCTCTGAGTGTCCTCTCATCGATGGCTGCCCACCACTTCCTCAGCGTTGACACTAACCTCCTCTCCTGGCCCGCCGGTCCGCTAACAGCTCATAACAGGCCGGCTGGTAATGCCTTGTAAAAACGATCCGATCCCAACCACTGCAAAGTAGCCCTAACAGCATCATTCTAATGGGTACCACATGGCAGGGGCCCTGGCTTGTGACCGCGGACACCACACACACATGCAGGCACGCACACAGGTGAACATACGCACGCACGCACTCGCACACGCACGCGCACACACACACACACCTGCGTATGGGAGCGTTGTTATGGGTCAACGCATGTCAACAGGTCATGTTTTGCCCCAGTGGCAGTGCCTTAGCCCTCTAATTGAATCTACGTAGAGGTGATATCCTTATAGGAAATCAACCCTGCAGCTGGGACTGCACAGTACAGCCGGAGTCCACAAGATGAGAGAGTGACAGACTCTACAAGTGAGGGAGTGTGTAGAGAGGAGAGAGAGAGAGAGAGAGAGAGAGAGAGAGAGAGAGAGAGAGAGAGAGAGAGAGAGAGAGAGAGAGAGAGAGAGAGAGAGAGAGAGAGAGAGAGAGAGGAGAAAGAGAGAGAGAGTGAGAGAAAGAGGGGAGAGAGAAAGCAAACGAGAACGGTCTCCCCCGGTCTTTTAGAATCCGTCCTCTCCAGCGTGTGTTTGTGTTCATTAGGCATAATAGGAATCCTAGAAAAACAGATCACCGAGCTTGTCCAAATAAACCTCCCGATGCATTCTTGGCCTCAGCCTCTCATTAAGCCCCCGGGCTTGTCGTTGGCCCAGTCATTATTCAACCTGCGGCACTGCCTGCTGCTGGCGAGCCGGGCCCAGAGCCCCTGTCTCCCGTGGAGAGCGCTGCTGCCGCTGAGGCACCCGGGCCGGCGATGCGGTAGACCAAACGGAGCGCGGCCCTTTCCCTGACCCTGCGCCCCGGCAACGCACCGACTGGCCTCTGACCCGCGCACACGGCGACGCGCGCCCCCACACCAGCCTCCGAAACAGACGGCCGTCATAATTGGCGCTTTCATTGCGGTCAATATTAGCCTTTCCGAGGAGGCTAATATAGGCAAAAGTTGTTTTTGCATGTGCAAAACATAAAAGCCAGCGAGGGAGCGGCCAAGGCGAGGGAGGGGTGCTTGAAATAGGCTGATTTATGTGCCGCACTAGGAATGGATCATTTCAGCCATAATTGAGAGTGATACAGTTACTATCGTACAGAGACGCCATTCAAAGCGTACCATCTGCTTGTGTTTTACACCGAGGTCTGTGATTTACATGGGGGCTGCCTGGTATCGGGTGCCCCAGACGGCAGGCGGACAGTTCGCCAGCCACGGAAAGACCGAGGGAAAGACAGACAGCGAGAGCGAAAGACCGGTGTGCAGTGGAGGAGATGGGGACCACAGACAACCGCTGTTTTAAGAGTCCCTCAGAAAAAGGAGCCAAAGCCTCAGCATTATAGTGAACATTCCTGGCCTGCCGAAGCACTGCTATTAATTTATCGTGACCAAGTGCTTCTGCCTTGAAGCCGGTGTGACCGTTCATCCATTGAGGGCTGGAACGCTCACCGCTGTGTGGCAGGCCCAGTTCACGCTAGCACATGGGAAGAGGGAGCCTGAGGAGGAACGGTGGAATCAGGGGGGGGGGGGGGGGGGGGGGTGCGCCTGCGTGGGTGTGGGTGTGTGTGTGTGTGTGTGTGTGTGTGTGTGTGCTTACGGGATTTAGTCAGTTTTACATATTTCAACTTGGTGCAATCTCAAGGTGTCACCCATACTGTAACTGATTTAAAGCATGGCGGGATAGGAATCTCAAGAGGTTTGTTCTCCAAGCAGCTCTACCTCTATGGAAGACGGAGTGGGAATGGTCGACTAGCGTATTGTGCATCCTGTATCAGCTCCCTCCATGGACGGATTGACATTGCACCGTTGCAACTTGCAACCTAAGCAGCAAGGACATCAAGTTGTAAATGCAACATTCATGAGATAGTTTGGTCTTTGGATGGAGAGTAAGTCATTTATTTCATTTGAAGGCAGTAAAACAAAAACACCCAACAATCTCTTCTTGTCCTAAATCGATCTCCCAGTCAGAGAGTCACTTGTCACTTTGTACCAAGTTGTAGTTTGGTACTTACGTTTTTTTTAATCATATTTAGCTCACTAATATAATTTTTTTGCTAACAGTTAGCGAACTAAACTGTTTGTTTCACATATGCAACACACTCCAGTCTGTAAATTCCTCACAGGAAACTAAGCCAATCCTGACCAATAATATTTCTTCGTCCAGTAGTACTGCCTGGAAAAAAAAATACTAACTACAGAAATGTCAGGTGTTTATAATAGATTATCAACAAACTATTTACAAGAGGTGTATGATACCAAGACTAAGGTCACTTAAAACGTGACTTTTGAGGTAAGATTCAAGGACCCAGGTGTCTTTCTCCTTCACTTATACAGTCCCTTCCTCTGGAGCTGCTGGCATGGCTGGACAATATATTTTACGAGAGCTTTGCTTTGACAGATTGGCATGCGCTGTGCCAAAAAGCTTCACTGCAAACTCTATAAAAACACAATGAACGAGGGCCCGCTGACACAGGCACGCTTAATGGCAAACAGAGCGATGGGTGTCGTGGCATATCCCCTCAGAGTTGATGGAGACAGAGGAGAGAGCAGAGCTCCTACGTAGCCATCTGAGCAAATCTGCGATGGATGTCTTTGAGCCCCATTTGTTTTCATTGTGTGTGTGTGTGTGTGTGTGTGTGTGTGCGTGTGTGTGTGTCTGTGTGTGCTGCTTGCGCAGACAGCCTTCTATGCTGATCGAGAGGGTGGGGGTGAAAGGGGGGGGGGGGGCTGGCCTGACTCCGTTTGTCTCTCGGGAAAACCTAGCCTCTCTTCTCCCGCTGTGTGACGTGAGAGACAGGGAAGGGGTCTCCATGCTCCGACTCTGTGCTTTCTCTGGCAGCGTCCAAACGACTGTGACGGGTCTGTCCAACTCTCCCCGTGGCCCAGCCTTTGTGTCAAGCCACTGTCGACTTCACCTGGTGGATCAGATCTATGGCTAACAGGAGCTGACAACCGCTGCGAGACTGAGGGGGAACATCGGGAAAGACAATTTGATTCAGATTTTGGCAATTCTTGTTCTGTGTAAAATTGTTGGACCAGAAGTAACAGCTATCAACAACCCCCAAAAAAGATGCCTTTTCAAAGACGGTTACACAGATCAAATTAAATTGAATTGGCATCCAGATTTAGTCCAGGTACCTATTAGTGCACAGCACGTTTGACTGTTATGACAATTAGATTGGCCAGTGTTCCAGCGTACCTTAATGTGGGGTTTGGCCAGCAGTTTGAGCAGCTCCCTGATCTCTCCACTGACGGCTTTTCCTTGAAACTCCTTCGATACCTGAAAAAAGAGAACGTTTGGTTAGCAAAAATATAAATGATCATGCTACTTTTAGGAAGTGAATAACATGTTGCATCAGGAAGATTATAATACAGGTATGTTGGAAGAAAACATAGCTAAAACAAAGGAGTGTTTCGCCAAAGATATTTCGAAAAATCAGTTTCGAGCCAGTTATATCAACCGAGGACTGTTCACTAGAGCCTGCCTGACTACGTGCATGGCTACAGCATTAGGACCTCAACGCAGGGGCCGCACCATTAGTGGGTGTTTGGGTGGGGGGGCGGGGGGGGGTTAAGCTCCTGGATCTGATCTGAGGGGGTGGTATCTGGTCTTGGCCCCCAGAAAAGGTTCACCTCCCTGGACGGGCCAGGCGGTGATTAATGGATGTTCCTCGAATAGGCCCTTTGCTCTCGTGGGACGGGACGGGCCCGCAAAAGACAAAGGGCTGCTTGTGCTGAACCAGGAACAGGGGCTACCCATCGACCTCTCCTCCGCGAGCACGGGTGAAAAATCACAGCAGCTCCGAGAACCCCTCCATTAAAAGGGAGAGAGGGTGTGTGTAGGAGGAGCGGGTCATGTACTGTGCACACACGCTCATTCATTTCAGTAGAGGGGACGGGGGGGGGACGGGGGGGGGGGGGGGGGGGACGACAGGTAGCTACCGACATGGTCTGTGTGTGTGTTTCTGGGAGGGCGTGGGGGAAAAGGTCTTCCTTCGAGTGTGTATGCTAGGTCATCGGTAGGGTCAGGTGACCACGGTTCAACCTCGTGCACCTGTGGGGAGAAAACCAGCTGCTTGGATGAATAATGACCCCCCCTTATTGAGGTCGGAGGGCAGAGGGGGGGAGGGAAAGTTAAGGATCAGGGCATTCCATCCCTCCTCCCCCACTGACAAAGGCACGTGTCACGCCCGGACCTTTCCCGACCCCGTCCTACTTGTTCTGTTTCCCCCAGGGAAGCCTGACCCTGGTCACTCCTGTTGAACCCTGAGGTAGACAAACACTTTACGAGAGGGAGAGAGAGAGAGAGAGAGAGAGAGAGAGCGAGAGAGAGAGAGAGAGAGAGAGAGAGAGAGAGAGAGAGAGAGAGAGAGAGAGAGAGAGAGAGAGAGAGAGAGACAGAGACAGAGACAGAGACAGAGACAGAGACAGAGACAGAGACAGAGACAGAGACAGAGACAGAGAGAAGGAGGTTATCAGAGGGTCCACCTCCTCAAAGAGAGACACCTCATGTTCAGGGAGTCACAAAGAAAGAGAAAGGAAGATCCTAGACCAATGGCGTCGGTATTGAAGATAAAAGGTGAGGGTGAGGGGAGGTGGGGAAGAGGGGAGTTGGGGTCAGGGTCTTTAGCGGAGGAGCACCTCACTCAAGAGAGCATACATCAACCTCTTGCAAAACTATTCGACAGCCCGAGGCAGAGACAGAGAGGGAGAAAGAGAAATAACCGTAAATTTCCAGGTCTTTTATTGTCTTATTACGGCTGCGTCTCATAACTCACTGGGGAGGAAATATGAAGCATGTTTGACAACACGCCGCACACTCTACCTTCATGGCTCCACGCTTGAATCAGATTTTCCGTTCCCCTCCCTACCATTGTCCTCTCGGTCTAAGAGGGCAGGAGAGGAAAAAAGATGAGGGCCTACGCTGCGTGGTGTGTTTGTAAACGCCACCTCTCCACACGGCAGTGTATTTAGACAAGTCTGATGTGGAGCTGCCAGTTTACAGGGCCTGCGACCCTGAAAGCCCATTACGTGATTTTAGATGCAAATCAAAAACCTCTGTCTTGAACACATAAAACTGTGTTCTATGTAAGTGGGCCCTCATTTGGAGAACAGATGTTTCTTAGCAATCGCTCGTTAAAATGGCACTTGTAAATGTGCGTGTTCTGTAGCTTGCGTGTTTATGTGTGTGTGCTGTGCGCTGTGACTTACATGTATACAGTATGTGTGGCCTATGGAGAAAAAGAGGATTCCATGATTTATGGTGTACCATAAAAACCTGGCGCATCCAGAGAGCGGGAAACTGAAGAGGAAGACCGGCCGGCCCGACGAGTGCAGGAGGACTCCTCAGCGACGGCCATGACGCCGAACCAGTCTGCTCTCTCTCTGCTCTCTCGTCTTTGGGAACGCACACCTCAAGCAGCGAACACACAGTCCATCACGTTATAAAGGCAATCTATTTCCCGAGCGGGATGTTCTCCCTCGCTGCTTTTGTCCTCGTAGGTTCGCAAAGAGACATAAAGAACAAGCCGGGGAGATTAGTGGCCCACAGACAGCGGAGACGGAGCCGACACCTGACTCTGGCTCTGTATCTCTGGTTCCGTCTCTTGCCCCTCATCGCCGGACCCGGGAGAGGAGGGCTGGGGAGCCGTGCTCTTTAAGGACACCTAGTGGACCCTTGGAGTAAAGGGCCAGGATGCAGGACGGTAGAAAAGCATAGGAAGGGAGAAGAGGAGCAAGATCCTGCAAGAGAGACCCAGGGCAAGAAACGGGTGGATGGAAACGGAAGCCCCGAGGTCGACACAGTGTGAACCTAATGAGCGGTTGGCGGGCGTTCTGGTGGGACCAGGCTGGACTGGAACCGCTGAGGTGGCACTGACCCGGCTCTATTGGTTGTGGTGACCGGGCCGGGTGAAAAAACGCGTAACACCGCCCTTCGCGTTCCACAGAGACGCCAGTGGAAGGCCCGCTGGCGTTGAGACGGAGCTGGAGAAGAGGAGAGCAAACGGAGCCGGCGGGGGAAAAGGAGGGAGCGCGACTCGCCGCGCTGCCACGCGACGGAGGAACGGTTTGTGAAGCCAGGCCTTGGCCCCGTTTGCTCAGGCTGTCACCTGCTGCGCGCTGCTCTCTAGGCAACAAGGCCGGGCCAGACTGGGCTCTGAGTGTCGTTTCATGTCGGACAACAAAAAGGTCGTCTCCACTGGTTGAAACCCCAGCTCAGAACGATTATCATCGCCGTGTCCTCTGGCAGTTCAACGCTCCACCACTTGAGTGACTCCCGTTTGGCGCAGCGACATTGGGGGAAACACAATCCTCCTTAAAAACACACCCGAGTGTTGGGGATCATTTTGGGAGCTGGGGCCTAGGGATCTCTGGCACGTCGGGCTGCTTTGATGAACCGTTGCTGGGTTTTTAGCCTGATATCCGATAATCCCTGGGAGACGGATCACAGAGCATTTACGAGGGAACGTAAATATGAAAGTCTGTAATTTGACAAAGAGAGAGAGAGAGAGAGAGAGGGGGGAGAGAGAGAGAGAGAGAGAGAGAGAGAGAGAGAGAGAGAGAGAGAGAGAGAGAGAGTCAGGGAGGGGGGCTGATAGTTGGTTAGGGAACACTCGACCCCTAAAATAAACTAAAAACTAAATGGCCACAACCCGGGGAGGGCAAAGCGAAAGGGACGAGAATCAAACTGCTCCTTCTGCTGAACATGAAACCCGTGTCCACTGTATTGGAGCTGGGCCTGGCCTAGAGATGGAGAGCTCGGTCGAGCCGCTCTCGGAGAGTCTGTCTGAGTCATGGTCTGCTGGAGCTCTGCTGACCCCAGTGTCCACTATCAGTCCGCTAGTGACTCTGTGGTCCGGATCACACTCACACTAACAGCCCGTCCACAGAGAGAGCCCTCTGCATCTCTGGACTGTTTCTAGTCTCAGCCTTACTCTACTTCTCACTCTATTCCGTTCTTTTTTTTCCTTTCTCTCTCTCTCTCTCTGGCCTCAGGACTAATTAGGATGATAAATGGCTGTGTGCTCTTTTAAAAAGGGAGGACTACTCTGAGCCACTTTGATTACAATAAACAGAGCAGGGGATTTAAAACAAAACCACACATCATTAAAACCCCGGCCTTTCCACTCCTTCGCTTACACCAGACAGGCCTGTAGGTTTACACAGGTGTGTTTGTGGGTGTGTGTGTGTGTGTGTGTCAGTGTGAATGTGTGCGCGCGTATTTGCGTTCGCTCACACATAACTGTAAGTATGTTACTGCACGCAAACAGTGTGTGTGTATGTGTGTGTGTGTGTGTGTGTGTGTGTGAGAGTGTATCACTATTAGGTCTGATCAATGACCAACCCGGGGACCACACCGACACCTTGTTGGTCGTCCGTTCAGTTAATAGTAAGGCCCGGTGTTTATCACGGTCCTGATGAGAGCAGCAGGCTTTACCGGGGTCAACGCTAGCAAGCGGCCGCCACCACAGGCAAGGCGATCGTCCGCTGTTGTCAACGTTGTCTCCGTGGGGGCCTGTTTGCCGAGCGCTGAGCTGGTGGGCCGGGCGTCATGCCACAGGTGATGAGGCGGCACCTCCTCTCGTAACGAATCCCTCCGTCCCCTGGCACGACTCCACGCTCCCCTTACATCTGCAGTTTGTCTGACTCCCTCCTCCACTCATCCATCTTCGGCCTGCCTGTAAGTCTTGGGCCTCTCCCCGCGGCTCCCTATTTTTGCCTCCCGAAATTATGGGTCTGGCCCTGGGGAGGAGGGGGCCCGGGCCAGGGCGGTCCGAGGTGGGAACAGCGGCAAAGGTCCGAGTAACAAAGGGGCAGGGGAGGGCCGAGGGATGGAGCAGGCGGGTCCTCTCCTTCCCCGAGCAAGAGGAGCCGGGACACTCGCTGAGGTCAAAGGTGGTACGGAGGAGGCAAAGAACAACACCGAAAGGCACATTTGTCTCTGTGGGCCCTGTATCTTTGTGTGTGTGTGTGTGTGTGTGTGTGTGTGTGTGTGTGTGTGTGCGTGTGTGTGTGTGTGGCTCTGTGAGGTCAGCGGGGGTGTAAACACGCAGAGAGGGGGCTTCCCCAAGGTCACTTACGTCATGCGCCAGGCTGCCGGCGCTGCTGACGACCGGGGCCGGGCTGTGCTCCTCGTAGTGCTGGAGCCGCTGGTGGATCTGAAAGGAGAGATTGTTGGAGAGCGGGTCAGACTGGGGCCACACTCCACCGTCAGGAAGCCCACCAGACACAGACCAAGATATCCAGAGCTTAGGGATAACAGACAATGCACACCCAATACAACAACCCCCCCCACCCCCCAAACATAGACCTATACTGGGGTGCACACACCCTGACATCATCTAAGGTCATGTCAGGTCCCACTGAAGAAAGAAACAACGATCCTCCCCAAAAACGCTCACGTTACAAAGTCAAGCCCAGCACGCACAGAGACAGTAAGCTTTGCTGGAGGCCTGACTGACAGATGGGTCCAAAACTGGGATCCCCTTGGATCATTCCAGAAGGAGAGGTCTCTAGCTTAGGGTGGCAGACACACACACACACACACACACACACACACACACACACACACACACACACACACACACACACACACAGGCAGGTCATCTCTTTCATAGAGTGAAAGGAGCCTGACTCACACACAAACACACACACAGATGGAGTGGCAAACCTCAAACCACAATATCACTCACTGAAAAGGGGAGGAGATGATGAAGAAAAAAAATGTTTTCTGACACGTTAACAACTACAGTTGCTGTGTAATTAAAACCACTGTTCCTAACTGTTCCTTCTGAATGTGTTTGGCCTAGCCAACGTCAGAGGAATTCTGCAGACTGGAATGTGGATGTGACTGCCACACGCAGGATGGAATCTGTCTGTTCTAATCACTCAATGTTTAACATTCACTCTGTTGCGGGAATGGAAAACATAATATTATCCAAGATATAATTTATACTGCAGTTTCCTTGAATCAATTTTGAACCATTGGAAATTCTTCGATCTTGATTGTTTGATTCTCAGTGTGAAATTATTATCCATTTTGGATTGAACAAGTCAATTTTGGACATAAGAAACCTACAGAACGTTTATTTTCTGAAAGATTAAATTCTGTAGCACCAAGCTATGGTGTATCACTTTTTTTTCCCTCAAATAAATCCAGAAAACATGGATATACCAAAGACGCCTTTCCTAGAGATGATCACTATGCAGAACAATTTGGTTGTAACAATAATCCATGTAATATTGTCCATATTTAAAAATCTAAACACGGGATAAACTATTAACCCTCCACTCCTAGTCCTACCACTGCACTCCAACGGCTCCAAAGGTAAATCATAGAGTGTCACACACAGTGTTAGCCAAGAACTGGCTTGTTGAAGGCTCGTGATTTCAGTCTACCAGAGGGGAAGCTCTTGAGGTTAAGATCCCTGTGCAAAGTCGACATGACTTGGTCATAAAACACTCAGCATTAGGCGTGTCATGGTGGTAATCTGTGTTGGGCCGGGGGAGTGGGGCGGCTGCTCCCCTCTGCTGCAGGGTGCTGAGACGTGGGCTCTGGGGCTTTGGGCTGACGGCAGGCCAGTGGAGGTGGTGATAGCGAGCGCCCCCCCCCCCAACGCCCCACCCCCCCAAGAAAGCCACGGGCCTCGGGTGCCTCAGAGACGTTGAACACCACTGAGGGCGGAGATGAGCTAACCCAATGTTCCGAGTCCAGCGCAGCACCAAAGGTGTGATGGGGCTAGTCTGCCAGGCCTGGAAATATGGAGTGCAGTGCAGAGTGAAGAGTGGCCTTACTGATACAATACAGTGTTACAGTACCTGTAACAGGTTTGAATGTGTTGGTTTACACATACGCAGCTGGTTTTGTGGAAATTCCACGCACGTTTTTAATCTGATATCTATTCCATATAGTCTAGCCACATCATTCTATATATTTTAGGTTTTCTTTCTTATGCACCAAGATCTACCCCTAACCCCCCTGATCTCCCCCTAACAGGCCATAAACAGCTGGGGAGACAGCTCCTGTTACCTCTTCTTCAAAAAAATTAAAATAAAGAAATAAAGAATGAAAGAGAGAAAAAGAAAGAATGCCAGTGTCTTAGGCTCTATACATACCAGAGACATAGTTACATCTGCTTAGGTAGTCAGTTCACTGACTCCGCTTAGTTACTGTGGAATTTTCTCGGCAGCAAACCAGCGCAGTATTGAAATGCTTTTATTTACAGCTCAGGAAATCTTCCAAGCGCCTGACCGTAAGCACAGGAATGCATGTGTCCGCCTGCGTCACATATTTTAAACTCATTACGGCACTTTTTACATATTGTTGAGTGCATTTCTCCGGTCTCCCAGCGATACAAGGTTTCTGACAAAGATAGAGTTGCTGGGCGGGGAAAAAAAATCGGTGGGAGAAACTGAGAGGCAGTGTGCTATGGCCAAGCAGGGCTAAGCTCATACCCGAGCAGAACCACAGCACGCACAGACCAATCGGAGGCCAGGGTTTCACGGGGAAGCGGAGGAGAAACACACAATTTCCTCTATGTGTGAGGGACGCAGCGTTGCTCGGGGCCGCAAACAGACTAAATGCTCCCAAAGTGCTAGCCCAAATGGGACGAATGAATGTGTACCTTCATGGACGCTTCAGAAAACATGCTACAATGGAGCACTGTGTGTGCTGCCCCAATGGACACCCCAGGCAGGTTGTGTTCACTTCCAGAAATACCCCACAGGCTTAAAATACACACACCAACATAGAGCGGGGGGGGGGGGGGGGGGGGGGGGACGCCATACAGTAACACAGACAGACATAAATGGAGGTCAAGTTAGTGTTTCATAGTGAAACGAAAGGACATTACCAAAGGGAACCAGGGAAACACAAATATGTCATCAATCTTCATCATCCTCTGTTAACGACCTCCTTCATCCTGCTGGGTTTACCGTCGTGGTTTACAAGGTCGAAGGTCACCTCTGTGACTCTACACAGCAACACTTGCGGGTCACTGATACGCGCGCATTTCACAGTAATTGGTTGGGAGAATGATTGTGTCTGTGATATTCCTGCGTTGCGACCAGGGGTTCAGAGGAGCCGAGGCCCATTTAGACAAACCGTAGAAACAAAGGTCTGGCAGAGACCGGGAGCACGCCGAAGGGACCGACCCTAAAAAGACAGAGAGAGAGTGGTCTGGAGATCACAAGGCCGGATAGGGTTTCTCCGTGCACAGGCCCGAGGTCTCTGGTTAACGTCGCTGGTCCAGAAAGCCTCGTGTTGGTCGCTGACCCCTCCGCTCCTGTTTCCAGGCCGGCCCACTGGAGGGTATCCAGTATCAAGCCGGCGGGGCTCCCCCGGGCCCCATCACATGGGCTGATCCAGAAACACTTCATCAAGGCAAGGTTGCTCAGCCGGGCCGAAGTGCGACGGGGAGACAGAGGGGCAGACGTGCGGGCTTGAGACTGAAAGATCTGTCAGACGCGTGTTTACCCAAGGAACAAGAGGAGAGAGGCCGCCTTCTCCTCTCCTTTCACGCCGCGGGTTGGCTTTCGGCGCGGAGGGCCAGACGTGGCCCCCGAAACGGGCAGGGAGACCTGGACAGTGTGGCACAGCTCTAGACGGAGCCTGGGGGACAGCAGGCCCATCATCCATCACCCACCGTGCCGGCTGCAGTTGCACTAGCTGCTTCCACGCTCTTTCTACCAATCAATCGTGCCTAAGGAAGACAGATGATGACCATGGAGGACCAAGGTTGAGCAGGCTCTGCTGGCGGCCATCGCGGGAACCGTGAGCAGCTACAGTCACGTTCCGCCGCCGTGCCCAGGAAATGGGGAGAGCACACAATACGTTGCTCTCCCATTTTTTTTGGGGGGGGGGGCGATGTCGAGGGCCCCCCCGGTCTCCCTGGTGGACCGGGGCACGCACACGCGCCGCACCTTGCCTTGACTCCAGGCCCGCCGGCACGCAGCACGGAGGTCTGGCGCCTGGGGCTCCACTTCCACGTGGAACACGCACCTCTCTCGTTTGTCGTGGAAAAGGCCTGGAGAATGTGACAGCTTATTAAGAGCGGGGAGCAGATGCAGTCCTGAACGCACGCCCACGTCCCCCCCCCCCACACACACACGCACGCGCCGCACATACAGACCTACGTACAGGAAGAGTGCGCGGCAGCGGGCCAAGCTTCCGTGACAGCCGTATCATTAAGTTAGAAGATGGATTTCCTCGCGGAGCTCTAGGCGAGGGAGCAGGGGAGGCTGGAGAGCGGGAGGAAGGCCTGAGCTACCCTACACGATGCAACAGGCCTTTCCTTCATGTGCCGGCAGCAACAGTGCACTGATAAATATGACCCAACTGAAGAACCTCAACGGACGGAACAAACACATTTACACACCAGAAAACACAGTTCTTTGCCAGGAAAAAAAGGGTAACCTCTACACATATTTGAGGGTTTCTATCATTTCAATGTCCTTTTGCAATTTCCTGTGTCGTCAGAGACATAAAATAAAAACAACACGCCGTTATTTCTACAGGTGACACATATGGCGATTAACATATGTGAAAATGAACTATAAGCTAGGTCAAGAAAACGGAAAAAGGCTTTAATGAACATGTCTTGTCTTCACGCTGCTTCTGGGTACACGTGGGAACAGTAAATACAATATCTGGCACTGTGAACCTTATTTTCCATATTTCTGCTCCCGTGCCTCATGTGCTATTACGATTGGCTGCAGACACCGAAGCCGTCTGGTTTCACTTTGCGTCCCACCTCTCGCGGCGCTTACGGCACGGGTTTACCAAAGTGACCTAGAATGGAGAGGCTGGAGCCGTTGTCGATTGGTCGGCTGACGAGCGGATGATACGTAAGGGCGAAGATCCGCGGACCTTTCCACCCACATTCTTGCTCCGGATCCCGCGTTCGACTGAGCTGGGTGGGTTTGGAGGCCGCGCGGTAGTCGGGAAGGGCCTGCTGAGAAGGCAACGGCGACCCACTCAAACTCCATTGTTTGGCTTCATCCATCGTCTGTCTGGCCCAGTTGGATCTGTCCACAGGAGCTTGTTTGTGAACACCAAGGAACAATCTTTAAACTTCACATTGGGGTCTGCCATTAAACAGTTGTGAAAATATTTGAACAGCAGCTTAACCACCAAGTATAATGTTGCTAGAAGGGGGGTTTATTTTGGATGCAATGGAGGTTTTCAGACCATAAATAATTATGCTGCTCGTGTCAAAAAGTACATTTTTAGAGAGAAAATAGCAAGTTGAGCATATGGTACCTACATATGGTGTAAAATACTGCATCTAGTATAATCATATTTACAGCGTACTGAAAAGTCATTGCATAACTAGCATGTATTATGCAATTGCAACGGGGCAAATTCAGCAAAGTCAATTAGAGAACAGAAAGGGATTACACTCATTCAAAAAGACAACGGTTACCTTTCCTAGAAAAGGGGTCAGACTCCCATTGCACTGGCCAAACAAATCTAGGCTCCATCACAACTACAACCTGGGACGTGCTAACCACAGACAGCTCCACACGATCTCTCAGGTGCTATAAGCTTACAGCACAGAGTGCAGTGTGCAGTGTGGGCTTCAAAGAGCTCTGGGGCGGGCAAGCGGTTTCCAACCATTTCCTTTTGTGGGATCTCACTCTGTCTCTGAAGTCTGAGAGAGCGAGGCAGTGCAAAGGCCCATTCTGAAGGGAGTGGAGAACATTTGACTGTGTGGCATGAAAGCTTGTTCTACCCAACGTTGAATTTGTGGAAGCCTGCGTAGAGAGCAATCCGTGAAAGAACACACATTCACAAGATTTTGAACTGAATTTCACAAAGAGTCCATTTATTAAAAGCCAAGCAACAGTAAACTATGGAGAATGAACTATTACATTTGTTTCATTAGGTCTCGAGCAGAAGCTTAGGCACCTTTACATGTCATTAAAAGAAAGTAGCATTTATGGAGAAACCAGCTAGCTCACTTCAAAAGCGTTCTGTAACCAGGAGGTAACTGCCAAGCCTATTAGCATCTAACTAGAGCAGAATTGAAGGGAAAACAGGCCAACCACAAACGAGGCCGCTCTGGGCCGACTGAAGGCCTGCTGACAGAAAGTTGGTCTTATAGGCCCCCGCACCTGAGGCAGGTGGAAATTGAAGGTTGTATTATATTTCCTGTGGGTTTTATTTGTAGAGTGAAAATTTGGCAGAAGAACAGTGAGAGTGCAGGAATTTATAGAGGCACACTTGAGTAACTCGCTCTAATTGAAAGGAGGCAAACCGTCCGTGTCGTTTTAGCTCCAAAGCACAATGCTCGCTTTTCCACTCAGGGATGATGAAACAAGACCTTGAAAGACTATTTTGGAAAATATATATGCTTCACCTAAGTGTCCTAATCGGATTAGCAGGGACATGAGGGGTTGTCCTGCCTGTCTAGGAGGGTAGGTGTGGAGAGACACAGGGGACAGCAGGGGAGCCTGGTTAAACTCTGCCCTCCACTTGAATTTTCTATTGTTCTCTTCTTTTCAAGCTCCTCTTCTCCGACACTTCCTCCTCTATTCCCGCTCTCTCCAGACCATCCAGCGTCGGCTGGTCCCAAATTACCCAGGTGAGGGCTGAGCGTTTCCATACGAGACGCCTAGGCCGTCAAACCTGTCCGATGACCATGATGCGTGTGTGTTTTCCTCTGAAAAGGATCCGCTTCTCAGCCCTATGAAAAAAATTGTGGACTTTATGGGGGAAATGGAGGAGCAGCAGCAGGAGGAGGAGGAGGGAGGGGGCACATCCTATGAACGGTTTGCCACTGACGTTTGCCATGTTCACCAGAATGGTGTCCATCTGCAGCGCTCTGCTGTAAGGGGAGATGGTTGTACTGTAGCGCGTCTGTCTATGTCTATGTCTGGTGGGCTGGCGGGCTAGCTGACATTTTGGTACCAGAGAAAAAATAAAGGAAACGGGGCCTATATCTGTAAATTTGTGCCTGCTGACTTAAAGACCTTTTCCTCTTAGGACACTAAATTACGACAATAATTGACTCCTAAAAGCTTATTACCCTCAATTCTCTAGGATCCTGTCCCCTCGCACCCTCTCCCACAATTCATCTTTAATGGGGTATATATTACGCTGCTGGAGTAATGGAGAATAAGGCTGAATTAGTCTCCGGACGTCGGGCCAGATTGAGGCTGACACTTGCCTCAGTACGAGGGCCAGCCAGTGCCTGACACATCCTCAAGGAGAAATTCACAACACACACAGTTTCCAATTCACTGTGTGGCTCAAAACATTGACTATCCATTTCTGCCCTCTCCAAACTATCTTTACGCAATCTTTAAGAAATGTCAGCCATTGACAAGCACCAGGATTCGGATATGGTAGGCGATCCAGTTCTAAATGGTTCAAAGACGGGAGGAGAACAAAATAAAGGGAGGCAGAGTACGACAAATTACTATGAGGTTACCATATCCCCACTCCGGTTTTACCGCTGGTCCACACAAGGGCATGCACACACGCACGCACGCACGCACGCACGCACGCACGCACGCACGCACGCACGCACGCACGCACGCACGCACGCACGCACGCACGCACACGCGCGCATGCGCCTGCACGCACGCACGCACAGTCAGCATCGATATCACTGTAAAAGGCCTTATTCAGAGGCCCTCAATAACAAAACCTTCATCCAATTAAACCTTCCGGTCTCCTTGAGTCTCAACCTTAGGTCTTTACTTGAGCATTCTGGGTATTTCATAAGACTGCCATTGTGACATGCTTGCCTTCCTAGGTTTATTACGAACCAGGAGCCTGAACTAACACGCAAGCACATCAAATATTTATTTAGAATGATGGGCAGGATAATTATGTCAAATTTTCTCTCCTAGTCATCTATCAAACAAGGACCCATGTGCAAAGAGACCACCATCAGAGTAATGGTCGACTTCCCTTCTTGTAAATGGACAACCCAAGCAAACGGCTGCACAGGCTAGGCTTGAAACCCTCTTCCACCACCTGTTCTATTTAGTGAACTCCATTTTAATATGCACACAGCAGGTCTTCCAGACTGTCACCAATTTGGTCACATTCGCAACTGTTTCTACAGGGACGCATTAAGTACAAGCGGTTGCGGTTTTATGAGGTCCATAATGTTTACCCTGTTGAATGGGTAATCATAACTATATCATAGCTATGATCTTCCATTATTGTGACCAGTATGGTGATCAAAAGTGAATTGATTTTCTTAATAATCATATGTTTCATATTACAGCATGTACCTAGTATTGCAACACATGATCAAAAACATCTTTGGGACTTGTTGGGAAAATGTAGTGGCACTAGTACCAGCAGGTGAAATATTAGTATGGAGCCCTGGGGCAGACAGCCAGCAGACTGTAGGCATGTGGTTCACTCATTAGCCCTGTCAAACAGATTATAAAGATATCAAGTGGGCTCATCTCCTCCTCAGACTCTGAAGCTATCGGTTTTACAAGCCCAAGGACAGACAAGCTGACCAACGCCTAAACCTTCCCGTAGAACAGAGGAGGACTTGTCCTGAAGGAATGCTAAAAAAAGAAGCAGTGGAGCCCGGAGAGCTGAATTGGTGTGAAAGGAAAACTAATTTAAGCAACATGTACTGTAGCAACGGAGTGAGAAGGATAAATGACAAGAGGAAAGAATGAGAGAGCAAGAAGAGAAAGAAGAGGTGTGAGTCAGATAAAGGGAGAGCAAAAAAAGATGGGTGGTAAATAGACTCGCTGGCGCATAAGCCCAAGGTAAGTCTATGTTTGTGGTTGTTAATGAGAAAGAAAAGATGTTGGAAATACCTGAAGCAATTGGGAAAGCTAGAACAGACGTGATAAAGATGGCGTGAGAGAGATATCTGTTTTTTTTAGCACTCTAGCATACGTTACAGGCCAAGGGCTGAAGAAAGAGGGTCTTTACCTTAACCAGCGAATGGAGGCTCTTCTCGCCGAACATGTCCCGCAGAAAGGTGCTGTCCTCCTGGCTGGTGACATGGGGCTGCAGCTGGGCAGGCAGGCCCATCAGCAGCTCATAAAGCCCTGGGGGAGGGGAAGCACAGCATCACAACACCGGCCTTCTCAACACTCGCACTGCGTTCGGACAGAGTCACTCGTTTTTCCAACCCCTCGACTTTCCCGAGCTCGCACTGCAGCTCAGCGCTACAGGAAGCCAGCAGGTAGAAAGCGACTTCCTTTCATGTCCAGCACTTCCGCCCTTTGTCCCAGCCTTTCCTGTTGTTCCAGGAACCTCGCTGGCATAGAGCAGGCATTCTGAACAAGCCTCTTTTTTTGCTGAATTGAAGTCAATCCAACACTCCGAATGCACGATCCTACCTGTAGTCGCCTATAGGCCGCTTAATTGCTACCCTCTGCTCCCAAATTGCAAACACATTTCCATCAAGACAAATCCATCAACAACCAGCATGGAATGGACCACCAATCTGTTTGATAAACAAATGTTTAGAATAGTGGAGGGATGTTTCTGCTACAGCAGTGTGTGTGTGTGTGTGTGTGTGTGTGTGTGTGTGTGTGTGTGTGTGTGTGTGTGTGGTTGTGAGGGCATGCAGCCTGCTAAGCAGGCCGGTAGCAGACAACAGGGAGGAATTAAAACAGCCCTTCAGCGTCTGCCGTCCATCTGAACCTCCTTAAAACAATCATGTGCTGTAAAACTCCATCGGGGCTTGAAGGGCTTACTCCAACGATGTTAAAAGAATGGGTTTTTTTCTAATTCAATTTAAGGAGAACCAGACCGGACTGCTGATGGCTTCAACATCAACCAAAGTCGGGAGAGCGAGGCCTGGGAGGGAACACAAAACCAGTGCAAGAGAGCAGCTTTTCCAAACGCAACACACGCCTTTCAGGCAGAGGCGAAGGAGGACGCTGAGACCAGCCATTCTGCTCGGATCCCTCCGGCCTGGTACGGAGCAACTCAGCTCCAGGACTAGAGTCGCAGTCAAGCCTGAACGGAGTGGTCAAGCCACTGAGGTACAGGTGGCCCAGCCAGGTACAATGGAAACTGACTGCTACCCATTCTGAGCTACTGGGCCTAATAGAAACTCACGAGGATCAATCACCAAAACCAACCAGAGTATGGGTGTAACTGACGGGAATAGAGAAGAGACAAAGGAGAGAAAGAAAGAGGGGCTGCTGGGAACATTTATAGCTTAACGTGATTGACTGAAAAAAACAAATCCCTGACATGACTGCCTGGCTGGCAGACACTCAGAGGGAGTGGGAGCTGGCAGCTGGACCTGCTTGGTGGGGTAGCCATGGTTACAGACAGTGGCATTGAGCTCATGCCAGGAGCTGCTGCTGTGAGACAGACGGACAGACCGACAGACAGACAGAGAGACAGACAGGTATCACTCTCAGCCTTCTGGTTCCCATTTAGCACTTTGTTTCAACCTTCAAACCGACACAGGGAATAATACGAAAACATGCCTCGAACCACGTTCCGAACAATATATCTGTGGTGTGTCATCACTTTACTGTTTTAAGGTCTGACAGACAGACAGATAAACACACAGACAGAAATAGAGGGAGATTTTACACATCACAAATGGGCCAATCTTTTTTACCGTACAGAAAATCACATCCTTCCAACAATCAACTTCGGGCCGCATCTATGACCTCAGACTGTCAGTGTTGCTGTGGTTCTGAAGTCAAACTACAAAAGGCTCAAAAGTCAATTGCCCCCCACCCCCCCCCCCCCCACCCACTCCCGATTTACGACTACAAGAGTGAGGGATGGAAATCGGAGATGTGGAAAAACCATCATTGTTGCGTTGCTTCAGCAACATGCCTTTAATAAGACATTTCATATTGGTACTCCAGTGGGATTGCCCTCTCCAGTCCTCTAGGCACCCCATCCTCACCACGCAATTAAAGTTGCCGCTTATAGCTGCTCAGCCCCCCTCTCAACCTAAGCGCACCCTCACCGAGTCTGGAACGTTTAGAAAAACCACGCGCCGTCAAACTGTTGGTTGACGGTGCTTTACGGAAACTACATCACAGGGTGTGGCGTGTCGGAGATAACGATGGAGATGTGCTGCTGACCTTGGCCGCTGATGACAGGGGGCTCTAAAAAAAAGTAGCTGGCGGACCGATGCCTAATTGAAGTTGCGCCGGCCTCCGCCGTGCCTTGTTCCTGTCTCGCTGCCCCGTGCTTTTCCTACAGGTGACCGACAGCCAATGGGAGGGTCGTCAGCGAGGTGTGGAGCACCTGGGTTGGCAGTTTCTCCGCCACACGCTACTTAGCTTTTGTTTGGTTGATCGTTTGTGCCTGGTTCCACCATTACAACCCAACACCACGCTTCTCACTCACCCATCCATTTCAAACACCGCTGACTTTACAGATTGACAAACGTCATTATTCTTTTTGGACTTCTTTGACACGTCAGATGGTTTCTAACAAATCCTTTGAGTTGGACTAATTGTGTGTGGTTGCCCTTTTCGGTCCCGTCCAGTGAGCCTGGGCTGTGACAAAGTGGGGGCTCATTAACTGGTAACAACAGTAACCCCACAAGTGTTCCACTGGCAAAAAGGACACATGGGTAGTGCCAGGCTGAAATCAACAGACGGAGGGGAAAACACCGAGGGCGGGAAAGAAAAAAAGAGCGAAGAAATGAGACAAAAAGAGACCACAATGGCCTGTTAAAGTGGGTCTGGAGCCACAGAGGGCTGGGTTGTGTGCGGACACTGCCAGTGTGGGAAGAGAGAGACCCAGTCGCCAATGGACAGAGCTGTGATATCACACGCTCCTTCCAGGAAACAGAGAAAGAGAGAGAGAAAAGGAGAGCTGTTAATAGATAGACAGAGAGAGAGAGAGAGAGAGAGAGAGAGAGAGAGAGAGAGAGAGAGAGAGAGAGAGAGAGAGAGAGAGAGAGAGAGAGAGAGACAGAGACAGAGACAGAGACAGAGACAGAGAGAGAAAAGAAAGGGAGCGAAAGAGATGGATAGGGAGGAAGTTATTTGAGCCAAGCTTGTCCTAGGGCGGACCTGCTTGTTTCCTCTGGGGCCCGGCTTGGCTCGGTTCAGCTTTGCTTGGCTGGGCTGACCAGGGCCCTCTCAGGACCTTGTGTGGTTGAGGAGTACAGTGAAGCTGGCAGGCTGTTTTGCGTTGTCCACCTGGGATCTAGGCTGACACTGGGCAGGACGGCTAACTATACTAACTGCAAAATGAGCCCGTCCCCTCTTATGACCGCATATCCGTGGCGGTTGAAGAAAATAACAGTGTTTTCGGAAACACTTTATTTTTTTATGCGAAAGTCGGACAATGGGTTGAATTGAACACGATCCTCGTCACACCGCTAGTCGCAAAGGCCAGCGGCCTGGGGTTTTCTGGAGGACAAAATGACAAGGTAATTACAAGGCCGTATACAACGGCATGGAGTTCATTTCTATGTAAAATATGGCCCTTGTAGTTACACCCTGACCTCTCTGGCACATCGCGCCAGAGGAATACAACTGGCTCGGCCGTTAGAAGACTGATTTATCAGCTAGTCCATAATTTTCATGTTTTTTTTTGGGGGGGGGGGGGGGGGGGGGGGGGAATAGTAAAAACACTGCATCGGATAGCACAGGCTCTGAAGGATTTAATTCTGCTCTTAAACCAGAAGTGCATAGGGTACCCAAACAGCGAGTGAGTATTTGTCAGTAAGTCGCTCGAAAATCATCTTGTTCCTCCTATTGGACTCCCAACCTCCAGCTCCCAGGTGTTGAATGAGTTATGAATCCCCATTGCATATCTATCTAGGATTTATCGGGAGAAAATGCACACGTGCCTAACCAAGCTGGGGGGTAAACATTTGACAACACTTGGGGTGTCTTTGGGGGTCGGTATTTCAGAGACATGTTTCAAGACTGTCTGCGGGAAAAAAAAAAGGCTAATTCAAAAGGGAGGCAGCAGCTGCAGTCTAGGTGTCACAATCCACTATCAGACTGATTTACATCTTAATCTGGATCCCCAGGCTAGTGGAGGGGACACAGGCCTTCTAGAGCTCTGTAACATCCCACAGAGAATGCCTGAAAAGAAAGCATCCTAACCAATAGGAGATAGGAAGGTACAGAGCAAAGTCAGAAGCAAAGAACTTTACAAGGAGCAACAATGTAAAGTTTGAAACTGACAAACTACTTGGTTGACAATGGCAATAGGGAAAAGGGAGCGATTCCTTTTGACTTGGGTTCAAAGACCTTTGTAGAACTTAAAGAAGATAAATTAGAAAGTAGAATAGCAAAATCCTTGTATTGATGAGGATGAAGAACTATTGTGAACATTTGAACATATGAGCACCGGTGAGTCTGAGTCCTGTCTGAGGGGAGAAACTCTCGTCTCGACACTGGGCAACTGGCTGGACGGATCGACTCTTATGAAGGCCATTCAATCACAGGCAGGTTCAGACATGACAGGATGGGAGTGTTTGATTGGCGCCCGGATCTCTTTGCCACACCTTGCTATTAGTCAGGAGGACACCATGTCCAGATGACCGCTTTCCCACCTCCTCCTTTCACTCCTGCTTCTGCAGTCTCGCAGTTTGCCTCGCGTTCAAGCCATGCTGGAACAATGAACTCTGAAATGTTCGCCTTGCCTTCTGGTGCACCATCGGGAGAGCTTCGCTGCGGGGCCCGTCACTGGGCCAGATTCAGTAACCATTTGCCGGGTGCTGCATTACTTAAGAGACATAACATTATATAAAATTACACTATGCATTTCCTGAGCAGACACTGGGCTCTTTGGCATAACTTACAACGTGTCCAGTGGTATTCGATTCTGGCTATCCAAGCCAGTGGAGGGTTGTTAGCTCGAGGACTTGGCTCCGGGAGCTCGCAGCATGGCCTCTCATTCAGTTGAAGACCACAAAGCTGTCATTTCCCATCCAGAGCCTTAACCACTTTGAAAAAGGTCACACAGAGCCGTCCATTAGGAACCCCAAAGCTATTTCATCATTTCAAACAACTGGACCCCCAGGAAAAAAAAAGACAGCAGCTTTTGCAAGATGTTACTTAGAAGATCTGGATGGAAAAATGACTTCAGGGAGTACTTTGGGCTGGGCAGGCGCAATCAACCGACGCTCCAATCCTATGTCAACTGTTTGACTAGCAGGGGCTCCAACATGCATGTGGTCCCAGGCACTACAAAGAGCTGCCCTCTTTCAGGTCATGCCTCGATTAGAGAAAAGAGATTCCAGGTTGCGGGCTTCGATCAAACTTGAGACCCCGAGCCAGGATAGGCTAAGCTTTTCAAAAAGGATTTATTTATCCTTCAAAGCGTATTGGAACAGCCTCAGCCATTGCTGAGGTTACAGACTTTTACTCAGTCACACACCTATATACTTCAAAGGGCTGTCAGCACGTTTGGCTCACAAGGGCTTATGGGACAAAGGAACTCATCTAATGAACATAATTGAATGCACATATACTACAGCCTCTATCCACCACCAGAAGGACCAAGGAGGCTGGGAGCCAAACATGTTGTTTTTTCTCTTCGCTGGCAGAGCACTGCAGAGCATCTAGATGTGTGTTTGTATCCACCTCGGCCAAACCAAATGAAAACAAATATGTTTCCAAGTCTGTGACGGTTTTACGGTTTCATAAACTGCACCCCCCTTCCAAGGCAGCAAACAACTTGAGCAGCATAGTGGTGATAGGGACAGGGAAAAGGAGTGTGTGTGAGAGAGAGAGAGAGAGAGAGAGAGAGAGAGAGAGAGAGAGAGAGAGAGAGAGAGAGAGAGAGAGTGTGTGTGTGTGTGTGTTAGAGAGAGAGAAAGAGAGAGAGAGAGAGAGAGAGAGAGAGAGAGAGAGAGAGAGAGAGAGAGAGAGAGAGAGAGAGAGAGAGAGAGAGAGAGAGAGAGAAAGATAAAGACATACATGGAGAGAGAGAAAGAGAGAGAGAGGGACCGAGACAGAGAGAGGTTATGCCAGAGAAGGCAAGAACAGCCAGTGCTGCCAAGTGACAAGTGCTGGATGGATGCTGGGGGAGCATTGGGTTCAATTGTAACTTTTCAAAACTCTCCCCGGATAGACATAAATGACAGCACTTTGGCTTTACTTGGACCAGCTTAATTCATCAGCATCCCATGTGCAGAAATAAGAGAGGACACAACAAGCTGGCCAAGCCCAAATGACCAGCCTCCTGTGCTTGCAAACATAACAGTGACTGTGGCTAGAAAGGAATTGGGGGATGTTAGATCGTGACACTGGGCAGTACCACCTGAAATACTTTCATTTTGTTCTGACGAACGTAGTGTTTGAAAAAAAAACTCTCCCTCTCCCTGACTTTTTCTCCACGGTGGAAGGTCCCGTTGCCGAATGGCCAAACGGAGCACACGGTCTGTATAGCTGCTTTCAGCCTCTTACTAATGCAAGTGAGCATGTCCTACAGCCGACACTGACCTACTTAGTTCTATGTGTATTTTGGTTGAGGACAGACAGGGATATCATTCTCCCTTTGGAAAAAAAGGGTCTAGCTACATATTATATAAATAAAAAACATTCCTCCTTCATAGACTTTACGCTCCTTTCTTTTTATCTCTCGTCTTGTCGGTTAGCTGAATCGATGTGGAAATTTTTCGTACTGATGTAATTGGAAACAGGGAGAGCTTCCAGGGGCAACAGAGCCTTGTGTTACAGTACTGTATCTCTACAGCAGAGCCCAGCGCAGCCGAGCCACAGAGCCCCGGGCTGGGACCACGACAAACGGCTGGAAACGGATAAACTGCTCCCGGGGCGAACGCAATCCCCGCCACCGGCACGGCGCGGCCTCCCATTTGACGCTCGCCGGCTCTCTCTCGCCACGGTTTCCAGATGCTCGGCATTCTTGACATCCGAACGGAAAAATTTACTGTTAGCCTCGAATAACCTGATTTTGGCCCATTCTTGTCATATCGCTCGTAGCTCCATTGTTAGCGTGCGTGCGTGCGTAGGTGTGTGTGTGTGTGTGTGTGTGTGTGTGTGTTTGTGTGTGTGTGTGTGTGTGGAGGCAGCGGGTTACTGAGTGATACACAATATGGATTTCTTGGTCTCATTACCTAGTGCAATTACACAGCCATCCCTTTGTTCGGCGTGATCCGGGGTGAGATGGTTAGAATCCCACACTTACCTTCCCTTTCGCTCTCAACGACACACGCAGATGCGCAAACTCATTAGATACGATCTGGTAAAAGAGTTTCATCTTCAAACGATTTCCATGTGTGTAGCTTTCCTGCAAGCAGCCTCCACAAACTCTGCAGCTGTGTACAGCCCTTATCTTTTAATGTTGCATAGGGGCAGTAAACCTTAATAGAACATGCAGGTACGGCCCAGAATAACACAGTAACTTTATTAGGCTTTGTAAAAGGGCATGGGTGTCTTCAGATGTGCCTATCAGAAGTTGACTGACCATGGGGCTCTGGGCTGTTCTCTGGTGCACGCTTAAAGGGGCGCCGGGGGGGTGGGGGGGGGTGACAGTAACGTCACAGCTGGGATGGCTTGTCAGCACATGGTCGATCAATCCAATGGAATGTGCCTTCCTTCATCCGCGACTCATGCTTGTTGCACTGATTCAACCTTGCCACTCATTCTATCTCACTAGAAGGCCCCTCAGTAGCGGCTGCTTGGTTTAAGACAATTGTCCAGGAACATTATACACCAATGGAGATGCAGCTATTACAAGGCCCAACGTATACTAGACGGTTACACACTGTAACTCTCTCCTTGTGCTCCTGTGTATTCTCTTCCCTATTAATGCAATATCGACATCCCAACAAGGGCACATAAAGTCCTACTCCACTCTTAATGTAAAGAAAATGCAGGCCAAGCGTGCCTATCTGTTCTGTACCCGTCTGCGAACCCTACTTTGAACCCGGCGGCCTCACAGGACAGAGGTTCTAACCGCAGGAGACGGGAGGAAATGGGATCATCAGAAGCAAACACACCCCCGCACGCTTACAGCAGGAGTCCACACCCACGCTCCCTCCAGGAGGCAGCCCAGCAGCCCCCGTACGCCACAAACCAGATGCTGGCCGGCCACGTCAAGAAGGCCCGAGGGGAAACTGGAGAGCCCGGCTCCGTTCCTAAACGCTGCACGGCGAGGGCCTGCTCTAACGCGAGGAGACGCTTCCGACGCACAGACTCCGAACGGGTCCCGGGCCGGGGGTCGAAGCGTGAGACGAGACTGGCCGGGGAGACCGGCCCGGGGGTGGAGGGCTTGCGGCGGACCCACACGGGGGCCATGCTTTAGTCTGTCTCGGAGAGGCCAGTGGGAACAGCAGAGGCGTAGCGGCTATCCCCCCCCCCCCCCCCCGACAGGGCTGGCAATAAAAGTCCATCATCCTCGTGCGGGGGAAATGATTGGACGCCGCTTCTCTGGGGGGAAGAGGAAACCTTAGCGGTAGAGCGTCCACACAAGGGCGGCGTATCGTGTTTAAGTCAACTGGCCGGCGATTTGACACATCACTTGGACATCCCTCTGCGACAGACCCCCCCCCCCCCCCCAACCCTCTTGATCAGCCTCACAGACCATTCGCACGATTAAAATCTAATTTCCTGCTGCTTGGCTGCCCTACGCGAGTGTAAATCAACGCGCGTGCGAGTGTGTGTGTGTGTGTGTGTTTCTGTGGTTGCGTGCGTGCGTGAGACCCCGGGTTTTCCGAACGCCGGCCAACAAAGCGTCAGAGAGCGGCGGTAGAAATACGTCGAAGCGGGGCCACAAGGCCCTAGGGGGGACACATTCCTTTCATAGAAACCGAAAACAACAGGTTATAAAAAAACACCACGCGCCGGCCAGTGCCATCAACCAGCCGCCTCTTTAATCTGCTTCCAAAGTGTTGATGAAAAACTTGGAAAGTGACACGCTGAAAGGGTCTGCTGTAATCCAACCGTTCAGAGGGCATGCCTACTGCTCGCCGCGGCCATATTTCAGAGGCCAACTTTCCAAGTTTTTATTGTTTTTCAGGTTTATTTTTTCACTATTTCGTTTCACTTATTAGATCTTTATTTGAGGAGAAACCTGTTGTTTCTTTTGGGCTGAGCCGCAGGCGAGACTGTGGGCAAAAAATGGTGTACTCCCGCAAAGAAAAGGAGGGAGCGAAATAAAGACAGAGAGAGGGGAGGGTAATATGGCATGCACTCCATCTGACTATTCATGTATTTATTCTCAAAACACCCCAGTAATGATAATTTTAATAAGAGCCCTACACAAACACACACACAAGCACAGGCAAGCGCGCGTGCACACACACGCACACGCACACGCACACGCACACGCACACGCACACGCACACGCACACGCACACGCACACGCACACGTACACGTACACGTACACGTACACGTACACGTACACGTACACATACACGTACACACACACACACACACACACACACACACACACACACACACACACACACACACACACACACACACAATGAAATGCTGTACTTAGGCCTTTAGAAGGGGTAAAAGGATTTGATTTGGTCTTTTCTTTCTCTTCTGTAGCAGTAGCTCTGTGTTATTTCATCAGTGGATTTGGGAATCGATGCGTGTCGGAATGTGTCGGAGGGTGTACTGGAATTTGGCTGTGTGTGTGTGTGTGTGTGTGTGTGTGTGTGTGTGTGTGTGTGTGTGTGTGTGTGTGTGTGTTTAAGTTTTAGAGCCAGAGGTACACAACTAATTAGTTTGTTGAGGCCCCCTGAATGCCCCCCTCCATCTGCACCCGGGCTGGTCAATCTGCCTTTTCATGTTGCTGTCACCCGCCCTCCCCTCACCGAGTCCAACCCTCACACAGCCGCCCATCTCAAAACCCTCAGTGCCACCCCACTCAACACTCCCTGTCGGAGCGTCCTTTAGGCTATGAGCGCTAACGGTTGATGCTGCACAGCCCAGAGTTTGTAACTCTGTCTTTTCCCCCCTGTCTAGTGTCTCCTACGTCCAAATCCTCAAGTAAAATAACGTTCTGGAAAAAGAATACAGGGTCGACATAAAAGAGGATTCTACAGCTATCTGTTGCTCTTTGGGGACGCAACCTGAGATCCATTCAGGTCCAGCCGGTCGCCGCTCAGGGCGGACACCCGTGCAGATGGACGACCCAGAGCTCCAGCCTCTGTGCGCGACGTTGGGCTGCCACCTGCTTAGACTGGACCAACAGTGAGGAGGGACGGGGGATGGGAGAGTCTTTACGGGTTTTATTTGGAAAACCCGGGCCGTGGCAGTAATTGCCTGAAATGACCATAATCGTATCTGATGGTCTGGCTTTTCACTTTGTCTATAGGAATTTCCACAACGGGTTCCATAAACGCTGTTAAAGTCTGGACGCCGACGCGCACACACTCTTTCTCCATCAGTAGGCGACTTTATTTCTGCCCTTTCATTGTCCTCTCCCTCCAGGTTGTTGAGTGGTGACCGGGCTGTGTGTGTGTGTGTGTGTGTGTGTGTGTGTGTGTGTACGTGCGTAGGATTGTGGAGACGTCCATTAAGTCCGAAAAAGAGCGGATAAGCGTGTTCCTAAAAGGAGCGGCCGTGACCTCTGGCAGCTGTCTACTGTCGGTGTCGAAAGCTGTGACATGTTCCTCACTCTGACATCACACGTTCGGCTCGGACAGCCGGACGGAGAAAAATAGAGAAAGAGAGAGAGGGAGAGAGAGAGAGAGAGAGAGAGAGAGAGAGAGAGGGAGAGAGAGAGAGAGAGAGAGAGAGAGAGAGAGAGAGAGAGAGAGAGAGAGAGAGAGAGAGAGAGAGAGAGAGAGAGAGAGAGAGGGAGAGAGAGAGAGAGAGAGAGAGAGAGAGAGAGAGAGAGAGAGAGAGAGAGAGAGAGAGAGACAGGGAGAGGGGGAAAAAAGGAGAGAGCGAGAGAGGAAGAGTTTGGGTGGAGATGGAGAAAGGACGAGGTAACGTTTTCTGTGTCGTTATCTGGGCTTGTACAGGGTTATAGGAGGAGGAGGAGTAGGAGGAGGGGGTGGAGGAGGGGGTGGAGGAGGAGGAGGAGGTGGAGGAGGAGGTGGTGGAGGAGGAGGAGGTGGTGGAGGAGGAGGACGAGGAGGTGGAGAAGGGAGGGCGAGGAGGTGGAGCAGGGAGGAGGGGGAGGAGGATGGAGGACGAGGAGGAGGGGGTGGAGGAGGAGGAGGAGGAGGGGGAGGACGAGGTGGAGGAGGGAGGAGGAAGGAGGGGGTGGAGGAGGAGGAGGAGAGGGTCTGTCTTCTGGGGGCTGTGGGGTTCACGTCGCCAGCCTATCGGGCACATATACCTGGGTCGGGGCCATCTCCAGTGGCCAGGGCCGGCATGGCTTCTGGTGGCTGCTTCCTGCTCCCCTCGGCCTGTGGAATATCACGACGAGCCGTGAGAGTAGCACACTGGTGGCTTCCCCCCGGCCCTCCGCTGGTCCGCTCCGCTCCCCCGGCCCAATCTGTCTCCAGGCCCAGATTTATGCCATGGGCGGCCTTGGAGCCCTGCAACAGAGGTGGAATTTAGCCTCAACTCGTCACATCGCAGGCCCACACGTGTGTGTGAGGGTGCGTTTGTTTCTTCCGGGGGTTCATAGTTACCCATTCATACAAGCTTCACCACCATGCCAAATACATATTTGTCCTGTATGTGTGGGTATCTATGCATTTGTAGGTGCGTATATGTCTGAGATTTTGAAAGTGTGTGTGTGGGTGTGTGTGCGTATGTGGGGAGGTGGGGGCATATGTGTTGGTATGGGTGAGTGTCCATGTTCAAAGTTGACCCTGGGTGTTTACGATTCAACACGTTCGTGCTCGACTTTACTGAACAACTCACTCCATTGATGCAGACATCTTGCTTTGTAGCAGTTCCAACATCACTCTGTCCAAACTAGATTCACACACAAATCACACACACACACACACACACACACACACGCGCACACACGCGCACACACTTCCATTCCAGAGCAGAATTATTCCCCTTTGTCAGTGTCCAGCGGAAACAAGGGAAACCCTATCTGCTTACGGGAGTGTGGCAGTGAAAGACCTGTGAGAACTCCGACGAGCGTGGAAACGCAGCGCTTCATAAACACTACCGGTCAACTGTGAATGTGGATAGGGCGGGAACCGGCGAAATAAAACGGGTTCAGGCAGAAGCGTGGGCCTGTTAATCTATCCCGTGCAGACGGCGCACACCTTCCTCTCGTAAAACACAGCAGGGGAAAAACAGCTCATGTGGGCTAATTGGAAGGAGATTGCCAACGGATGTGTGCATGTCCTGTGTTTTGAGGACAGTGTTGGTGGAGTTAACGCTATATTATACAAGCAAGTATGTATGAATAGCACATGTCGAAAGTATACAAACCCCCGCACTAAAGACACATGAAAACATTTGTTGAAGAAATCACAAATGCAGTTACTCACAATTACATAATGACTGCAACTTAAGTAAATGTGTGCGTGTGCACATACACACACACACACACACACACACACACACACACACACACACACACACACACACACATACAGACATACACACATATACACAGGGTCAGTGACAGCCAACACACACTAGATCATGTGTAATGGAGAGGCTTGTGCTTAGAGGGGAGAATGTGTAAGTCCTGCAGTGTGTGTGTTTGTGTATGTGTGTGTGTGGCCTCCGAGGGAATCATCTCTGACCTGTGTACTTCAGCCAACCCCAGCAGGTGCTGCTACTGTAGCGCAGCAGGCATGTGCATGTGTGTAACTGTGTGTGTGTGTGTGTGTGTGTGTGTGTGTGTGTGTAGCAGAGAAGACCCTGGGGTAGACTGAAGCCACAGGCCCCAGACCCCTCCACCCTTCCCTGGCCTTGACTCACGCCCACACCTTGCTTATTAAATGTTTCATCACCCCCCCCCCCCCCACCACCACACACACACAAATGCACCTCTCTCAACCTGTGCTCCATTTCCCTCCAGCCTGCTTTCACAACACCCCAGTGACCTCTGTCATGTCCTTCAATACGGCTCTCTGCAACTCTCCAGCCCAGCGCAGGCCTGCACGCACACGGACACGCTGCCAATCAGATCTACAGCAAGGCAGCATTCCTCAGCTGTAAATGGAGGGTTGGTGGCCAGTAATGTTCACCCAGAGGTTCCTCACCATGCGTCACTCAGATCTGAAAGCCCACTCTAAAAAAGATATGAAAGGAATCCTGGTGATAAGCATTGGGCTGAATTTAATTGAGTGTAGAGTCCATTTCAGGCACATTTAGCTAGAAGAGGAAAAGAAAAGGCCTGGTATACACTTACACAGACATGAACACACACTCAAACAAACACAAACCCCCCCACACACACACCCACACACACACACACACACACACACCCACACACACACACGACCAAACAAACAGAGGTTTCCAACATACTTGACTACCCAGCTCCATTTGGACACCCTTAGGGGTGGTGTGATAGAGCACAACCCTCCGCAGACAGAGACTCAGCTCTAACAAGACAATCTGGAGAGGTGCTGCCTAGCGGGCCCTACGCAAACAGCTTTGCCATCGAACGGAAAAAAACGACAGAAAACGCGCGGAGGGAGACATTAACACACACGGACAGACAACACTCGCACACATAAACACAGCCCAGGCAGGCGGAGGCGAGATCTGGAGGTGTCAGGCGCGAATCAACCCCCGGCTGGGCGAAGCCACCACCTCTGCATGAGGCGCCGCGCCATTAACACACGGCGGAGGGGACGACCCGTGAACGAGCCAGGAGAGCCAGGGCCCTCGGGCGGAGAGGGCGTCGTCGACATGATTTCGAAACAGCCGCAGGCTGCTGCCCCGCCAGCGCCAGCCTGAACCGAGGAGGCCCAAAGTGGGGGACTCACGGAACGACGGCAGAGGGGCAAGGACCTTTCCCTGGGAGAGGAGGAAACGGAGGGCCGACGCAACCCTCGCTGTCTTTGGTACACGGGTTGGGTGGGGGAGGGGAGGGGAGGAGAGGGTGGGGCGGGGGGGGGGGGGGCGCACGAGAGTAAATGCAAAGACCAAACGCGGGGCTGGAGCAATCAAAGTTCACTGCTGTTACGCAGCCTCCACTCCGTCCCGTAAGTGAGGTTTAAAGAGACGCCGCGGCCCCCCAACCACAGGATCTCTCCAGCAGCTCCAGAGAGGCGGGCCACGCCGCTCACGTCCAAAGTGGGGACCCCTTTCCTCAATGCACTGTGCATGGCTCGGGGCGCGGGCATGTCCCCGCGTGGCCATGAGTGTGTGTGATTGCAACAGCAGGCGAGGGAGGGAGAGGAGCGGACGGGGCGCAGCGGGATTGATCCGCCGGCCGTGCAGGAATATCCGTCCTTTGCCATTGTCCTCGTCCTTGGAGGGATGACCAAATATTCCCGGATCAAACTGGAGCTCTCTTTCCGTCCGGGGGCCTTTCCGCCAGCGCCAGGAAGCCTGTCGCCGAGCGAGAGCACCTGAAGGTTTAACGGCGCCCGCAAGAATAGTAACTGACCGAGGAAACGCTCTGTAGTCCGACTGGCCTCCCTCTCCCTCCGTTCGGGTCGCACAGTATCAGGTGTACCACTGCCACGGGGGACAGGAGAGGTGGCCACGCGCCAAGGCCCGGAGATGGACGGCAACGAGAAGAGGGATTCTGGCTCCCCTCGCCGAGTACCCGGGAGAGCGCGCACGCAAAGGTGATCGGCGCCATCTAGTGGCAAAGCGCGACACTAGCGAGAGAATTTGCCCAACCGCTGCAGGTCGGCCGTGTCCCCTGGACAAGACGAGGCGCAGCCCTCCGCCCGACAAAGGCTGGCGTGTCCGTGGACTGGCTCCGGAGCTCCTGCCTCATCTTTCTCGCTGTGAAACCTGAAGTTAGATCAGTATTTGAAAAGAAAACAGCCCGGGGGCTGGGGGAGGAGGAGACGGCTGTTATTCTTCCCTCTTTTCATCAACAGACCCGTCTGTCTGGACGGTGTTAGCGCGGGTGGAGCTGCCAGAGCCTCAGCTGGAGGTTGATGAAAGAGCAGGAAGGGAAAACAAGGCCGCACAGCCGACAGGCCGACTGACTGACTTGCACTTCTGTCCTGTCAGACCACTCACATGAAGTCAGAAGTCCACTTCCCCACTCCATTAAGAAAGGCTGTCTTCGGATCAGCTTTTGTCTTTTTATACTCTCTCTTTTTTATATATCCCCACTGTTTAACATAGCATCTCTTCAATCCAAAACCAATAGCTACGTTGACAATGCAGAGAGAGGAAGTTAGAAAGACGAGTAGGGCTACAAAGTGTGTTATGAGAAGCAGACACTGTGTTAAGCCGCTCGGCTCAACTGAAGCCCGGCAAAGCGGCCTCGGGCTGCTACTGAGAGACTGTTGTCTCCACAGGTGAAAGGTGCTGTTCCCGCCCATACAGGGCGACCGGAAAGCCAGGCCCTGGTCAGGCAGGTCACAAGGCTGCAGTTAGAGGTTCAGTATAACAGAAACTGAGCTGCCTCGACACCTCCTCAGGTTTACAGGCCCTGCCCTGTCTGCGTTTGGGTGTGTCCTCGTCAAGGGATTATTCCAGCCCAGTCTCTTGGTCCTCGTCGACCGCTAAACAACTTTCAAAACCCCTGCAAACCTAATTGGCCTGTACCCCGCCAACCTCAAAAGTCTCCGAGAATCTTCAAACATCAATAAAAAATAGTATGGAATGATAACAAACAAAGGTTGTTTTGCATTCTCAACAGGCAAAACATAATCTAACATTTTACAAACTGTGCATCTACCGAACAGAATACGCCGGAGTCAGCCGGACTCCCACGACACACAGTCTATCGACGTCAGTGACTCAACACACACACACGTCTGTCTCAGAGTGCTGCCTGGTGAACCTCCTCTCAGACTCTCTGCGTTATTAAAGGCATGGCGTGTCACTGGCGGCTGCATGCCGTTTAGGAGTACACTATCTTGTTTTCACATGTGCACACATGGCCTCGTAAAGCTCACCGACGGTGACAGAACGTGCACGCTCTTCCAGTCCATAAAAGACACTTCCAAATATTTGCGCTCGCGCCTGCGAGGGCAGGTGGGACGGAGGAAGGAACGGCGATAGGGAATGTGTGGAGGTGAGTAGGGAAAGGTAGATCACGACTTGCAAGGGCCACATTCTGTTTATAGACCGGCATTCTACTGGCAACCAAACGTAGAGTGAACTAACATAACATATATCAAATATTTGGATAACTGCTCTACCAGATCAATACTATATCTATAGTAGACGAGGCAGAAAATGAAACACACACACACACACACACACACACACACACACACACACACAAAAACAACACACGAACAACCCATGCAGAGTCCCAAAATTCATCGTCAAGGGGCAAATTGACACACATGGAAATTGGAATTTGACACCAGAAAGTCAAGCTACAGCTGCCATTGCTCTGCTTGTGGAAAAACCCCATAGAGGGATGATGTCTTACTCCATGCTGCTCTCCCGAGCCAAGGCAGAAGGTCCACCTGTCAGATCCTATTAGGTACGGTGCGCTCAAATGACCAAGCAGTGCTTACTAAGATGTGCCAAACAGCTCATCTTAGGAGCTGTTAATGTTTATTAGGAGCTGGGATTCCTATATTGGAGCTGCCAATTTCTTTCCATAAACATAATCCATGTGGATGACTTTCATAAGCAGACACTTTTACAAGAACAGTACCAACATAAACTTTGTAATCACGTACTGAAGATTTGCAACTAACGCTAAATACGTACATCTGGGAGAAGACTCCTTTTCGCTAAAATCGGCACTGTTATCACTCAAAAAGGAGCAAATATGCCTAGGGTATGGAAGGGTCTCTTACATTGATTGGTTCGATAGGTATACCATCGCTAGAATAACCAAGAAGAGGATCAGAAAGTATTTTTTTCTAAATGTCAAATATCTTATGATATTTTACATATTTGACTGGTCAAATCACACATTTAAATGAGCAAAAAAAGTAAGCATCTGTTACCCATACAAACCTAATCTTTCCACAAAAAGCAATCGTCAATAGAGTGTGTATGTGTGTGCTTGTGTGTGTGTGAGTGTGCGTGCATGTATCTGTGGCTGTGTGCATGTGTCTGTCTAGATTAACCTGTCTTTCCACGATGCCTGCATGTTCAAAAACTCTGCTGTCAGTTTGGCCTCCCTGCAGGGTATTCCCTTAAGAGTGTATTAACACACCCAGACCATGTTACAATGGTTTAAGACTGCAATAAATGTTGCCCTGCCTCGCACCTATGAAAAAGAGAATGTTAACACAAACACATGTGACATTCTTACATTACTCAGCATGATGTTGATCTGAACGCCAGTATCTTTTACTGAGAAAGGGCAGTGTCTGAGAGAGCAGATAGGGTCGCAGACACGGGGGTCGGGTATCTGAAGGTCGCACTCCTGCTGGTGGGGAATATGAGCTGCCCACCAAAGTTCAGGGGTCACTACGACACCAGCTGAGCAGAATCGTGGGGTGTGGTTGTACAGTGAATGACTCTAACAGAACATGGTCGGCACACAAGGTGATCTCTTCAAGCCAGTCAATTACAGGGCGGCAATGTTATGCAGCTCCCACCGGGTAAACCCAACAATTAGAAAGAAAGAAAAACCCACGGAAGCGCGGATTACAGTGATACAAAAGACGAACTTACCGGAGATAGTTCTTCAATCTGAACACAAACTCGCGGGCCACACACAGAGAAAAACAACCACCGTGTTTGCTCACCTGAGAAAAACCTGCAACTCTTGTTGTCCGCGTCCCTGGAGGCTCAGGTGGCCCCACCCCCTTCACTTCCCTCTTCAGCCTGTCAACATGAGAGAGAAATGCTATAGTATTGGGGACAATGCCATCATGAAAAAGGAGAAGATGGACAAGAGGTGTAAAACTGAAAGTATTGCCAGCTTTCCTGGTGGCCCAGTCTCTCCAGATGTAGTAACAACAGTTGGCCTGTAGATGGAGACGTCGGCACTCATAAATTGATACGGACACGGTCTACCTCGGCGCTTGTGAAACAGACCCTTGCAACAGGTCTCTAACTTCATAGGGTTCTCATAAGTCTGCTCTGCATCTCAGCTCCATAGAATTTACTGGTCACAGCTTTAGTACTTTAAACACTTGTTTAGTACAAAAACACTTGTTTACAAGGCGTGTAGGACAGCAACGTGCGTGTGTGTGCGTGTGTGTGTGTGTGTGTGTGTGTGTGTGTGTGTGTGTGTATCCCCGGGGACCTGTCCCACCGACTATGTTGACCTCACCATGAGCTGCCATGGGAGATGGGTGACAGTCAGTAGTCTCCTCCACAGCCAGGGCCCTGTAGTCATTGAAAACCAGTGGGGCTAGTGACAGTGTGGACAGAAGGAGTGAAGCGGTTTTCAGTAAAAGACAAAATCATTTGGTTTTCCAACCACAGTTTGGTTTGTACGCATATAACTCGGATAATTCGGTGAAGACACAAAGAGACACAAATTCCCCATCAACCTTTTTGTATTTCCAGTCTCTTACACTCCCCCCCGCCCCCCCCCCCCCCACACACACACACACACACACCCCTCATCTCTACCTCAATCCCCTCTGGCGCGCACACACACCTAACAGATGACAGTGAATTCATTTAAATCTGTCCAGAGGATTGGAGATCATGATTATTATGAGATCTAGGGAGGAGGAGAGGAGGAAAGGGAGGGGTAGTAGTAAACACACACTTTATGGTATTACAAAAGCTCATTAAGGGAAGAGCCCTGTGCCTATGAAATCATACAAATGAGTGACTATATACTTCTGGCATACCAGAAAGAGAGAGAGAGAGAGAGAGAGAGAGAGAGAGAGAGAGAGAGAGAGAGAGAGAGAGAGAGAGAGAGAGAGAGAGAGAGAGAGAGAGAGAGAGAGAGAGAGAGAGAGAGAGAGAGAGAGAGAGAGAGAGAGAGAGAAAGAGACAGAGAAAGAAAAAGAGAAAGAGAAAGAGAAAGAGAAAGAGAAAGAGAGGGAGAGGTGGGGAAAACATGGGGCAGAGTCAGGTGTGGTCTCATCATATTCAACCCTTGCGGCATGGTAAACTGAACCACCGGGTCAACCGATCAGCCTTCATGGAGGGAAAGAACAACAAGGCTACACCCTTTTGGTAAACACTAAAGCTGAATAAGGGCAGCGAAATCATCATGCAAGTATTTTTTGGGTACGGAGTGACAAACAGGAGCTCTTCAGCACAAACACCGCAGCCTCTGACGATCTCTGGCACACCTGCCACGCCAGGTGTTCCTGTACCCGACAACAGACTGTGTCTGCGGGCTATGTGACTTTGGGAACAGTCTAGTTACAGTACACCTGCACTCTACCCTACGCTCAGCTGAAACCTGGCCAATTTAAAGCAGAATGAAAGCTGTAGATGCCAGTACCCCTCTGGGTCCTTTGAGTGCCACCAAATACAACTTGTAGACTGTGCTAATCCTAAAGCTAAGCTGCTTAGCAGAGAACTAACAATGCTGTTAGCCGGCTTGCCAGGCAGTTTGGGCAAAGCCTGGGTCGGGTGCAAAGGGTCACTCTTACTACCAGTTAGTCCAAATTAATTATTTTTTAACCCTCATAGACTTTCACTGCCTTGGGTCGAATAATCCTGACATGGGCCCAAAGGAGCAACAGTACAGTAAACCTATTTATGCTTCATAGGGTTTTCTCACAATTACAACTCCACTGGTGGTCTTGAAGAGGTGCTTAGGTGTTCTTTTCTTTGTAGCTTCAACAACATTTACTTCATGAATCAATCTCCCACAAAGCGGTTCCATGAAGTCCCAGTTCCCCCTTCCCAGTTGCCATATATCAAGCCACCCATTCTACTCCCCCCTAGAAACATTCATCGTCGGCCTTGCCCCGTCTGCGTGAAAACACAAGTCTAAATCTTCCAGGGAGACGGCTGAAGGCCTCCCTCTGTTGCCTGTTCCTAATACTGGGAGCACATTCCAAGGCACGGGGCATTCCGAAGGCATCCTCGCAGCGCACACTGCTAAGAAACAGTAGGCCTATGCCGGAGGATGTTGAAATACACACAATAAAGGAGGAAGAGGATACCACAGTGTGAAAAGGTTTTGCGAGTTGGAAGTGTGTTTTGCCAACCATGCTAGTTGTTGCCTTTGGAATCAAACAAGAATCATGGGAGTGAATTTCCAGGGCCCACAAAGACTCACTGTCTGAACCCGGTAACAGAAGGCATTGGTTATTTATTGCTGATGTTAGTTTTTCAATCAATGGTTAATGGGCAAAGGCAAGCTCAGGGCCAATGGCATTCATTTCCCATAGACTTGTTCCTTGTTCTATGAAACTGACCCAAACACTGTCTGTCTTTCTTTCTTTCTCTCTCACACACCCACATAAACACACACACACACTCACACACGCACGCACGCACATAAATGCACAAACAAGAATGGCGAGCCGCAAATGACGGTGCTCACCCTCACAAGTCATAAATGATATATACATGTTCAGCCAGACAGATATAGTACATAGCCTATCCCTTTAAAAGGTTGACCAGGGTCAATAGTTGTGTTTGTGGCACACACTCCTCCGTGTGGTGTGGTGTGCTCCAGTCCTGTCTGCAACCTGTCTGTGGCCCCGCTTCCTTCGGCAGCTCTCTGAACCCCCAGGGGGCCATGGTACAGCTGACCCCGCCATGACCTGAAGGGGAGGGGGCTCCACCAAGACACAGCTGGGACCTGCTCTATCCCACACCCAAACACACACAGGCTGCACTGCACTGCAGTACCATGTGAACATGGCAGCACAAAGGCGGCAAACAGAGATATGGACCTCATTAATGAGGCATGAGTGAATGCTGGTAGCACTCACAGCAATTAGGTGAGCAGCAGCCAAGGTGAACAACAGGTAAACCTAATTTCAGGATAGGCTTTAGTGCACACTATTGTCTGTGCTTTGAGCATTGACTCATCAGGTGAAACCCAATACTAGCAAACCGACCTACGTTGAACGAAAGTACAAGGGATGGGGCTTTGCAGAGGCACAGAAAACCAAACTAGTACCAACGAGTGTGTTTGAATGTGTGTGTGTACTACCGAATTACTGTGTACCTCAATTTTCACTTACTGTAAGAATACACAGGTCAGGGCACAGGCCAATGCTCGGATGCTACAGCCTTGCACGGACGATTCATGCTGTGGGTGTGAGTGTATGTGGATGTGAGTGTTTGTGTGTGGGCATATGTGAATGCTTGTTAAAGTGGCACAAGGAAGTGAACATGCTGTAAGTTTGCAAGAACCAGTCAGCTGTTAAATAAAAGGTGCTAAAAGAGACATTCACCAGCAATAACAAAAACACAATTGTACCAGCCAGAGACCACTTTGTCATCACAGAATGCTGTACACCTGCTGCACAACTTGGTCTATAAACTATAAACCATACAATCTTTTGTAAAACATTTAAAGACACAGTTGATGCTTTCTATCAGCTTTTGGACAAACTACTTCAGGTTAATAGCAGTGCGGGGCTTTACTGAAGTTTGGGGCCAAATAAACCACCTCAGCAAGACTTTGGAATGTTTATTTATCTGTTGCATCAACTAGTAGCATCCCTTGAACAGCAATGGCAACTAAATAAAAAATATACAATGACAAGCAATGTAAAAGCTTTTGCATGTATTACAACTGACTCACGACGGTGAGCAGACGAGATTATTACGTGATTACAGTGAGAGTAATGAATGTTGCTGACAGCATCCAAGGTCTAGGTTTGACAACAAAAAAGGAGAATGTCTTCACTCACACCAGTATGGGTGTAAATGACACAGAGTAATACAAAATAGAAGTGAAGTAAGCTTTCCCTGTGGCCTCAGTCCAGAGAACTTATGCATTGTCTCTCTCTGTTTGGCATAGCTGAGAACGTTCCTGAATGTTCCATGGCTTAATGGCTTAATGGGTGGTGGTCTGAGCCGTGCTGGACACTCACTCCACAGTAAACGGCAGCCTGTTCTCACTGAGGTAGAGACCACTGGCTCCCTTTAGAGTGGGATTCTGCCCTTTTCAATTTGACTCCGGCTAGTGCACAGCTCATTAAGACCAAAGACCAACACCTGTGGTATGTTTGTTGAGATTTCCAGGGACTTTCCTGCTGAAGCCCAGGAGGTTGTCAGTGGGCTACAGTGACCCTTCTCCAACTCAGAACCTACAGGACCGTCAGAAGAGAAGAGCTGGCTAAATCTAGAGTTGTATTATCATTACTAGACAGATCCGCGGGTCCCACAATCCCCACTCTGCTGTATGCAGCAGAAAGGACCCCACACTTTACTCTATGACGTTGAAAAGACACACAGAAACACACACACACACACACACACACACACACACACACACACACACACACACACACACACACACACACACACACACACCTACACACCTACACACGCAGCCACACACCAGTGTGAGCTGCCAGGACAACTTCATAACAGCGCTTCCTTGCCAGGTTGGCAGCCCACACGGAGGATCAACAGTTCCCAAATGATCACTTACTATAAGAACACACAGGTCAGGGAACGGGCCAACACTCTGACGCTACAGCCTTGCACAGACGATTCATACTGTGGGTGTGGGGGTATGGGGATGTTTGTGAATGTGTGTGTGTGCTGTGGCTCACCAAAGGGGTTTTAGTTTAGGCCCAAAGAGGGTATCGAGATTGATAAAGCATGAAGGCAATGGGTACATTTGTGAGTGATCGTGTGGCTTCTGTCTGAGGACGTGATAAGAGTCTCCTCTCCTTCAGACTCTAAGAACGTTGTTAACAAAATGAAAGCAGTCTTTAAATCTGCCATTTTAAAAGCATTACCCTTTCCTATTTAGCTTGTCCAGGGTCGTAATGTGCATGGGTCTAATATAGTCCTATACAGTTACCTGAGGAGCCACTGCAAACTGAAATAAGAGCTCCAATTTAATCTGGCTTTGGCCCTTTGCTCGCTTTTCCTACTCCTACTGGATTTCCTCCCAGGCCTCCGGTATGTGCTCTTATTATATAATAGCCATAAAAGCATCTTTCCGTGGCCCTCTAACCCATTTAAGCTCTGCCAGGGGAGGCCGATTGCACTCAAATTTAGTTGTCATACCGTGATATGTCATTATTATATAACTAGGCTATTATCACACTCCAATTACCATGAGCTAAGGAGGCAACGTGACGTGAGGGCTCCGGGTATCGCTGCTCCGGGCTGTTTTTAGAGCCAGGAGGCTTTGGGGCTGCGCTGCTCGAGTTGTGGTAACGCAGACCACGTTTCTACGCATGCCCAGCCAACACACACGCAATGTGTATTCATACAGCACAGGTCTGTGCGCAGAATCAAAGAAGGATTAGTTCCTAAGTCAATGTTGGATCTGGGGCCTGGGACCTGTAGCAGCCTGTCAGATAAGGGAGATACGCTTTGGATCCCTCGCATAGATTTTAAAGAGGAGGAATGAGGACTTGTATGAGGTCTTGTTGAGGTAGCGCCCTATTTCAGTCAACACGCATACAACTGTGCATGACCACGTCCTCATGAAGGAGTTCCGTGTGCGTTTTAGTTGAACCACCCCATTAGGGCCACTCTGAAGCTCTCTCAAATGGCGCCACCCATGCGTGTGTCTATTGTGCAGACAGCAAGTCACATGGTGGCGTTTCAAGCGTCCCCACAAGATCAGACATGAAAGACGGGTTGGTGCATCAACATGATTTACCGCTTGTTGGCCTGTCTGATGACCCGAGGTAATACAAGGCTTCCGTGGAAAGAGAGGGATGATATGCAGTAATGCTCATATCCTGTTCAAACAACTCGGCTGACTACTGTGTCACAGGACATGATTCATTCCCTCACGACGCACTCATTCCAAACTTAGCAGGGCCTACTGTAGGCCAAAACCATCACCTGGTAATTGCAGAGACTCACTAAACTATTACACACTGGTTTGCCTGCTATTTGTCTCACTTAACCTGTTAGGGATATATCACGTTGGTTAAGTTGCTCGGCGACATGGCGTCGCTGAGGAAAGAGAGCAACAACTTTCAGGGCAGGACGTTCCAGCAACTAGAGGGACAGAATGAACTTCCCTCCACTGGTGCTTGTCGGCAGAGCTCCCCTGCCCGACCTTCTCCATCAATTAACAAATTCCACAAGCCTCAACTGTCCTGCTACGCTGTGTGGGAGCGCACAAGATAAGTGACGTACGTTGTTTAACAATGTTGTGTCAGAGAGGGCCGGGGAGGGTTACGGGAGTACGTGCGACTGGAGCACAAACCAGGAACTGAGCCTGAGATGTGTGAATGGGGGTCTGGGACAATGGCTTAATGTGCTCGGACAAGTGGGGAAGTCGTGTGGAGGGGGCGTGCGTGCCCTGCTTGTCCCATGACTCACCCTATTTTTTTCACAGTGAGTAGTCTAGTCTGTGTGTCATTGAAGCAAAGAACTACGAGTTCCCATGGAGAACTAATGCTACAAGGTCATTTTCTATTCTAGGAGGAGTATATGCATGGATGTGTGAGTTGCATGCAGGAATACATTGCCTGTCATTTAAATGAAGTAGCTTTTCGGACTGTCTGCTTCGTATCTGTTCATTTGGAATAATGGCTCATTGTTGGACAAAAAATAATTGCATGGCACCAGTCATTCCAGCCAGCCCATAGTCCTCTCATCACCAGGGCTGACCCAAATGTGCCAGGCAAGCGGAATATGCCCAAATACTGCCACTCAAACCATCAAGATTCGCGTACACGTACACACATTACTGCATCAATAAACATTACGCACACACTAAGCACAAGGAGATTGCTAAGAAAATCTAACCTTTGTGATACATAGAAGAATACTTTTAAAACTATGATGTACTGTATAGTTTAAAACTCAACCTATTGTGTTGAACTCCGTGTGGTATATAAAACATGTCGCTCGTTGACTTTGTGAGGAGCTATCTGTCACGTTTCAATGGTGGCGGTCAGAGACATCTCCGAGAAGTGAGCTCCCTGGAAAAATATAACTACCGAAAATGCTGGACACAGAAATCAAGAGATTAAGTTCTATAGGGGTCCATGTATGAATGTTAACAGGCAATCTTTGTTTGTTAATGGTGCTTAGCATACTAGCCAGACTCATTAATCTACCAACTTAACTCATCTTAATATGGAAAAACCACTTGATTCTTAACTGGCCATTCCATTTTTTATAGCCTACTTCAGGTACACGTAACATTTCATGGCAGGGTCATTTATTTTTAAGCCTCATAGAATAAGAGTCCAGTGAAATGTAACGCAACTCTGACCAACAGGCGCGAGCACACACACACACACACACACACACACACACACACACACACACACACACACACACACACACACACACACACACACACACACACACACACACACACACACACACACACACACATACAGACACACCCATCGACGTGAGGTCTCTCTTGAGTGGTTGCCTGGATACCACTGACACTTGTTAACTGTTATGTTTGCTAACGTCCTAGCAGTAGCCGCAGCGAGAGTTGTTTGGCCTTTAGAAAAACACACACACACACACTCTGTGCAGCTTTCTCTGTAATCCAGTGCTAGCACACGATATTGAATAAAAAGACAAATTGAAGATCAGTCAAACCGGTCACGGCCGTTTGGTGGGATCAGTCTGTAGGTTTGGTGAGTGGGATCCCACCTGAACTCAATCACACTCTTTGTCTTCCCCAAGCCTCCCGTGTTTACAGGGTGAAACACATGAGCTGACACAGAAATCGAGGAAATTATTAGGCCTCCTACCTTGACAAGGCCCCCTGCGGTTAACTCCTATTTTCTGCATTCAGATACATTGTCACCCACTTCCATGCCGTCAAACCCAGCCCATTGGGTTAGTGCATCTCTAATATAGTAATAAACTTCAATTTAACACAAAGGCTTTTTATACTATTCTGACCAGAAATCCATTCTCTTAAATAGAACTGGTGATGGTTATGCATAGCCTCTGTATGGACTTTCCCAAAGTCACCTGAAAGCACGTCCGTCTTTCATTGAGCAGGCTAGAGCTAGCTAACCTCCTCTGTCTCCTTGACAAGTGGTGCTCTAAGGAGATATTACAATAAGAAGATTATTATCAACACATTAACGCAGTGGGATTGCTAGGAGAGAGAGACAGAGAGAGAGAGAGAGAGAGAGAGAGAGAGAGAGAGAGAGAGAGAGAGAGAGAGAGAGAGACAGAGAGAGAGAGAGAGAGAGAGAGAGAGAGAGAGAGAGAGAAAGAGAGAGAGAGAGAGAGAGACAGAGAGAGAGAGAGAGAGAGAGAGAGAGAGAGAGAGAGAGAGAGAGAGAGAGAGAGAGAGAGAGAGAGAGAGAGAGAGAGAGAAATGTAGAGAAAATGTACATTATTTCAGGTTTGAGTAATTGGGAGTATACAATCTGAGAAACTCTAAATTCCCCACCAAAAGGGGATTGCAGTGGGCCTTAAGCAGGTTTTCAATGATTGGCTAGAATAGATGACCCAATGGGCTACTATTCCAACCGTCAGATACACACACCCGCCTGGCCAAAAAGCCCAGAAAAGGCACTCTAAGCTGAGCCTGGAGTCAGTGCAGGTAAGTGTCCAGAGTGTGTAGATAAATGTGATCAGGCTGAGGTGATGCCAGCCAGGCCTGTTCACCTCCACCATCAGTAGTATCAGCCTTTGTGGAGCTCCGCCAGCCTCTGCGTCTCACTCCCCAGCTGATTGGATTAATAAAGCCTATGCATGGGTGGATGGAGAGGCTCTTCGTTCATTAAGTCAATCGTCCTGGTCTTTTCTAACTTCCCATTAGGAGTTGTCCTAGTTCAAGCCAAGGATAATAGTCTGTGAAAACGTGTTTCATAGTAAGGAGCCTTTAATATAATACCTGCAGTGCATTCAGAAAGTATTCCGATTTTTTCAACATTTTGTCAAGTCAAGGGATACAATGCCTTTGTCTCCTGTCAATCTATTCAGACTCTTCACTCAGTACTTTGTTGGAGCACCTTTTGCAGCAATTACAGCCTCAAGTCTACTTGGGTATGACGTTACAAGCTTGGCACACCTGTATTTGGGGAATTTCTCCCTTTCTTCTATGCAGATCCTCTCAAGCTCTGTCGGGTTGGATGGGGAGCGTCAATTGAACAACTATTTTCAGGTCTCTCCAGAGGTGTTCGATCGCGTTCATGACCGGGCTCTGGCTGGGCCACTCAAGGACATCCACAGATTTGTCCCGAAACCACTCCTGCGTTGTCTTGGCGTGTTTGGTGTGCTTCGGGTTGCTGTCCTGTTGGAAGGGGAACCTTTGCCCCAGTCAGAGGTCCAAAGTGCTCTGAGGTTTTCATCAAGTATCTCAATGTACTTTGCTCTGTTGATCTTTCCCTTGATCCTGACTAGTCTCCCAGCTCCTGCAGCTGAAAACCATCCCAACAACAGCATCCCAACTGCTGCCACCACCATGCTTTGCCGTAGGGATGGTATTGGTCAGGTGATACGCGGTTCCTGGTTTCCTCCAAACGTGACACTTGGCATTCAGACCAAATAGATCTATCTTGGTCTTATCAAACCAGAGGATCTTGTTTCAAGGGTCTTTTGGAAAACTCCAAGCACGCTGTCATGTGCCTTTTATTGAAGAGTGGCTTCAATCTGGCTACTCTACCGTAAAGGCCTGATTGGTGGAGTTCTGGAGAAATGGTTGTCCTTCTGGAAGGCTCTCCCATCTCCACAGAGGATCTCTGTCAGAGTGACCATTGGGCTCTTGGTCACCTGCCTCACCAAGGCTCTTTTCCCCCAATTGCTCAGTTCGGCCAGACGTCCGACTCTAGGAAGAGTCCTGGAGGTTCCAAACTTCTCCCATTTAAGAATGATGGAAACCACGGTGTTCTTCGAGACCATCATTGTTGCAGAAATGTTTTTGTACCCTTCCCCAGATCCGTGCACAGACACAATCCTGCCTCTGAGGTCTACGGCAATTCCTTCGACTTCATTGATTGATTCTTGATCTGACATGCACTGTCAACTGTGGGACCTTATGTAAGCAGGTGTGTAGCTTCCCAAATCATGTCTAATCAATTGAATTTACTGCAGGTGAAATTCTACAATGAAGTTGTAGAAACATCTCACGGATGATCAATGGAAACATGATGCACCTGATCTCAAGGTTGAGTGTCATAGCAACGGGTCTAAATACTGAGAAGAATGGGAGTAATTCCTCACATACAGGTGTGCCATGTGTGTACAAAGTACTGACTAAAAGGTCTGTGAATACTTAAATAAATGTGATATTTCCATTTTTTTTTTTTCTGAATTTGCACAAATTTCTACAAACCTGTTTATGCCTTGTCAGTATGGAATATTGTGTGTAGTAATGTAACAAAAAGAGAAGGGGTCTGAATACTCTCTGAGGGCACTGTACATAAGCACGTGTATGAGTGGCGGAGCCGGTCATTGGGACAGTCTGGTGGTTCTTTGGCCGGACTGTGGCTGAGGACCTCGTGGCTGGCTGAACTCAAGAAGGTCCTGACACAGTCATACTGAACAACAGGACCACATCTAAAGGAGCTGTGTTCCACTGGCTCCTGCTGCCACAATAGCCCCTCTGTTCACGAGACGCACAGTGGTCAAACTCAGGCCGTCTGTCTCCCTCTCTGCCCCCTTTCCTTTCTTTTTCCATCCCCCTTTTCCAGTGTAATTATGGCAGACGTCGTCAATGATTAATAAAACTATTGGCTGGTGGCTGAGGGGACAGCTTCAAAATGGAGTTCAAAGGACCAGTATTTTAACAGGAGGAGCCTCATGACCCAGGGTACGAACTGGAAGTTCGACAGAAAGAAATTACAATCTCGAATTACAAAATTCAAAGTACAAAGAGCAACTTGAAATTAGTTCACATGTTGGATCCTTGTAAATTGAACCATCCTGGCACAAGACACGTGACAAATGAAAAACACACAAACACACAAACACACACACACCCCAGCTCCCACTGTTAATGGGCGTTGTCTTTTTGTATGCTGGGATTTTTTGTACTTTGTCAGCACTCACTAGGTCAGATATTGTGCAAATTGAGTTTGCCTTTGGTCTTTCAATTACCAATATACCCAACCCCCACAAGAGGCTCAAACGTCACCATCCTTTTTTTTTTTTGGAAACTGTGTCCACCCCCGCCTATTCATCTCAGCACACCAAAGATAGAGGCATTGTAGTGGAAAAAAGGTTGTCACCCAGTCTCATAATAAATACCTCTTCCCTGTGACCCAGCCAGATGTTAATACAGCTTCTGACAATTGTTCTCACTGAAAAGAGTAGTGTATACATTTTATATATAAATAAACCATATGTATATAGTATTATATTTAATGAAATTCACATCTCATCAGTAGCCTGTTTTTTTAAACTGGCCTTAAGGCCAACTAGGGTTAGGCAAAATAAACGTAGCCCTTCCTGCCTCTGAATACCAATTAAAACAGTAAGGATATCATGACAGGAAGATATGGGAAGGAGAGAGCAGACAGAAATGCAACAGCAAAGTCCATATATGAGTCCAAGAAGATATGACTTGGGTGACACTTGGGAAGCCTTTTTATCGTACCTCCCAATTCCAAAAGCTATAAATATTGCATTGAATTGTTCGAGTTCAAATACATTTTTGAAGGAGGTACTTTAGTAAGGTTACTTGGCAATTTGTGGTGAGCAGGGAGGTCATTTAGTGAGAGGGTCTGTCATTTGATAGCAAAGAACACATGTTTGTCAGTGTACTACCAATCGAGGTTGTCTAAATTTATGATTTTAAGCTCACATCAGGGAAGGGCCAAATTAGCCTTCTTATGGGGTAGAACAATGGTCAAAATATTTGGCAGCAAAAGAAAATAATTTAGTTTGTTGTTGTATAATTATTTGATCATATAGTAATCTATGGGCTACATAACCAGCCCTCATTATGCATCTGCTTAGATACTTCCCATCTTTACATAAACCATGTGACATCAGTACTGTATAGTCGGTGGGAAATTATTGTTCTAAATAATATGGTTCGAACCATTTTCCTTTCTCACTGCCACCATAAAGGGCCACAATGATGCCTGATCCGTACATGTAAGCTCTGGGCTCCATAAATGCTACCATAAATAACCTAATAATTACAAAACAGTAACTCAAACTCTTCGCTGCAGATTTGAAAAAAAATCCTGTCAGTAAATCATCTACAAAGCTGATCTAAAATGATTTGCACTTAAGCAAATTAGTTTGGCTACTGTGAATACAAAACCTTTCATAGGTATTTTGAAGTTATTTGTGTCAACGACTGTAAGAGATAAAGACTTGTTATCGGTAGGGAAATGCTGAGTACTTCTGTGTTTGTAAAGAATGTTAGCATATAAAATGTGGTTTTCAACCTTTACCTTTGACACTAACACTTTTACTACAAGGTCTAATCAGAGAGGTAAACAACACCCAGTCACCCTGCTTCCCCTGCTTGTCACGGCAGGATTTCAACCGTCAAATCCGCCTCGCAAATGGCTTTAACCATCGGAGCCCTTTGGTCAGGTGGTAGCAGCAGGATCCATTACCTATGCATGACATGCAGGGAACCAATCTACGAAGCAACATTTGTGGCTACATTTCAGTGGTGTCCCACTGATGTGCCTTGGTTTACTACACACAGATGTAAGGCTAACTGCCACAATGGAAGCATCTTTTATTTACAGTATGACACCGCACGTAGGTAGTGTGCTAACTGAAAGTGCAGACTAGAATAAACTTCTAAAAGGCTTCACTCCTCAATGCCCATTACAACAATTTTGTAAGATATTTCTACTTCATGTAACCCGAATACAACTGTACTTTGGGAATAGTAGTGACTACAATTGCTAAGCCACCTGACTTGTTTCAGCATCCGAAGCATTCAATAGTAAGGCTTCTCAACACTGCGAGTTGCTTGGTATTGAAGCATACACAAATATCAAAGCACATGATTGGCTAAATAAAGACAAAATCTGAATGAAAGAGTAACATTCCTGTTGTCTGCATTGATCTACAAACAGTATCTTAAAAAATGCCAGTGCCAATCAGTGCCACTCCTTGTTATCAGAATATTTCAATATAATATAAGATGAAGCATATTTACCCAAACTAAAAACACAACGGAGTACTGTAGAAAGCTGCATTAACATCTCTGGTTACTGTGATGAGTTATTTTTAACCTGTTTTCTTCTTTCTGCAAAGGTTGAATAATTTATTAGGTGGCCGTAAAGGGATTCTAGTAGTAATGTCAGGGACTATCCATGGAAAACCTTTTTAAATAAAACACAAAGTCACATATGCTATTCGTGTCAGGAAGTCGTTATTCTATAATATTCTATAATTTATTCTACTCTATCTTATAAGTCTAGCACACATATTCTCTAGTTAGGACCACAATGTGTCACAAGGCGACGCGTGGGATCAGGTCTGGAAAAGGGCCATTTTGGATTCTCAAAAAAATTTGAGTGCTTAGGTATATGTTATTGAAGACTAGGACCACAAAGTTTTAAAAGGGTTGGTCTAGAGTTGAGTGTCTCAAATGAAGGTAACATACAATATCACTTTACTAAAAAAATCTGTAAAATAGATGTTGTAGCAACAGAATCTTTTTTTAAATTAAGTCCACACAGGAAAGATTCAAAATGTGTCAAATAAAACTTCAATTTAAGGATTACAACCGCATAAATCTACTGTTGTTAACAACAAATACACTACTGTAAACTACAAGCATTTCTAGTGCATGACTTTGTCACTGTTCCTGGCCACTAGACCAGGAAATTGGTTAGGATCTGTCTGATCAGTGTTGTAGTGGACTACTGGAACTGGGTTCCGAAGTGTAATTATGGTATTTAATTGGGTTGTGAGATGCTTGGGCTAGCACTTGGGGTTCCACTGTTGTAGTATGGATATTTATGGTTGGCATGGTGTTTAAATGTGGGGTCGGCCCAGGCTGTTATCAAGCATGTTTAAGCATAGGGGCATTACCTTGGGGTTGATTCCAATGTTTCTCACATGCAATGGGTCAGCCTATCGCCAGAACCCTAGGTTTGGCCAATCAAAACAATGAACCCCAGAGCCAGTTCCTGATTTTTTGGGGGGTATTTGTTCAACCTTCAATGGAGGTAATACTCTCAGTTCTTAGATAACTGATTTTAATGCTACTGTGCTCATCATTTTGCCATTCTGTTGCTAAACATTTTTTACTGCTACTTTTGCCCAGCTCCTCATCATCAGCTACACTAGATCCTGTATCGCCCATGGGATGCTGGTTGGTCCAGCTGTGAACTTGCCTGTTGAAATAGTTGCCTATTGGATTAAGGCGGGAAGTATGTGGATTTTGAAACAGAACGAGAGCTGAAAAGATCCTTTTGGCTATACTGTTTAGGGTATTTTGAAAATGTTCTGTGACTGTCAACATCACTGATGATGATGAAGTTATTGCTTAATCTTTATATGTCATAGGACCGTGTGATGGGCTTATGTGCCAGGGGTAAACCTACACCACCACTAGTAGAACAAAGACTGTCCCCAGACCCTTTGCTGGCAGTAACTTATCCTGGAAAAATATTATTGGACCTTTTCCTGAAAGGCAATAAACAATAGCGAATAACATTTTGGATTAGTCATTTAATCAAGATGAATACCAGTTTTGATCTGGTGTTCATTTGAGTATAGTGACACCAGACATTGCGACAAATGAAAATGCTTCAGTGCATTTGACAACCAGCCTGCAGGTAAAAGTAAAGTGTTTTGCTGAACTACACAAGTGTGAACACTTAGCTCCTAATTGTACAATTAAGCTAAATGAGTAAACTAAATCACATAGCTTATCGTTCTCATTTCCTCATTATTAGAATTTAGACTTTATTTCCTTATGTCAAAAGCATCTTAAGCTTTCACTAAGTTACTCAACAGCAAACCGCTGTTTGGTCTGCTTGTGGTCTCAATCAACAGGTTGAGTTCATGGTGGAAGAACAGTATAGAAGAAATAGCATTCCCAGACCCCCCCCTCCGATAGTGACCCATACTCCAGGAACAAACCCTGGGAATGCGAGCTATGCACGTTGGCACGACTTAGACACCTGTTCAGACGACCACTCAACTCAGAGCCCCTGGTAAATCTGACCACACCAAATATAATATAGAGCACTGTCTTTGCTCTCTCTTACGCAAAAGATAATGACAGCTGCATGCATATTCATGATAGTCAAGACATGTGATAGGCTTATAATTATAATAATTTTATTATCCAAGAGTTCAAGACAACAACAAAAATGATTAAGTAAACCGTAGGTTATCACTCTCAGTTCCCTTGCAGATTTTCTTATAGCATCATTACTCGCTAGTGGAATGTGCAATGTGCCATTCGCAATCGGGTTCAAAGATCATGGAAATATTTCGAGTTACCAGGAGGAATACAGGAGGTGGCTATACTACCACAGGTTTGTGGTTTTTACCTTGGAGAATATTGCACCAAACCTATAGAACGATGCAATATAGAATAAAGTTAAGAAAGGATACCAGTAGTCTAGATATAATGATATAGGTTAAGTTTGTGACTGTCAAAGGCTATAGCCTACTACGAACGATGTTTCCGAATAAGTTGTAGATTTTGTAAATCGGTGATCTTGGTCAAAGAATAGCACTTTACCTGGTCACTTCAGTGCCGAAACTTCTTCAGTCAATGTAACATTCTACTTTAATCCGAAGCAACATTTATTTATAATAAAATTGGCTGTAAATTACAGAATATAACACATCCTTGTTCCCTTGTAGTGCGCAGTCTTTGGCGAAACGATACGCCTTGTCCTATACCTCACTTGGGGAGCGATAGTTTGGTAGACGCTGATTTAGGGTCAGTTTAGTTTTCTCAACAATAAGAGCACGACCAGTTTTGGAAGTAAAGGCTGGTCTTGGAACAGTGCCACGATAAAGTTCCCAATTCAATGAATATTTTCTCTGATTGGTCCAAAGGTCCCCTAAGGCGTTACCACTCGTCTATCTAGTGATTTTTATTGGTCATGTCAGGTATCAGTCCTAAACTAGCAAAACAAGGGAAATTCACTATTGCGTTTTTACAAAACCGCCAACGATCTTTTCAACCAAATAAGCCACATATTGTAAAAGCAAAGGTGTATTATTGGCAAGGATTACTTAAGAAGGGAAGATGATTATATCATGGTTAACTCAAATTCCTCCATGATTAGGTCATATCTGTTGGTAATTTCCAGTTCCATAGCAATAATTGAACATATGTTTATAAACATGTCTTCTGTTAAAGCATGGGTGTTGTTTATGCCGAATATTATTGATTGGACGATGAGAGACTGTTCACCGTAAGCTATGTAATCGGTATTATAGCTCCTCCTACAGTTCATTTAAGATCTGCAAAAGTTCAATGTGAAAAAGTAGGCCTATGTAAAACACCATGTCAATTTCATAGACCTAACAGTTCATTTAAGATCTGCAAAAGTTCAATGTGAAAATGTAGGCCTATGTAAAACACCATGTCAATTTCATAGACCTAACAGACATTCACAGCATCTTTAGTAGATTTGTCTTTACACAACAGTCTGGACAACTCCAATAATAAGTTGTCATCTAGATGCAGTGGTGGCATTCATTTCTCAAAGGGTTGCCAACTTTGATTAAAACCTTATTTTCTTCAGTCAAGTTTTTTAAAGATCCTAGTTTCACATTTTGCTAGCTTTTGCGGCTGGAGTAAGGTGGTGTTTTGCTATAGCCTACCTTTCATTTGCTTATGCTACTAATATGCTAATTCTAACAGATGCCTAGTGAGCAGTGTAACATGTTTAGTTTTATAAAGACTTGTCCTGGCTTTGAAGATACGATATAGCTTACTGTAGGTGAATGAAGATAGGGGGGAGTCTCGTCAAATGGATTGGCATCGCGATAAAGTTAGATAATTTACAGACTACCGCATACAATAACATGATATTTAGACATCTCAGTCATGGTTCCGCAATCAACATTATAGGCATTATCACTGTCAGCAATAATATTTTTAAATTCAAGCAAATTCAATGTTTGAGATGATACACTTTCTGACATGCAATTGAAATGTTTTATTCGTATGTTATTGTATCTGCAACAAATATCATTCATCTTTATTTTAAAACTTTTCTTGATTTGTATGATTGTGGTTTTAGTTTGTTATAACATATTTTGAAAGGCAGCTGCCAATTACAATTTTATTTGGGATCAATAAAGCACAATCAAATCGAAATCCAATTGTAAACACTGGCTTTGTTAAAGGTGCAGTCTGCACTTTTAATTTTCAAGCAAATATTTTTACTTGCCTATACCCCCTGACAGATGTCAATGAATCAAATGCTTGGAGAGAACATGCACCCTCTATGAGTGCCATATAGGCCATGTATTCAGCCTCTACTGTATTCAGGTATGAATCTTTGGAGGCCTGGCAATCACTAACCAATCAGGAAAGTTGTTGCTAGGAGGCGTGGCTACCTGCCATGTCAATTACCTCACGTGCACACTCCTAAAGACATGGCTGTAAGTGCTGATGAGTAGTTTGCTAATTAATCTAACTATTTGAGTTATTTGGGTAGCTTTGTGGTTTTCATGTAATAGCTTTGTCATGCAGTAGCAGGCTACCTGTAGTTCTATACATATATGTGTCCACAAAAGATATCCCTCTATGACATAATTCATACAACACGTAAAAACAATTCATCTTAATATGTCAAAATAACCAAATTTCCATGGCACCAAATTACCAAAATCACTTTATAAATTTGATTAGGAATGAACCAAGGTGAACAAATTAATATAGGTTATGGTCTATATAAAATCATATATATGTTTAGAACACACACACACACACACACACTGATAAGCCACAACTTAATTAAAACCACCTTAAGTAAATAAAAACGACCTGCCTAATATTGCGTACGTCCCCCTCTTGCCGCCAAAACAGCTCTGACTCGTTGAGGACTCCACAAGACCTTTGAAGGTGTCCCATGGTATCTGGAACCAAGGTGTTAGCAGCAGATCCTTTAAGTCCTGTAAGTTGCGAGGTGGGGCCTCCATGGATCTGGCTTGTTGTTCCAGCACATTCTACAAATGCTCGACTTGATTGAGATCTAGGGAATTTGGAGGTCAAGTCAACACCTTGAACTGTTTGTCATGTCCTTCAAACCATTCCTGAACAATTTTTGCAGTGTGGCAGACCTCATTATCCTGCTGAAAGAGGCCACATCAAGGAATATAGTTGCCATGAAGGGGTGTACTTGGTCTGCAGAAATGTTTAGGTAGGTGGTATGTGTCAAAGTAACATCCACATGAATGCCAGGATCCAAGATTTCCCTCAGAACATTACAAAGAGCATCACACTATCTCTGCTGGCTTTTCTTCTTCCTATAGTGCAAATTTAAACAACACACTCACCTGGCCATCCACATGATGCAAAAGACAAAATGATTCATCAGACCAGACCACCTTCTTCCATTGCTCCATGGTCCAGTTCTGAAGCTCACACCCTTATTGTAGGCGCTTTTGGCAGTAGACAGGGGTCAGCATGGTCACTCTGACCAGTCTGCGGCTACGCAGCCCCATGCACAGCAAGCTACAATGCACTGTATTCTGACACCTTTCTATCATAGCCAGCATTAACTTTTTCAAAAATGTATGCTATGGTAGCGCTTCAGTGGGATAGGACCAGACAGGCTAGCGTTCATTCCCCACGTGCATCAATTAGCCCAGGACCCTTTCGATGAGTCGAACTGAACAAGACTGGGGAATGAGCGAAATGATCAGTGAGTCGAGCTGAACGAGAACGAACTATCGGTGAGGCAACAGGCAAAAATCTATCGTTCTTTCCTGAAACATCACACTCCGTAGCTATACTATGTCTCCCGTGTTTACATTGTCTCTGTTTGTATGCGGGCTTGGACATAATGCAGCCGCATGCTCAAGTTAAGTGGAAGTCCAGGTTGAAGTGACAGATGATCTGGACAAGGGGAAGTATGTAGATGATGAATAGTAGGGGGCCAAGGCCAGAGCCTTGTGGGACATCCTGAGTGACTGGAGCAGTTGAGGAGGTGTGAGGATTGAGATTGATGAAGTGCTTCCGGTTGGTGAGGTAGGAACGGAGGAGAGTAAGTGTGGTACCCTCAACACCTCCTTCCAGCAGCCTTGTGAGGAGAATGTTGTGACTCACTGTGTGAAAGGCTGCTGACAGATCCGGAGAATCAGGATGTTGACGGCACTTGCATTGGCAGATGTTAGGAGGTCATTGGTGACTTTGACAAAGGCTGTTTCTGTACTGTGATGGGAGCGAAAACCAGACTGGAATGGCTCAAAAGGTTAGCATGTGGTTTTGAAACTGGGAGGCAATGATCCGTTCTAGGCTTTTTGAGTGGAAAGGGAGATTGGACAATAGTGGTTAAGGATGGTGAGATCTAGTCCAAGGGGGTGGCACGGGTAGCCCCCCCCCCCCTCCCCCACGCCGTCATTGGGCTGGAGTACTGTCAATCTGGCAATGTTTGATGCCATTGGAATCAACCCAGTTGCCAGAATAACATTTTGGTATTGTACGTTTCTGCAAACCACGGATACGTAGAATACCAACATTTTTGAAGATTAATGTATTAATTAGATGGCTAAACTAGTTTTGATGTTACAAGCCAGATAACATTAGCAAACTGGAGGCAACAATACCAATAATCCAGCAGAACTTTCTCAGAATTGCAGCAGAACAGGAAATGCATGAAGTTAGTTTTCCCTTGCACTTTCCTTGACTCTGATCATGCAAATAAGATATATAAAAAAAATCGAATTAATAATGGCACTATATTGAATTATTAATTAGGTTACTACTGGGTTAATTAACATGCCAATGCCCCTATACACTCAGTCCAGCAGCAAACAGCAGCAAAAAACAGAGTTTTTTTATGGATTTTAAAATAGTCAGCGACTAGCATCGAACAATTTGAACTATCTTTCTTCTATATAGCTAACTTAGGTATTGTCCCACAGTAAGACATGGCCATATTGTTCATTAAATACGCTCGTTTGGTGTGGGAATTATGAAATCACAAATGGTAGCGATTATGTTGGCTGTAAGGTTGTCTACTCTGTTTTTATATGAATTCAAGCCTTTCGGGGGCACTTCTAAAATATTCAGGAGTGGCCCTCTACCTCCTCTGCTGAGGCTTCCTCCCAACACCTTCTTGGACATGATGGTTCCACCTGCTCTACTGGCCATGTAACCTGTTAAAGAACTGGTAGTGAAAGGCGGTCCTGTCTAATACTCGTAATGTTAGGAAGTGTGTTCATGTTACATGTTTGTTACATGACACATGCACGTGCATAATGAAATAATACAAGCCTAAATGAAGGCTCTTCTGCCCAGATGCACCTGTGTGAGGAATCTTAAGTGGGAGTGGGGGTGAGGGGCTTCCCTAGGTTATCCTGCTTGGGGCACCAAATTAGATAGAACCATCGCTGTCTACACTCAACACTGTCTCTCATCCCAATACCTTGATGGCGCGGTGATTCTAACCCTGGCAACCGTGGTTGTTCGAAGCACTTCACATTTCGGTAGATAGGGGCACTACTAAGCTTGCCACTGCTCTGTGACTGCGAGTCAGAGATGGGACGAGAGCGCTCCTACGATTAGCTAGCTAAGCCGAGGAGCACTGAAATACCTATCGTTAGGTTGGCTAGCTTTTGAAATAATACACGATTAACATTTTTGGAATCAACAAGATTTCATAATAACGATTAATCATTCACATCCACTCCACACACACTAACACGGCATTGATGGTAATGTATGCAAGGAAACAACCGAGACTCGGCGATGGGTAAACAGCTCTTAACGTTACTATTATTTTGCTAAGTTAGCTAGCTAAATTCGCTTTGACAATCCGCCATTTTTATAACGTTACCAAGATATAAACCAAAATAGCTAGCTAGCTACCCAAGTGGACAAACTGGCTACATAGCCAGGAAAATATTCAGGTTTCCCGTGTTATTACTATTTTGTTGTAAGCTATTACATTTGGAGGCTCACATTATATGTTCTTTTCGATTACAGGTGCGACCGAAGGGATTCTCAGCCCTATCAGGTAACTTGACTAGCTAGCTAACTAGCTATTTGTATGCTAACTGGCTAGCTTCCGTTTGCGCTTTACAGCAGCAAATACGATTAAAATGGACACTAGTCTAGGCTTTTAGGAAACACAACAGGCCACGGTCACTGCAGAAAATAAACGTTTATATGCAAGGTTAGCTAGTATACTCAGTTAATTATGCGTTCACACATCCTGTTAATGTTAGGCATCACAAAAACACCGAGCCCTTTAACAAGTCTATTTCTGTTTTGATATTGTAACGGACCAACGCGTTAGTTTTGAATTGCGATGTTTTGTTGCTGCCCGCTAGCTCGTTAGCAAGTAGGTTGTAGCCAGATTTTGGCCCGCAATATATCGTTTATTTATTATAGCATTCACCGATATACAATTATTATTGACAAAATAAGTTGACTCGAAGTTGGCTAGCTAAATATAATGCTTGTCACTAAGCAAATATATTTTCTTAAACCCGAGGTAGATTAGTAACGTAACGTTAACTGTTAGTTTGCTAAACAGCCAACTAGCTGACGACGTACACTACTAGCTAACATTATCTAACTAACATTAACATTAGCCAATGTCAACGATTGTTTGCCAACGTCAAATCATTCATCAAGTTAAGCGAACATGTAGACTATTAAGATAACACAAAATAGAGTTCGCGTCTTTATTAAGGCAAGATGCTGTCAGATCTTTATTTTAACCGAGGTAATGCACGTTCCATGACAGTTCTGTTTTTGTAATTACATTTGTTCTCGACCAAAAGGAACCACAACAACATACTTTCGCCCATTATTGACGTTATTTTTAACATTAACATGTTACTTTTAACATAACTACGTTAATATCAACATTTTGATTTGCATAGCTTATAGTACTAATACTTGTATAACCTTGTTGTTTTGCTATAGTGTTTCATACTCTTAACGTTTTTATTTGTTGAGGAGAGCTTCTTAAGTAGAAATATAACATCCCAGTGCTGATCAGGTCTAACCAAAAGAGGAGGGCCTACGACCATATGGTACAGTTATCAGTTATGGGTGTAGCCTTCACTTGTAATTAACGTAAAACACTTCACTATAGACCCACCATTTAAAAAGGAGGAATAAAACGGTGTGTCAATACTAGATCTACCAGTAAGTTATATGACTGTAAGCAAGTGCTGTCCTGGATTGCCAAGAAAAAATCCTGCAAAGATCCTGGACAATGATTTCTTAAAAAGAGTGGGAACCCTGTTTATTGCACTGTTATAGAAATGCTTGTTTCAGTTCATATGTAGCCCAATATTTGAAGGTTTCGTTCTGTGTTGCAGACTCTCAAATACTCTTCCAAGAGTCATCCTAGTGCCGATCATCGGCATGAGAAGATGCGAGACTCTGCAGATGCAACTCCTCCCTGCAAAATGCTTAGGCGGTCTGACAGCCCTGAAAACAAACACATTGACAACACAAGTCACACCAGAGCCAAGGCGGTCCATGCACACCGGACCAAAGAACGGGATGGGGGTAAGAAATTGCTTGTAGAATAAATATTATAATTTTGTCCTGAAGTTTTGACATTTAAACCACCTGTCTGACTAGCAACAAAACAGGACATTAAACAGAGTTGGTAGAATCATGCCAGTAGGAAAAGTGAAGGTGCTCTGCCAGAAAACATTTTCATGTTCAAAGTTGATACATCTTTTTAACAAAATTTGTAATCTGCAAAAGAGTGCCAACTGTTGTTTACATTTTCACTGCCCCAGGCAAATTTATGGGGTGAAAGTTGGGCTAAACTAGGCAATTTTGCAGTAGCTAAAGTTAAAAGAATTGGTAGGTAATGTGTCATGTTTTTTACCAGATTAACCCACTTGTTTTGTTTGGGCTTTATAAATTATGCTGTTGTTTTAATGGTTGTCAGTTTCATTAAAAGGGAAATGTTGCTCTTTATTGCATGCCACATGGAATGGAAAGAGAGTTCTGCTTCAGCGAAGTGTTATGCTAAGTTATTAGCCACGGATAGTGGTATATTAATGTACAAATTGTGTTATCTGTTTCTATGTTTTTAAGATTCAACAGCCTCTTTCTCTCATTTGCAAAAAATGACAATTTTCAGTAGACTGTGGTTCATGCTTGATTTTGTTGCTTTCGTAGTAATATAGTTGACATATACTACTAGTGTAGATGTCTAATTTTGTATTTTTGTTCGACAAAATTAACTAGCTAGCATTGGCAGAAATGAATGTGGCATTTTGGTAATGTGCTTACTCGTTCTGTTGTGGTGTGTTTCTTACTTTAGGAACAAGTTATTCTCCACAAGACCATGTACACAACCACAGCTCACTTCATAGCACCAATTCGCATTCAAACCCCAGCAAGACATCAAATACAGTAAGTGTTGACCCTTTCTTTGGACTTTTGCCATTAACGTTGAGGGGCAGCTCATGGGCAGTTCGTCGTGCAAAAGCTTTAATTGGAACCTAATTACCAGGATACGGTCAGGTAAATAGAAGAGTCTGTGACAGGAGTAGATGGCATATGGGATTTTCCGAACAAGCATTGCCCTCAGACCTTCTCAACAAATCAAATTCTTAACTGAGAGAGAGACGCTCTTTCTAAGCCTTGGCGGGAGCAGCTGGTAGAAAGCCTAACTGGGTAGGTCTTTAGTGCTTTTGTACTGTGGAACCTTTATTTGGGATGAAGCAAAAGTTGACCTAGGGCTATTGTGTCCGTCTGGCAGGTATTTGATTTTGGAATGCGACTGCATTCTCTGCCTCTGTGCAGGTGTAAAAAGTCATTGCAGCAGCAAACCTTGAAATTAATGTGGGTACCATTTTTCAGACTGATCATTATATATGGGATCTTATTATATCCATACTATGCAGTACAACCTTTCCTCCTTACTCCCTCCCTTTGTTCTGTTTTACTCTGGTCCAAAAAACAAATTTCCCTGATTGCGTTCTACCCAGACTATCTTTCAGTCTAGTGTGTTTGTTCTCTTCCTGTTCTAGTATTTTGCATATCGAGTCACAAAAACAACAGAAATCATGTTGAGGGTTTCTGAGCACCAGGTTGGGCACCTTTGACCTAGATTTTTCTATTTCCCCTCAGCCTAACCAGCTTTTGGATGACTGGTCTGAGCACATCAGCTCTTCTGGAAAGAAGTACTACTACAACTGTAGGACAGAGGTCTCGCAGTGGGAGAAACCCAAAGAGTGGCTGGAGAGGTAGCTACATATTTAATCAATGCAGAAAGCAGACTGAAAAGCTCTGCTTTTATGAATTCTCGAATGAATTTGACCCGTCCTTATTATTCGCCCATGTGTCATCCTACAGAGAACAGAGGCAGAAAGAGGTCACTAAGACTACAGTTGTGAACAGTTTCCCCAAAGACAGGGACTACAGAAGGGAGGCCATGCAAGTGTCTGCGCCCTCTGGCTTTACAGATGCGAGTAAGTTATGCCTGAAACTATTACTAGGCCGTCTGGTACGATTCTTTGGATTTAAGAACATGGAATTAGTCCAGTCATTTCAGGTGTCAATTGCCCATGATCAGTGTCGACTTGACTGAAGTACATATTTGATTTAGTTCAATTATTTTCCTATAGTTCTTTTTGGCTCCAGACTCATTTTAATTAGCAACATGTTTGAAAGTTTTGGTCTGGTTTAAATGATCTATTTAAGAAGTTCAGGCTACATTTTAGTGTACCCTTTTAAGACTAAAAGACTGACATTCTGTTCCCAAGTTGTTATAGTTTTGTAGTTTGGTCATTTAAATAACACGAGTGTGTTTTTCTAGGACCCCCCCCCCACACCAGATGTGAAAGCTAGCTCTCCTGATATTCATGTCTATATGTAGACTTTTCCATAGCTGGAACATTACATTGTCATTTTCCTCCTCTTTGCCTCAGTACCAGAATCAGCCCAGGTGGAGAAGCCAGCTGTGGCCTTGTCCTCCCAGTCGTCATCTTCAGGCTCAGGGGGCCTACATTTGTCCACTGGGCTCCCTTGCTCATCTGCCTCCACGGTGCCAGTGTCCCCTGTCATGCAGTCCCCCGCCCCTCCACTGCTCCAGGACCCCAGCCTGCTCCGACAGCTCCTCCCAGCACTTCAAACTACCTTGCAGCTCAACAACGCTACCGTGGACATGGCCAAGATTAACGAGGGTGAGAGGCGTCATACGCCAGCCATCATTTCTGAGATCATCTAAATACTCCTAACAGTGTGATGCACTTTATCTGAATCCATAGTCAAGTAAAGTAGCCTTTCACCGCAACTATCGCCTGATCTATTGAACATTGTCCTCAGATATTTCCTGCTTGCTTTTTGCTTGAAATCAATCCGTCAATGTGGCCCTGCTGACGATAAGGCTCCAGTGTAGCTTTAACAAAGACATTAACTGCCACTGATGTTCCCCCTGTCCGTCTCCTCTTTCTCATACCTCTTGCCTTCTGATCCATGACATGTTTCCCCCCTCTAATGCCTTCATGCAGTCCACTTCAATGTGGACCTTTTTTCAGTTTTTCCTCTCACTGTAGTACATGTGTCTGGATGGGCCGCTTTTTTCCTGTTAGTAGACTTGGGGTGCAGGGGTTCAACAAGCCCACTGTTCGTAGCAGGGTTTTGGTGTTTCTGTTTGGTTTGGTGGATTTGTTCTTTGGATACCTTTGCCATTATCAACGTTCTGTCTTTGTTTTGCATACCGTGGATTTTGAGACTAAATCAACAAATTCTCTTTCAAAATAAAACGTATGACTTACTAATTTAAACAAACAAAAGATAACCTGAAATACAGGCTAGAGTACATCAGCTAGGTGTGTGCTTGTGTGGCTCTCATACAGGGGACGTGCATAACGCTGCTGTTTTAGTCACCCAGTTGAACATATATTGGGCAATCACTGAGGAATCTTTCAGGTGCCCTGAAGGTTCAACAATCTGCTGTGAGAGCGATAGAGACTGTTATGACCAGTTCAGTTTCAGTAGCCCCACGTGTTGCTTCATAGAGCTCAGGAATACTTTTCCGTACGTGCATGTGGGAAGGGACACTATAACGCTGCTCTAGCTTTTTAGCCACGGTGCTGTTCCTCCTGCACCGTCACACACAGCGCTGAAACGTTGTGTGGGGAAAGGCCTTGCAGTGCCAGATTGACTCTTCAGATTGACTCTTCAGATTGACTCTTCAGATTGACTCTTCAGATTGACTCTTCAGATTGACTCTTCAGATTGACTCTTCAGATTGACGACTCGGTTTCGTGTTCGTAACCGAATGACCCGTGGTTGACGTGGGTGAATTGGAACAGTGGGTGGGAAACGGAACGGTTTGGTCCATTCCCTAAAACGTTACACCCCGAGTTCTGAGTGTGTTCATCAAAATGTGCTTCGCCTTCTTGACTGATGATATGAACAGGCGTGTGTAGCCCACCCTCGACCACACTATGATTTATGGTAAGAGGGGGGAAAGTATTATATCCGGGGTTGTCGGGGCGATATGGAGTCACCCCTCCTAAAAGTTGTCTGATGTCCACAACCGGGGTTATTATGAAGCTTCAGCTGTGAACTAAGAGAATATGATGTGATACTGGATGGCCCACCTTTGATTTGTTTTTAGTCAGCACCCCTTGTCTGACTGGTTTTTGGTGTTATAGTGTAGTCCCAAGCTTAGAAGTGACGTGTAATAATCCTAGTGTAACATGTAATGTTTGCATGTTTGATGTTGAGATGCTGGTCAGCGTTGCTTTGAATGATTTGCACCTTCCAGTTAATATGCTATGTTCACATATAGCTGCATGAGGTATTTAGGAGGTTATCTTCATCATATGCCACGATTCTAATGGATCTCCCAGGTATAAATTCATCCAAAATACCCATGCTTAAAGTAAGCTTTGAGTGCCTGTCAATACCGAGTACTTTGTAAGGAAGCCACGTTGGGCTGTTAATCAGAAGTAAAATAATTATTAGTGGTATTCGTGGCAACTCGTCCGTAATGATTTGACAGCATGGATGCCAAAGTCCTTATTCCCCCCCCCCCCCCCCCCCCCCCCCTTTACTCACACACACTCGCTCAAAGAGCCGACTGGAAGATATCCAATGCAGCATTTTCAAACATAACACCAAACCACTAGCGGTCATCACCAAATGTAATAGTTAGGCTTGTGTAGCATCTTGGAACCTGCCTACCCACTTGAGGAGGACCCGACATAGGAGAAATCCGTAAACAACGCAGTCGACATTTTTTTTTGCCAAGGGATATGTGTCAACCTTAGTGTCTAGTTTATATACAAGGCAAGGCAGCTTTTTATATATATATATATATATATATATATATATATATATATATATATATATATATATATATATATATATATATATATGTATATATATATATAGCACATTTCATACACAGAGGCAATTCAAAGTGCTTTACATAGGTAAGGAAAAACGTTAGAAAGATAATAAAAAAAAATCTATTAAGATAAAATAAAATGAAATTTTAAAATAAGATAAAACGAAATGAGATACAAAAAATGAAATTAAATACAGTTACAGTGCAGTAAAAAGAAAGTTGCCAATGAAATAAAGGGGAAAAAAAGTGCTATAGAAAAACCAGTCATGCAAATGCACAGGAGAACAGCAGTTTTTCATTTGGTTATGAACGTAGCTAAAGTCGGTGCACATTTCATATCTTTAGGAAGTTGTTCCATCTGTGTGCAGCATAATAGCCAAAAGCAGCTTCACGTTGGTTCTGACTTGAGGTACAACCAGCTGACTGCTTCCTAAAGATTTAAGGGCCCTACTGGGTTTATATTCTTCAAGGAAATCAGAGATATATTTTGCCCCAATATTATTGACCGATATATAAACTAGCAGCAGCACTTTAAAATCTGTTCTATAAGTAACAGGAAGCCAGTGTAAAGATTTAAGAAAAAGAGTAATGTGCTCAGTTCTCTTGGTTCTCATTAGAACTCTGGCAGCAGCGTTCAGAATGAGTTGTAGTTGTCTTAGCAGTCTGTTGGGAAGACCAGACAAGAGGCCGTTACAATAGTCCACTCGGCAGGAAATGAAGGCACGCATGAGTTTCTCTAAGTCTTGTCTGGACATGAGACTTCTAAGCCTTTCATTCTTTCCTCCTTGTTGCCAAATACACTAATTTCTGTCTCATCTTGATTTAATTGAAGAAAATTTAAATTGCATCCAGCTGTTTACTTGTTCTAAGCATTGATAGAGTGAGTCTAAGGGACCATAGTCACTTGGTGAAAAAGCTAAGTAAATCTGAGTGTCGTCTGCGTAGCTGTGATAAGCAACGTTATTGTCATGTATGATTCGACCAAGAGGGAGCATATACACAGAGAAGCAATTGCTTTTCAGTCAATGTATTCCTAAGTTGTGAAGAGCAGTGTGCAAAATTAACTGTATAAACAAGTATGTTTAGAGCCGTTTGTGTTTGAATGCAAAAAAAAAGAGGAAGCAGGCAGGTTTCGTCCCTGGTGATTGTCTAGAAAGATAATGGGTAGCTACCTCAAATGGTGTATCGGTTTTCCACCGGCACCTCATTCATCACACCAAGCTTAAGAAAAGCTTATTGCTGGTGCTTTGTGTCTGCTTACTCATTTTTAGTCAGTATATGTTTGGTCCTGTTGTCAGCCTACTAGTTCTTCAAAAACTGACCTTTCGTTGTTAATCTTTTTTCTCCAATCGTACCTCCGGCCCCAGTTTTAACAGCTGCAGTGACTCAAGCTTCATTACAGTCATTGCTTCATAAGATCCTAACTGCTGGACCATCAGCTTTCAACATCACTTCTCTCCTCTCCCAAGCGGCTCACCTCTCCAACCAAGGTAAGTTGTGAATCAGACAGGAGGAAATCATAAACTATGTATTTTTATTTAGATTGCTGGTGCTTGTCTTCACCCAGTTTGAATAAACAATAGTTTAGCGTTCTCTAGAAACTCGGAACAGAAGAACGTCTCAATCGAACGTCTCGTATCAATTTCTCTGGTCGTATTATGTAAAGGTATTTGTTTAAGAAAAATTTACTTTTTATTTTTAAATTACCGCCATTTAACCCAAATTCCAAATAAATTGTCCTTGTCTGTATTGTCCTTAACAGTATACATTTGCAAAAAAATAAAATAATAATAAACTGGTCAAAATGACCAAAAAAGATGTGTTTTCAGACCTCCATATTGCAAAGAAAGAAATGTCAAGTTTATTTTGAACAACACAACACAATACTAATGTTTTAACTCTGGGAAGAGTTCAAACATTTTGTATTTGATAACCCAGCTTTCATGCGTACGTTGCTGTTGGGTGACTTTATGCCACTTCTGGCGCAAAGTGTTCAGCAGCTCTGCTTTGTATGATGGCTTGTGACCATCCATCTTCTCCTTGCTCTCATTCCAGAGGTTTTCAATGGGGTTCAGGTCTGGAGATTGGGCTGATCATAACAGGGTGTTGATCTGGTAGTCCTCCATCCACAGCTTGATTGGCCTTGCCTAAGCACCCCCAGACCATCACCAATTATCCACCAAATGTTCAGCTTTGCCCAGCACTTGGTTGTGTAATGGTTAGACGGAGACCTCAAGAGGCTTACATTTGCATACATCACATTTACGTTTCCAAAGCCATTAACAATGACTCATGAGATAACAGGAACAGTCCCCTGAAGCAATTTAGGTAAAAGTGCCTTGCTCAAGGGCACATTACTGGTGGTGTTCCCAGGTGAGATTTAAAATCCTGACCTTTTAATCACCAGGTGGCAGACCTACCCACTAGGCCACCACTATCCAAGCCACAATGGCACCCACTGTTAAATTTGGTGCAGCATCGCTGATGATCTGCAGGTGCTTCAGCAAGGCTGGAATCAGGCAGATTTGTCTTCTTGAAGGACTCATGAATCATATGGGTAAAGTCCCTGACATAACTCTTCAGACTTGTTCACTGGATGTTTAAATGTGTACAATGGATTGTAAAGTATTTGCAGTGTTGTATTTTGTTTTGAAGAGTTGTACGTGGTGTTGTAAACTTGAAAAGGATTGTATAAAATTGTATTGCTATGTTGTGTAACTTTCTGTAGAGTTGTGGTCTACATTGAGCAAATGTATATCTCTATTGCGGATTCCATTTTTTTTTTTTTTTTTTTTTTTACACAAACCTCAATTCTGTGCACACAGGGTTTTGACAGTGATGTAGTGCAGGACCGTGTCAAAACGATCTGTAGTTTTAACATCTATGCATTTTGTGCGTGCAATGACTTTCTTAGGCAGATACTTTTACTATTGGCCAACCAGGTGTAGATTATTGCTAGATATAAGCAGTGGTCGAATTGTTAAAAGTTAACAAGGGGGATCGTAAAATATCTGACCAAGTGAATATATTTTTTATAATTCAGCAGCATTGAAAAGGTACATTCTGGTAACTTTGAAAGGTATAACAAATTCTTAAGATGAGATAATTTCTGAGTCGACTCAGAGCTCAGTCTTACAAACTTGTCAGTTAACCAACGTTGACATAAATGCCCTTGGATTCTAAACGACTAGGCTAATATACAAAAAAACAAAATCATGTTCATGATAGTCAATTGTGTTATTTAATGCCAAAGATCACGTATATGATTGATCGAAGTTTTCCTTTGTTTCGACTCTTTGTGACTGAGCAGCACAGCACTCAAACCACTCGCCCATGTCGTTAACGTCGGACGCCTCGTCGCCTCGGTCCTACGTGTCCCCCCGGATCGGCACTCCCCAGACCAACGCCGGCCCCCTCAAACCCCTCCTTAGCACGCCGGCCGTCATCTCACAACCCAAGGTAGGGTCTCTCTCCCCTTATCTGGGAGGCTGAACCGCTGTGTAGACTGGCTTACCCTGGTTTGGCTTCCATAATAGTTGTGGCGCTGCCTGCTGTAATGTTGCCATGTTATATTCATGCCATACTGTGTGTGACTCATGCTATATTGTGTTTCTAAGAAATGAGAATTTCAATAACGTGGTTTACCGGTCCATATGGTAGCTAAATGCATTCATGCTACGGCCATGTTACGATTTGCTCAAAGCAAAGGATAATAGTACGTTTTAAAAAAAGTATTTTCCTGCATTGACTTACATTTGTTTCCTGCTGGACATCTATGACGTGGTAACAGCACTAGCTTGCCCTAGGAAAGGCTGCGTAGCTAACCTTATACAAGCTTGTTAGTGCTAGCTATGATAACATTTCAAGAATGGGATGCTCTCACACTGAACAATAAAGTAAATCTTTACATAGTTACAGGAGCCGTAGCAAACAAAACACAAACTTATTAACCTATTCAATTTATCTGGTACAGTTGGGCCATCAGCCAACTTTTATTTCATAATACACAGGATATGATAGGTGAACAGTCTAGGATGAATTATGACCACTATGCACAACTCCATAAAATTAATTGTTAAAGTGCAAGTATGCACCACCCCATGTAGTTTCACAGCTGCCACCATTCCAGCTGGTTTAAAATGTAACTGGAAGGCATGTATTGCTTCCCGTTCATATTTCGAGGACGACTGTTTCTACAGTTCTATTTAGCACAAGTTAATTCAAAGAAGCAGTGACTTTGAAGCCAGGAGCTGTATCATTGTTCATTTTGACAGTTTGTTTGATTTAGTCATTGTCTCAGGCTATGGTCGCACTGCAGGCAAGTGTCCCAAACCAATTTTTTTTTTTTTGCTTATTTGACTCAGATCTGTTTTTTCTTAACAGCACAAATCTCATGGAATTTTATCTTTTCGATTTCGATTTGACCCACTTTAGGCCATATGTGGTCCTAAATCCGGCAGAGGTCAGATTTTCAACCTCAGTCTTAGCAGTCATAACAGAATTCGTGCAACTTTTACGTCACTAAACTTTGAACTATACCGTGCCGTACCTGACTTCCCAAGTTTAATGGCCACCATGTTTACTTCTGTACGACAGCGTGCTGTGTGTGACATCTTTATCATTATTTTACATGTATGGGTCAGTTCAGGGCCTTGGCCAGTTCACACTGGAGTTGGATATTTGCCACATTTCAAAAACGTAAGCGCTAAGGTTTGTAGTGTGACCATATCTTTAGACTTTTGACTAAGATGTGACTTCAATTGGACTACATTTAAAGCATGTAATTCCAATTAGTGACACATGGACCACACTGCTAGAAATGTTCAGTAAAAAAAAGATCACATTTTAGTCATGCCAGGTTTAACAGCTTTGCCAGTTAGTATTTCAATACAAGTTATAGTGATTACAGCTGCCAGTGACATGCTAGCTAACTATTGGCCACTTATTGTTTAGTCCGCATTGCCAACCAGCTAATTCAGACTGCATCTTGCGTCGGGATGAAGATAACATGTTGAGAGTGCGTGCGTGCGTGCCGGCGGGCGGGTGGGTGGGTGTAAAAATAAATCATATTCAATAAAAATTTGATCGTTTTAGTTCAAATTTGACTTCACTTTATCATTAGAGATGTTCCTAACAACCAATTTCCCGGAAGTTTAACTCTTAAGGTTATACATTATCTTAAAATAATATTGCGTACATTACAAGAGGCATTGAAAACCATTTAATCATATTCTCCCATATCCCAATTGTATTTAAAATGCGGTTGAAATGTGTGGCACACTGCACTGTGCATAATGATAGCCGTAAACGATGTCATATGAGTTTGGGTAGCACCAGCAGCAACCTGCTCTCCTTGCAGGTTAACGTTCACATGACAGTGCTGAATGTGGTTACACATTGTATGCCAGTTTAATCAAACGTTTTATTTGGTCGGTAAATCGGCCACATCCCTAGTTATCATCATCGTCGACTTCGTTGATTGTAAAAGATTTTTTTTTTTTAAATAAATAAACTTTGACGAAATTATCACTGATCTGTACCCAATTGATCATGACCCCATTGTCTTGTACCATATTAAAACTATACAAAACATAATACACACCATGTAAGTTACCTGCTATATACCACTAACCACGATGCCATATAACTGCCAGGTTTATATCTTTAAAAAGCACTTCCAAAATGTCAAAAAGAAGAAGTTGCGTTGCCGCTTTGCTCAAGAAATCCCCCCTAAAAAACTGCAGGTCAATGCAGGAACATCGCACAAGTCTATTAAACCCTATTGGGATGACAGTGCTGTTGAACATGGACAGTTTTGTAGGACACAAGAGCAGAGTTAGGGTAGAAAGTGGAAAAATAGAAAGTGTGCCTGTCAATCAATGCAAGCTTTCATTGTAGCTCCTCCTAATTACTCATAGATATTTCCGTTTTATATTTTGTATAAATTGGCAAAAAAAAAGAAAAAAGATTTTTGCCTTGATTGGGTGTAGATTTGTGAGAAAAAGTTAAGGGGTCTGAATACTTTCGGAATGCACTGTAGGTATTGGAAACCAAATGTTTTTGCAAAGAGCAGAGGGCTAGTGTCGTTCCTGTTTTTGTAAGCTGTCTGCACATTTCTTTTTCAAAGCCTCTCTTATCTCTGTGTATTAGGCAAGCACACCTGTGGTGAAGCAGGGGTCCCACTCCCAACCTACTGTCCAACAGTCGGCCCCCAGTGACAAGCATCATGGCCACGACACTGCTGCCTCCCCACGCCTTCAGCGCCAAGGGTAAGAACAAATACACACTTTGGGTAGCCAAAAGACCAGACTTGGTCTTGGAAAGACAATGGGAGTTACTTTAGTCCCAACAAGTGCTCTGTTGTGAAATATATACCTAATGGGAAAAATAAGTTAAATGAAACTTTTCGTCCTGCTTGTAAACTTGTATACAAGGAAAGCAAACCTTTTTTTATGTTGTGTTTTAGCACCACTCAATGGTGTGTTAAGGAAATTGCATGCTTTGATCATAGTACGAGTAATCCTTCAACACGGAGGCCTGGATTTAAAATGGTCTGGGATGGGAGTTTAAAGACCTAGGTAGTAAGAAAGATACTGAACCGAACCACACTGTTAGTGTGAACAGATGTTTGTTGGTCGTGCTCACATCCCATATATTTGCATTTGTGTAACCGCCTAAAATTCAAATCTGGATCAACAAATGATAGTATAGTAACAATGTCAACTAATTTTGGTAAGCCTACTAGCTGTATTGTAATTTTTGATGGTAACATCGCTTTGATAACTGGGATTTTCAATTTTTTTGTCATTTTGGCATCCCATTTAAAGTCATTTCAAATGTATTTCCATGTTAGCATTTTGGTCAATAACTGACGTGGATTTATGAGGGGGAATTCAATTGTTCTTTTTTGATGATTATGGAGATACATAAATCTTACTTTTTGGAGGACTCACCAAAAAATGTATACTCCGTGACTCGGTGCTGTCAGTTGAAATAGATTTTGGACAATAACAGATATCATAAAATGGTAATAATTGCAGACACATTTTATGGGTTTACTGTTCCACGACACCCTTAAGTTGTTGGTAATTATGCCTGAGAGCTTATTAATTGGTTCTATAGAGGGCTAAATTCTTCCTCCAGATCTTTATCACTTATAAAATGTATATTTCCCTCCTGCCTCCTGTATTTTCCGCAGCAGTCAGAGGAGTCCCTCCCCAAGTCCCAACCATGTCACCCCCAGCAGCAGCAGCACCCCCACTACGGCCTCCGCTCCCCAAAGTTCCTCAGCCCGGCCCTCTTGCTCCTTCACCCCCACCCTCGCGGTCCATTTCAATGAGAATCTCATCAAACATGTCCAGGGCTGGCCCGCGGACCACGCAGAGAAACAGGTTCGAATGTTTACGATGAGGCAGAAACCACTAATCGAGGAAATATTAACCTAGCTTACCCCTCTGCTCTGAGAGCACTGACTATTTGACCTTCTGTGTATACAGGCGTCTAGGCTACGTGAAGAAGCTCACACTATGGGAAGCATTTACATGTCTGAAAATTGCACCGAACTCAAAAATCTCAGATCTTTAGTACGGGTCTGTGAAATCCAAGCTACATTACGCGAGCAGAGGTGAGGGGGAGAAAATCTAATATCACAGGATTTGCCTACCTGTCATTTTGTTGATTTTAAGCTGGTGTAAAATGTTGTATTGTGTTATCTCTCCCTCTCTTTTAGGATACTTTTTTTGAGACAGCAAATTAAAGAACTTGAAAAGTTGAAGAACCAGAATTCCTTCATGATTTAAAAACTTAGGGTTGAGAGTTGGATGCGAGAGCGGGGAGGGGGAAGACCCATTGCACATGTTTGAAGCCCGGGAGAGGACCGTTCGTTGATGCTGCCCCCAGTCTTAACCGTTCAAAGCTTTGGTTGGGTTGGCATTGGACCATTGAGCTGGGCAGGCCAAGTGATAGAGGGAATTCAGCTTTTGACGTAAGAGGGGAAGGGGGTTGCTCTACAAGCAATGGTTTTCTGAAGACCCAGGGGGAAAAAATTGTAGATTTCTTGTAGATGTTATTCATGTTGTAAATATGTTTTGTAGATTGAAGCCATGGAAAGCCATGCCTATCAAAGCTTTTGACATCCAAACTAATCAACGTGAAGGCAGCTATGTTCACTAGCTAGCGTTTCCTCATGTTAACTTGTCTGCAGACTTCAAACTCTTTCTTGCCAATAGATCGTTGAACCATTGCCGTGAGCATGTGTGGTCTGCATGGAAGTTTTGGAAGATGTTTAAAAATAATTTGCAGCAAAATGGTGGTTATATTTGTTTCTATATTTAAATAATGGTCAACCGTTCGCTGGCCTCCATTTGATCTGTAATCGTTTCACGAACACATTCCATGCTTATTCGTTATAAGAGGTGCACCATGTTTGCTGGCAATGGCTTAGAGATCTATTTGCAGCTCCCAGTGGCCCTGCCTTTTCCAAACTGAAATGAACAGTGCCTGGTGGTGTGTTAAAGTGAAACAAGGCAATGGCCTGCTGCTTTGTGATCAAGGATCATTCCTACTGATAGTCCCCTTTGGCCTCAGCCCCATCTAGTGGCTGCCTAACACCTAGCACCTTATGATGTGCAGACACCAACAGTTGGTTCATCAACCCCTTTCTTTTCTTTTTCTACAAACTGCTGCATTTCTCCGGCCCTGTCCCTCCCTCCCTCCCTCCCTCCCTTTGCTTTGTTTTGTTTTACTTTCGCACTGTACTTTAACGATAAGAGTTGAAACCACCCTTGGTCAACCAAAAGTGCATTCCTATGTAAAGTGGTTAAAGTACTAATGGAGTTTAAGACGGAGTTCAAGGAAGAATATGTTTTATCAAAAGTTGCAGTGATGACTAGTATATCAAAAGATGTTGTACTCATAAATTATTGCTACACGTTTTCGTTTGCATCCTGTTGGTATGGAGGGACAGTGCAAGCAGCAGCACTGTAAAGTGGCAGGCGCCATGATTCTGAATACTAACAAACCTAGCACACCTGGGTCAAAGCAGTGCAATTAGGGGGTCACAAGGTCAAATGTGAAATGTATGTATTGTAATAAACATTCTAAATTCAAGCAAACACTGGCTATTTTGTGTTTTATCAGTATGTTGCTACCTTGTTGAAAGTCTTAATTCTATCAGCTGCTTCCCAATCTTTGACAAGCATTATGTCACGCAGTCTATTGATAGATTGATTGATTGGCACACCCAACTTCCATTGGGTGTCCTAAGGTGCAAGATACTGCGTCAACACATAAGATGACATTACTTTGTACTTTGGACAAAATAAAATCAGCTGCTGTAGAGCCAAGCAGTCTTTTCCCCTTTACTCATTAAGATATGTTCAACTACAGTGAGCCCATAAAGTTGGTAAATGTAGAATTTTCTTTGCTTTGGGAATTTGACAAAGTGATTCTCATTGATTTCATAGATTTAAAGAAAAAAAACCTGCAATAAACAAACACATCTTGAATTATTTATTGACCAGCAATAAGCTTAATTCCGGCAACAACTATACTATATGGCCAAAAGTCAGTTGACACTTGACCATCACACTGACCATTATCCGCACAAGTTTGTAAAAAATGTGCAATATCATCCTGAAATAAAAGGAAATAAACTAACTTTTATCTGAATATTTAAAAATCCCGGGTTGATTATTGAATAATTTTTAATTGGATATGTAATTATTAATCAATAGGCCTACCTAGTTGCATGTTATGAAATGTACTCTCATAAATACCAAGATGAATAGTAAACTGTTCGTATACACTGTCTTTTTCGATTAGATGACGTTAGCGTTGCGCAGATTGGTGACTAAGCGCGCATGTGTGTATATGCGCACAGAGTTCCCGGGCTGTGCGCCCCTCAGCCCTTGCCGCTCTAAGCAATTGCCCATCTTGCTTACGCCAGGATTCGTAACTGAGTATGGATTCATATTAATTACGGGTGTTTCACTGACTATTTAAAGGCAGCGTTGGTCATTACAAGGGTGGAACAAGACGCTCCCTTACGTGCGCAATGGTTCGAGTTGATTGTGATGTATAAAGGGAAACTGGCGTGGGATGTGCTTACACTGTTTAATACATCAGAATGTTTTGATTCACACGTGTAACGGTCGTGATTTGCTGCGTTGTGTTATTACTCTGACTCGCGTTATCCTAGTGCCAGTGAAAACTATCGCTCCCTCGCCTGTTTGCCTCTACCTGGGATCGAACCAGAGGTCTTCTCAACCTAGGTAGTGAACCACTCTCAGCTTAGGTAGTGGTTGGCATCGGAGGGTGCATGGACAAACGAGTAATTTTTGTGTTATGGTTTAACTCTAAATCAATTCTTACAACCTGATTATACATACTAAAATAACCTGAAGACTCTGTTTTCTTCAACAGTTCCACTGGAGTCAGTGCCCCTAACCGCCCGCTCGACCGTGGGAAAGGGTAAGATCAAGCGGTCGTATACTGATGACGGCGAGTTTATACTGGTCGGCGGTGACCGTTACACACGCACTTTCTGTGTTTTGTCCATACCCAATCTTTAGACCTGAATCCTACGCAAGGTTTTATAAATCAGGACCCAGGACTGTCACAACAGGACTGTATTGAGCTCGTTGGACAGCCCATTCCTCGGCGTTAATATGCTCTTTGCAGCTATAGCAACCACCACTCTTCTGGGAAGACTTTCCACAACATTTTGGAGTGCATCTGTGTGAATGTGTGGCCATTCAGCTAAGAGAGCATTGGTGAGGTTCAGGCACTTATGTTTGACCAGAAGGCCATTAATTGGCGTTCTAATTCCTCCCGGGTGTTACATTTGGTTGAGGTCTAGGCTCTGTAGGCCAATCGAGTTCCTCCACAGCAAACTCATCTAGCCATGTCTTTTTGGACCTCGCTTTGTGCGGGCACAATCATACTGGAACCATAAAGAGCCTTCCCCAAACTGTTTCCACAAAGTTGGAAGCGCCCAATTGACTAAAATGTCTTTATTTCCTGTAGCATAAAGAATACCTTTCACTGGAACTAAGGGGCCTACCCTTACCCAAAACCTGAAAACCTGCCACAGGCCATTTTCTCTCCTTCACCAAACTGTATAGTAGTCACTATGCATTCTGGTAACTGGTATTCTCCAGGCATCTTTCAAACCCAGACTCGTCCATCAGACTGCCAGATAGTGAAGCGTGGATCAATATTGCACTTTGTGTGTCTTTGAATGCTTTGTGCATTTCAAATGCTTAAGTGATATAAGGTGTCATGAAACAGTTTTGCTTATTCAACTTACAAGCAATGCAGGCCTTAAAACATGTTTTAGTTCAAGGTTACCTCTGTTTAGAATAGAAAAATGTATATAAAACCCAGCTGGGTAAATAGTCAAACCCTACTTCCTTCAAAAGAATAACAGCATTTGAGTTAAATAAAAGCTTTGGTATTGTAATTTGCACATTATTTTAAGAACATGGCTGGGATGTGATTCTGAGACCCTATACTATAATCAAAGCTTCAAAATGTCTGTTATTTTCAGGGCTCTACAAACAAAACGTTTATTGATTTGTTACTTTTTTTTCTTCAGAGTATAGCACTTACTTAAAATCATTCAATTTGACTTCATTTCATTTCATACTAACCATTATGTTATTTAGTATGATACTACTCAAGTTGTATCTTGAATGTAATGAGTATACTTTCTCTGAAAGTACATTTCCAACTTTGGCCGTGACAAAAATTATACTAATACTAATAGGTATTTCAATCAGGAGAGTAAGACTAAAAGTAGGCCTACAGCTCAACTCACTATCAAACCTACACCGTTTTGAGTGGGTCTTTTTCTTTTAGATTTGAGTGGAAGGTGTGTAGAAAAGGGCAGGGACATTTTTGATCGGCACACACTTCAATAACATATCTATGATAAAGAAATAAAGGATAAGGGAGCGCATACCCAACTAGCTTGTCATTGGAGACAGTTTTCACCTTCATATAACAGATCAATGAAAGGCGAGAGAAGGCTGGAGGTGTCAGAGGATGTGTCAGTCTGGCCCTCTTTAGAAGCCTGAGCCAACCTTTTTCCTTTCTATTTGTGCGTATTTAAGTCTTTGTATGTGCTTTAAAAGGTGATTAGCCAGGTGTATAGACTAAAGAATAGGCCAAAACACAATGCAATGTATGTTGAAAGATAAACGCAGACTACATTGTATTTCTACTCTCCACTTCGTGGCTGGCTCATTAGGATCTGTTGTTAGGCAAAAACAGCCTTCGGGATCACAGAGTAGAGTGACAGGAACTAGCCGGCAGACGCTGCAGACGGGGAGCTTCTTTGTCTTTTCAGCCCTCAGACGAGGAGACACTGAGCTCTCACCTCACACATACAGGTGTTACCAGTCGTTTACCTTGTGAAGTGAACCACAACCTGGGGTGTTAGCATTCCTTTAAAGACGTGCCAATGCTTACCCCCTCAGCATGAAAAGACACACAGTTTTGTTTTCTCACTAATCTTGTTCTTAAGCATGGTGCATCCAACTCATTAGCTGGTAGTGACAAGCAAAACAATGATACAGTGTGATGTGTTGTATGGCTGTAGAGAGGTAATAGCTACGTATATCAAAAATGAGTTGTTTCTGCTATTCACTTCAAGTTTACTGTAGACGTTTTTTGAGATATCAGATACTTTCGATGTCGTTTTTAGTTTACAAAAATGTCCTGTTAAGTGATATGCATATTCGGATGAATGGGCATAGCTCCGTGACACCAAGCATGCAGTGTTTACTTTGAGCTGCAGATGGTGGTATTCCATAAGACACCAGAGAACCCATATGCCTAGAAAATCTTTGGAGCAAGTTTAGCAACGTTTAGCAACACCTACGTTTTCATTTCGGCTGTCTTGAACTTCACAAGCTTGTTCACGGTTTCTCCTTCGGATTACAAAATAGACTACCTAATTGTCAACATAGGCCTAAATAGGGTCTCTAATATCAAGCCATTGCCAAAGTAGAGTCCATAGCTAGATGAATAAGTGCAAAATAATGCTAATAATTCTAATAATAATAATTACTTGGCACATCATACCAAAAGTTGTGTTATCATGTTATGTGTTATCGTGTTATCAATGAAACACTTACTTTAAATTGAACTAGGCTATGGCTAAAGCTTTGAAAGAGCCTTTAAGCAAAACAGGCTTGTGCCAGATTATTTTTGATTCCGTAGCCACCAGATTAAATCAGATCCCAACACTACTGCATACATGATACACAGTCTTCTTTAGTCTGTTTTTTCATTTCACAAACCTCTATCCTCTACATAGACCTAGCTATTTGGTCTGGACTATCCACAGCCATTTATTTATTTTATATTTTTTTTATTAAATATTGTTTGTGCTTAATTGGGTATATTCTGCAACAAAAAAGCAATTGATTCATTCAGATGGTTGCAATTAACTTCAAATGTTATGTTTTTTTTAAATAGACCGCCCTTGTTCCTTTGCCTATAATGTTCCCAATGCTTGCAGTTTTGGAGATTAACAGATAGGCCTAAGCCTATAGTGAAATTAAGTATTTGACCAAATTAATGAAATACAACTATATTGCCTAAGAATTAAGCATTCTTAATTCCCTGATGTTAAAACTACAATTATTTGGATCCTCGACGAACAACCATTCTAGCTCAAACTTTAGACCGTGTCAATATTTAGCCTTAAAGAGGACGAGTGATATTGATCTGTGTGTTTTGCATGGGATTGTTTAGACGGTAATTGAGTGTCAGTGTCTGTCTGTGTCGTCTCAGTGGCGCCATGTGCCTTTTTGGATTGCTAATTTCTCTAACCGCCTGTCCGCTCCGCCCATAACATCCATTCTCACAGCGCAGTTTCAAAGCAGCCAGCTTGCGTAGCCTGGGGAACCTGTACACTCTGGCGTCAACCTGACTGGCGACATGCAATAGGTAGCCTATAGGCAGGTGAAAAAAAAGACAGAAGTAGGCCTTATGGGGTTGTTTGCATACAGCCTAGCACTTTTGTAATTTAGTTTGTTGTAAAAAGTTAATATTATAAATGCACAGTAAGATTGAGAAAAAGAATTGGTCAAAACTACACTTTGTATATCGATTTTGATGCCGGGGCCAATGGAAATTAGCCCACAGTCTACATGGAAATTACTGTCTAATGTGGACATTCAACAAGGAGCTGTCCTGGCCAATGAAATTTCAGTGGGCGGAGCTGCTAGGCTACGTATAGCAGTCCAATCACTGGCAGATCACTTTAACTAAAGCTCATTGTGTAGTCCATCCGAAGTCTGTTTCAGAAGTGCCAGAGCAGTCTTATGGGCAATGTCGATACTTTATGCCATTGTAGGAATACAAGTGTGATGCATATCTGTCACTGAAGATGTATTAATTTGACCGTAAACATTTTTTGTTCTACACGGAATACTTATTTTCTTTTTTTGAGAATATAGGGAGACATTCCGTCTGTCCCTTTTACCACAATGTATTTCGGCTTGTAGGTAACTTCACATGACGTCCCTGATGTGAAGATACACTTTCATGGGTCTTCGGTGTTCGTGTTTTTCATAAAGGATTTTGACTGTACCCTGTCATCTGTTTCGGAATGCATCGTTTTACTTTGTAGCCTAGCTCTGACTTTTTGTTTGTGAGCTCAGCCCCGGCGGGTTTTGCTACAGGGTAAGACGGCTTGAGCGTAATTGGTCGTAAATGGATCGCCATTCCAGTTTCATTTCCATTTGGCTTCAACTGGAACTCTGTGCCATGGCTGTTCTTCTCACCAAAGGTATATCCCTACATATTTAAATAAATGTACATTCTGGTAAGGGTAGCCTATAGCCCCGGTTTCTGTTCGCCAGGCGGCAAATTGTCAGCTAGACTAAAATTCATTCTACAGTGAGCCAAGGTTGCAACATTTATTTCAGACTCAAGGCCTTATCCGAACAGCTCTTGTGCATTGAGACTTTGTTTTAATACAAACTTTATCTAACCATTTTATTATTCATCGTTTAGGCCTATTCTAAATCCGTAGTGCAATCGTACGCAGTTTAGGGCCAGAACTCTTAACGTGTACTGCAGTGTATCATTCAATGGTTTTTCATCATGCAAAATAACAAACTGATACTGATATAGGCTACTCATAGAGTAAGGCTATCTTTTGCCAATTGGGACTTCTTGAAAACAAAGATTACCCAGGTGCTATAGCCTATTAGCCAATACCTAATAGATAGCACTGCCTCATCTAGACCGGTGTTTACAAAAAAGGTGACATTCCTAATATGTATATTCGGTTCAGATTGCCGGCTCTTTTGCGACATTTCATTAATGCCCTAACTAACCTATTTGGTAGTACGTACCGGATAGACCAATACTAAAACCCAGTAACATAGTAGACAAGCCTACTATACTGTGATTAGGCAACTAGATTGAAGAGAGGGCTCTTACACAGGATAGTCGGATTAATTGGATGCGTCCAGTAGGGCTTTTTGAGTTTTGTTGACTAGTGACGACATAAAGTAATTACTAAAGAATTTACAAAGGTTCATGCGAAATTATTCTAATTATTTCTTGTAGCCCGTCAGTTTATTCCTATCTGTTGAAATTTTAACCAATGTTTAGGATACACGAAAGACATGTCCACAAACAGAGAAACCGCTAGAAGGAATGCTGGTCAGAATTTTTATGCACGTAGAAAGGGTACGGTAACATTTCGTCCTAACAGTCCAGATTAGAGTATGCATGGCCAACACTATGTTTGCGTGCAAACTGCAAAGCCAGAGTGCTGCACACTTACTAACTCCCATTAACAAGTTTCCATTTGGGTTGAATGAAAAAATGCTCTGCAAACAAACCACTAATTATATACTACACGCTTCCTGATTCATGAAAAAGACAAAAATACGTTTGTTGCTAGTTCATACACATTGAGGACTGTGCTTACGACATTTGGTTGAAACAACTTCCCTCTGTTCGAATGTGACATTGGTCCGACATATTACTAAAGATAAAGCATTGCAAAAAAGTAGGCTTACTAGAATAATGAATTCATAGTGTCATCATTAAGGCTAACTCTTACGAAAATCCTCACTATACTGATACAATGTTCTATCCCTTGTGCAATACTTTGATAAAGAGTGAAAGGAAATGTTTTACCAAGCTGTATTTATTCAGTAGCCTAATACATGCTTTTCCTTGTTTCTTCAGGAGAAATTCGGTGTTACTGTGATGCGCCTCACTGTGTGGCCACTGGATACATGTGCAAATCAGAACTTAACGCCTGCTTCACCAAGGTGCTGGATCCATTCAACTTAAACTCACCTCTTACGCACGGGTGTTTGGACCCTGTCGTCAGCGCTGCTGATGTGTGCAGCAGCTCAAAGACCACAGAAGTGTCTTTGGGGGGCATATCGACGATAGAATGTTGTCATGATGACATGTGCAACTACAGGGGCCTAAACGACCTTGCTCACACCAGAGAATCAACAGGTATTTATATAGATCAACACTTCTTTTTGCTCATGCCTATGTCACTCACTAACACATTTCTGAAACTCAAATCTCAAGGACATAGTGAACTCTTTATAGGATTGAAATAGCTTGTAATTATATTGCCAATGAACTTAAGTGTTTGCCCAGTCCAAACTGATTCCACAGTGCAGATGTTTTGACATACAGGCATAAACAGATCTCATAATGCTTTACAGTGAAGAACGCTCACCTTCCTTTCCTCTCTTTATAATTCCCACATTAGAGAACGGCAGTTAGATTAATTTGGGTTCAGCACAGCTACAGAGAAGGCAGGGAGCAGCTAGTTTACCTTAAGCACTTGGATGCAGATCAGATGTTTTTTTTTTTTTTGGATTGCTTGCGCACAGTGTAATTTTTCCACTGAGTAGGAATGTGACTATGTAGCATAAATAGCCCACAACAGAGTGCATGCATGGCATGAGTACTAGCTTGTGAAGTTATGTCAAAGGGCAGAGGGGAAAGGGAGTTCTCCAGAGGGGAATTCCTCTTATGACCCTGTGATGTGGTCTACCGTGTATGATCTCTGCACTAGTTTCTAGGTGTTTTGGGGTAAACCGACTCAGTCCCCCGCTCTCTCTCTCTCTGTCTCACGTCAGACCACAGCAGGTACCAGCCCGAGGGTAGCAGCCGCAACCTGATCACGCGGGTCCAGGAGCTGGCGTCGGCCAAGGAGGTGTGGTTCCGGGCAGCGGTGATCGCGGTGCCCATCGCGGGCGGCCTCATCCTGGTGCTGCTCATCATGCTGGCGCTGCGAATGCTCCGCAGCGAGAACAAGCGTCTGCAGGACCAGCGGCAGCAGATGCTGTCCCGACTCCACTACAGCTTCCACGGCCACCACACCAAGAAAGGCCACGTGGCCAAGCTGGACCTGGAGTGCATGGTGCCCGTCACAGGCCATGAGAACTGCTGTCTGACCTGCGACAAGATGCGACAGGCAGACCTGGGCAACGACAAGATCCTCTCTTTGGTGCACTGGGGAATGTACAGTGGACATGGGAAGCTGGAGTTTGTATGACTTTCTAATCTCCTCCCTGTTTCAGGCCACATCTCCTTTGTTGAGTTTCCCTTTTTTTACTTAAAAAAAAATCCCCACTTTATTTCGTCCATTTTACCAGTGACAGAGTATTCCATCTGTTATTTTTCTTAACGTAGAAAAAAAGACTGAACACAAGAGGTGTGGCTTTTGCTTATGGAGCACTTTACTTGAAATAAAAGGCAAACCAACAAGGAGTTGTATTTGAACTTGAGAGGGCAGAACTGTGTTGATGTGAGAGAGCGAGGGGGGGAAACAGCTCCCAGCCATGCCCCTTTGGATCCTGGACTTTGCGCTGAGTGCTGAAGGATTCTAAATCTTATTTGCACATTTGTAAAAACTAAAAAAAGAAAAGTTTGTTTTTGCCTAAAAGAAGAAGAATGTCACACTGACTCCAGGGTACAAAAAAAGTCTTTGAGGATTTAAAAAGTTAAGAATTCTGTGTTTTCACTGTAGGTGTACACACTCCTCTGTGTACATTTCTTGATTCAAGCTTATTATAAAGATTTTAAATATATATATTTTTTTCGGAACACCTAAAAGTGTGTGTCATGTTTTGGGTGCATGTTCGAAATCTGTTGCATCCAGGTTCAAATTTTAAGCCTGATTGTGAGTGAATGACACCAATATCCATTAAAATGACTTGCTATTTATTTTGGAAATTCCCTCATTCAGTTGGTGATGTGATAACTAAATATCGCTGTCTTTTTGTCTGTATGTCTTTATCTTTATTCATACATCTAATCACTCTCTGAATTATACCTTACTCAAAGTGCACAGATGAAAATCAGTTTCTCGTCCATGTTAGAAGTACACAGCCTGTCCTGACAGCAATTGTAAATTTAAGTTCATTCTTAAATTTGTTATAATGATTACATACTACCCCTGCCCTGTATGTGTGTGCAAACTTAACCTTAAGGCCTGGTTTTACATTGGTTTCTAACAGAGTAATCAGTCATTCTTGAATTTCCTTCAACGGTTATATATAGCTCAGTCAACTGCATGGATATGTCAAAATATTAAGAATATTATAGATTATTACCAATATGGTAATTGGTGGTAACAACTATGGCCCTGATCATCAGATTATATTGCACTGTGAGGGCATCACTACTACCTTATTTCCAAACACATTATGTCTCCAGTCACGTCTTATGTGAGTATGTTTTGCCCAGAGTGCGACAGTCTTGCCGTACTTGGGATAAACATACAGATCCTTCACCAAATCTTCATTTGAGATGTTACATAAACCTTCTAATTATGAGATGTGTGCACCTACAAAATAATTCACTCAAGCACAACGGTTGGAAAAGGTCATGCAAGAGCTTTCAGTGGACAACATAAAGTTCTACCAACAGTAAATAGTTTAGAGTGTAGGTCTACACTGAGGCGGACAGTTGTTTCTTTCTATTAGGGCTTCAGGAAAACGCAATTTCCACCTAACCACTTAATGGCAGCTTACATTAGCAAAGTTCAAACCACGCACTTAGCCTCTCCCAGGACTATAACCCTTGTAATAATAATAAGACCTTCTGGCCGGCCCAGCTAATGTGCCTTTGCCAGTTTCTGCTCCACCGGGTCACCTGCTGTTAACAGAACAAAGAAATGTTTCAAAGCACACACTCACCCACAAACACGTCCTTTGGTGTATCCACACACACTTTTTTTCTTGCCGCAGCAGCAGCACTAGGTGGCCGTGCTTGTTGTATTGACATGCACATTTAATGAGCCGGCCCATTGGCCTTGTTGAAAAGCCTCCAATTTGTTTTGAATGGACGACTCTAAATTGGCAGTGTGTTTTTTAATGGAGATTTTGAGTACCTTTCTGAATCCATTCAGATAGTTTCTTGCATGCCATGGGCAAGGCTCTCAGACACTGTTCCTGAGCCGGTGTGAAACAATATATGAAGTGTAAACACACATGGGACCTGTTAACACCTGCCCATAGTAATGGATGCACACTTCCCAGGGCAGCGGAGGTTTTTATTGGGTTGAATGCTTTTTTTTCTTCCAGTCTTTACCTCTCACCTCTTGCCTGGTTCACCATGTTAGCTGATTACTCTCAAGTATATTTGCCCCTGCCTAGGATAAAATGATATAATTTGTGTGTTTTCTCAATAGTATCAAGCATTGATGTGTTTGAGTGTGTGCGTCATAACATATGCACGCTGTGCAGACAGTGTTGCTGGTCTAAGATTTTAGAAAATACATTTACAGCATAGCATAGCATAATTACAACATAATAGCATTTCCGGTCAGTTAGACAACTCAGCCACGAAGGCGTTGGTGATAAATATCTTTAATAGGCCTAGACAAATTATATCAATCATCACTGAAGATTATTTAGTAGATTCCAACCAAAAACAAATAAAGATGTTTTGAAAACAAGCAAATATTCATTTTGGAAAACGTCTACTAAATTTACAAGTCAGAGACAGATATTTGTTTTGTCAATTAATGGGGTCTTTGGTTCGCTTTGATGACGGACATCCGTTGAAAGCAGGCATGATCTAAATATTTGGCCTTCACAACCAAATTCATTTCCTTCCAGTGGATAGAAACCTTAGGAGGGTTCTTATCCTTGTGTACTTCTCCATCTCAACATTTATCTTTGAATGTTGCAAGCATTCAGATACAAATCTCTCCTCACAGAAAAATAATAATGTTGGGAATGTTTACAAGACCGACCGGGACTCTTCAAGCTTAATGTCAGCATCTGTAAATAAAAAAAGTTTGATTATATTTAAAAAAAGAAGGCTTTTAGTGCATTCCAACGTACTAATGAAAACAGAATGGTCCAGATGAAATTAAATTACTAGGACAACCAGAAATGGCCAAAAATGTATTGTTTGTCTCACAATGAAACATATGTTCAAGATGGTGACCACTTAGTATCTTTGACCTTTGACAGTCTATGAAAGCATACTGACTCCTATGTTTGACGGGTGGTATGAACCCGAGCCCAAGTCCCAGAGTTAGGCGACAGGGAAGCAAGCTCAAAGCTGCAGGACCTTCTTCTTACTTTCTTCTCCTTCTTCTGACACGTGGTCCTGTTCTCTTTACCTTCTTTGTTTGCAGATAATATGGTGGCAGTGACAACAGTTACTATCATCGTCATCATCATCGTCAGTGCGGCTTTATTCACTCATACAGAAACACTCAGAAGCACTTCAATAAGACCACAGTACATAGCCGTTCAGTTTCCTCACAGAGAAGTTAAAGTTTCTCATTCATAGAGATTAATATTACCAGGTACTGTGCATGCAAAAAACATTAGCATGAGAGATGGAGAGAGCAGTTCTTCCTGTAAAATAAACACAATATCAAAAAGTATCTTTAGAAATAAGCCAGGTTGCGTGCATTCTAAGGAATAGTGATAATAGGTTTAACAAAGTGCCACTCCTTGGCAGCTCGCCAACCATACACCAGCAAGGATGTTCACCTTGAGTTAGCAGACGTAGCCTGAGGACTCTGAACTAGCACTCTGATGTGCCCTCACTGAAAGCTGAAATCCTAGGGATTACGAACCTGAAAGGAGAGATGGCTGTGTGTCTCTGGTCCTGCCCGAGATGTACTTTAAAGGCCTTCCGCAAACTATACCCAGTGTATCTATCACTAAAGTTCCAGAGAAGACTGTTTATTACTGGTGGAAAGACCTCAGTGTTTCTGGTCCATATGTAACCCAATGATGAATAGGATGGGATCTGGGTTTCGAAGCCGTAATAATGACGGCTTGTAGACTACTGCCCGACGCCACGGGCCTCTGTCTGGGACTTCTTTCTGTTCTCACAGTGTTCTTCAGTGGTAGGGCTTTGTCAAGTAGCACCCCATAACATGCTGATGATAAAATGTGTTGGGTGAGTTTTCACCAAGAAGACCCGCCACTGTAGACAGTCATGTGGCTCTTAAGTGATAAAAGCAAGTGAAGCGCTAAAACCCCTGTTTGACAAGATTCATTTATCTGTTTGTTTATGTTTGAGAACTTGTTAACTGACATGGCTACCTCTTGTTCAATATATGGCTTCAGGGCAAGTGAAATATGGCTTTCAGGGCCAAAATAGAAGAGTGATGTTGGGTAATTATTCTGGCTCTCTGGAGTGCTATCCAACGGTTCCTAGGGAATGCTGTTTAGGGAAAATGTTCTATTAACCATCTGAAATAAATGGCAAGGTGGTGATTGAGGCTTTAATAGATAGCACCTATATATATGGAAATGGTATTTCTATAGCTCCAGAGTTTTTTTGCTGGTTATGCAAGATATAACGTGTATGTTCTCAAACATATGTTCTCAATTTGGATGTATGTGTGACTATTTATGTATACATATTTATGCTTGTATACATATTTATACTATTTATACTTTTTACAACTTGAAATGAACCACGCTACTATTTTTGGAATGCATGGATCCTTATTTTCCAGTGATCCCGCACAGGAGGACTAAACTTGTTCAATAACCCTCATTGTTCCACCAACTCATTCCTGACAAATATTTAAGGGCTGGTGCCTCGCCCATCTCCCTTTCCCTAAGATCACCAGTGATAAGTGCCTATCCAAGAGAACCATTTCCCTCTTAAAATCCGGAGCTCCAAAGAGTTTCTTGTAAACATGATTCACAGTGCCCAGGGCCTCTCGTCTGTTTAGAGACTCTAGAGTGTGAGGATATACAACAAGTCCCTCAGCTGTGCACTGTCCTTCTCTGACGCCCAAAGAGCCTTAGGTTAAAGTGGCACCCAGTATCGAGGGCTTGGAACGGAAAAAACGTGGTGGTGTGTTTTTCTTGCAAGGGCAGGTGTAGGGGATCATCACTCCGACAAAACGTTTCGAGCCACACCTCTTTTTAATGACTAGTTTTATCCAGAAGCAGACAAACAAGGGCCCACTGTAGGCAGTACAATACTGATCTAGCTGCCTCATAACACACTGCAATGGCATTAACGTTCAAATCCTCCTTATCGGAGGAGCTCATCTCATCAGGAAAAAAACTACATTTAAACAGTCTGTAAGCCCCCCGCCCCCCACCACTGTACTTAGAGGATATGGCTTCAGCAAAAAAGGGAAGTTGACTTCCAAACATAAATATGTTGAGAAGTAGGTCAGTCTCTAGGGGTTAGCTTACAACTGGGCAGTGTAAACAAACAGAGGCCTTCCTCTGTCTGTGTCTTACCAGCCATTTTACTTTGTCTCCCTGCTCCAGGGAGAGAAGGTCCCCCATAGCCCGACCTCGGAAACCCTAAACTCTATCAGTCAGAGACGTGCGCGTTGTTTTGTGTGCGCATGTTTGCGAGTGCTTGTGGGTGGGTGTGAGAGAGTGAGAGGGTTTGCAGAGACCGAGAAGGTTGTACAGTTATCTCATGTTCCCACTTGAGGAGCCATGTTTGACTGACGACGGGGGGAAAAAATGTAGCAAATGAAGGAAAGCAAAGTAGCAATGGAGAAATGAATAGTGCCTCCTTCCTGCTCTCTGTCCAGCTCTGCTATTCATCATCTGGTGAAAGACTGTTTACTGCCAGGGTCAAGGTCCCAGGCATATGTTTACGGCCTCTCAGAAGAGCCATTGTTGTTAAACCTCAAACTGCTGCAAGCAACCGCCACACTAAAGATCATCTTGTATAAGGCACCCCTCTGCCCTCTGGCCACTGTAGGTCCATTTGAACCCGACTGTAAAGTTAAAAGCAAAACAATTACATTTAAAGAGCATTTGTGTTTAATGGTTTTTCTTATGCAAAATTACATATCCTTAAACGCTTTTCATAGTTTCATTTTCAATGTTATTGTATGCTTCCTTTGTTGACTAAACATTAGAGCACTGCAACATTTTTACTTTATAAAACTTCCAGTTACTGGAAGTAGAGTTTTTTTCTTGTCCCTTGTTTTCGGTGTGGGAGGTTATGAGACAACCGTTTTAATCTCTTTTTAAAATACCTTTTTGATAACCCCCTGCTTTCCCAACCTCCCTTTGATTCCCCTTTTGAGTAAGAAGAAAAATACTTCCATGACCTCTCCTCTCCTCTCCTCTCCTCTCCTCTCCTCTCCTCTCCTCTCCTCTCCTCTCCTCTCCTCTCCTCTCCTCTCCTCTCCTCTCCTCTCCTCTCCTCTCCTCTCCTCTCCTCTCCTCTCCCCTCTTCTCCTCTCCTCTCCTTTCCTAACCCGTCCTAGCCCAGCCTGATTCAGCTTAGCCCAGCCCAACCTAATGTCGTTCCCTGCGTCCTGTGTGGTTAAGCCAGTGGTGGCGCCCCTCATCTGGACAGCATTAAGAGTGAAAAGCACATTAAGCCTGTCTCCCCAACATTGGGCAGACCACTAAAAGTCTGGAGTGAGAGAGGGGGACTGGGGGGCAGAGATGGGGGCAGGCGCTGTAATGCTGTAGAGCAGCCTGTCCTGGGCGAACAAACATAATTCAGACCAGAGGTCAGTGGAGCACTGGAACCCCCGAGCCCCCAAGTCTGACAGGAAGTCCTGGGTTAACTCTTGTCTTGATCTGAAGCTGATTTTGGAGAGAGCGGATGGGATTAAACAAGGTAAACCCGGGTTGGATCAGAGAAAAATTATCGCGAAGAGAAATACATTTAATTGAAAGTACTGTGCAACTTTTCTTGGAATACTAAATATTAACCCGAATCTATCAAAGCATACGTTATCCTCTTAGTAATCTGCTGTGGTGTGTAGCTACACACACACACACAAATGCAGATGCACGCACACACCGAGTTAAGTTCAAATGAAGGTCAAAAGACAAAAGAGTAACACCTCAACTTCCACTCCATCTCAGATTAAACACAGATCTTGCTTTGCTAAAATATGTCCGAATAAAACAAAAATGTCAAGTGGTTATGTATTGTGTGCGTGCGTGTGTGTGTTTGTGCGTTTGTGAGAGTGTGTGTGGGACTGCAAAGTAAGTGTGCCCTAGCGGGAATGTGTGTGAACACATCGCTTGTTGCCGTAACCTTTCCGTTCCCGTGCCTAGGAATTCTTCATAAACCATTTCCCTGGTTTGGTTTGTGATATCATCCTCCTGGAGGTCAAACACAGTTATGGCTACAGTAATGCTTCTCTGGCACGTCAGATGTAGTCATCATCCCAAGGATAATGGACCAAATAAACGGCCATTGTGTTGACACATTCATTGTGTTCAGCGGGAAAAAAAGGTTTATGCCTCACCAAAGACATCTAAATCTTTCAAATATTTGTTCATTTGCAAGGCTGGGAAATACATCAGTTGCATCAGAACTAGTTACTGAAAACACAGTGCTTTTAGAACTGGATGCATCTTTGGGATTCATGAAACAGATTACTGGCGGGACTCAGGGTCCTTACATTCCCAGGAAAGTCCTACTAAACAGAACTACCATCACAATGGTTAAATGTAACATGCCCATATCCCCTTTCTACCGGTTCCCTGAGCTCCTTTTTTGTTTTGATGAAAATTGTTTGCCATCCTGTGGATGTGCTCATGTCTGCATGGTTTGTTAGCGTGTGAGAATGTGTGTCGCCCTCCATTTGGCAGCAGAGATCATGAGGCTGGAGGCCGGTGGCGAGATGGGAGTCAGTGGGACAGGCAGCCTGGTAGAAGGGATGACAGGAAACAGATGCTGCCTGATTAGTGGCGGCCAAGGTGATGGCAGGCAAACTGCTTCCGACCGGCGCAGGATTTGGCATCGGACCTTCTGAACACTCAGAAGATTGGATTCATTTTGATTTCTTAGTTACATTTACAGTAGTCTTGTGCTCGGACAGGCCGCCTGACCATTACTCAACCCTTCTGTACAGAAGATTCCGTTTCTATGAAAAGCTGACCTGGCAATCTGCTGTCTCGATCTATCATAATTCAATGATAGACTTTTAGTTAAATGGACAATCCTTTCTACATGAAACTGCTTGTTTTTTTAGTTCAGTGGTAATTACAATGCATATACAATTATATTATGAATATAACAAAACACATCACATTGAAAGTGAATTCATCACATGGAGAGGTAAGGTTGCTCCAACAGGTTTATATTCCTGCAAAGAGCCAGGTTGCCACCTGCATTCTTTAGGAAGCACACCAACGTACACTGAGTCGTTGAACTACAGAATATGCTGAACCCCTCGCCTTTGAAGTGCTATTATAGGACTAAGTCTGAGATTAAGACAAGGAAACTGACGGACCACCACACCTGTGGGAACACAAAAGGCTTCCAGGTAATCACCCATGAGATCACATGCCTTACACCTGTACTGTATATCTATGTCGCTGCACTCAAATCTATTTCTTTAATAATGTAAATCCTCCTGTCACTCTTGTATAATGCTCTCTGTCTTCAAGCAAAAACCCTATAGCTAGGTACAAAAGTCTGGAGTTTCATGTTGAGGATGTGCTTTGTGTGCATTCTGTGATGGATCAGAAATGTAATGGGGCCCACATCCATTGGGAACTGAGATGGACCTGTACCACTTCCATTGGTGCCATCAGATGTGCACTGGCATTGGGACTTGGCAATGACAAGAAGTGAGCTGGTATGCCCTGTGTGTGGCAGTACCTGCAGTATGAGCCTGATGGAAAGGCTTTTGCCTTCAGGTCATTAGCTGCTACTTGCCTGCCCTCTTCCCTTTCTCTTTCTGGACAGAGGGCGCCCAGGGGGTTGAGTCTGTAGCATAAGGGAGCCCAAAAGAGAAAGAGAGAGAAGAGGGAGGGGGGGGGGGGGGTTCTGCCATGTTGACATGCAGTGGGACTACTGGGTGGGCCACTTCAGACCCATCGAAACCACAACAGAACACCGCAAAGGCAAGAGATCCTTTATGTGTCACGTTTTCACTCTTACACAGTGAGAGAAAAGAGCGGCAGTGTGTGCCGTGTATTTGTGTGCGAGAGAAGGAAAGTTGTGCCTTCGGAGAGACACACATAGACAGAAACGGAGGGGACGGAAGAAAGAGGAACTGACTGAGGGAAGCCACGAAACAAAGGAAAAGGAAAGCAGAAAAAGCTGGTCAGGAAATACACAGAAGAGGGAACAAACACAGGTAGTCTGGCCCAAGGAGAGACAGGAAGAAAGCTCCAGCTGGAGGCAGAGCTCATTATGATATCCTGTTACAGCCTGGAGGAGTCTTCTTCTCCAACGACCTGCCCTCTGTCCCTTTTACACCTCTCCCTTTCTCTCTCTCTTCTCCCTTCTCCTTTTCTCTCTCTTCTCCCTTCTCCTTTTCCCTCTATTCTCCCTTCTCCTTTTCTCTCTTCTCTTTTCTTTCTCTTCTCCCTTCTCCTTTCTCTCTCTTTTCCCTTCCCTTCTCTTTTCTCTCTCTCTACTCTCTTCACCTTTTCTCTCTCTTCTCCCTTCTCCTTTTCTCTCTCTTCTCCCTTCTCCTTTTCTCTCTCTCTTCTACCTTCTCTTTTCTCTCTCTCTACTCCCTTCTCCTTTTCTCTCTCTTCTCCCGTCTCCTTTTCTCTCTCTCTTCTACCTTCTCTTTTCTCTCTCTCTACTCCCTTCTCCTTTTCTCTCTCTTCTCCCTTCTCCTTTTCCCTCTCTTCTCCCTTCTCATTTCTCTCTCTCTATTCCCTGTGTCCTTTGGTTCGACACTCCTCACTACCTCTTTCTCAGCTGTTAGTCTCCAGAGCTTCCTTTTGCCACGCCCAAGCCTTGCCCTTGATCTTTCCGCCCTTCTTTCTATAACCCTCTCTCTGTTTCTTCTCCATCTTAACCCCCCTGTCCCCCCCCCCCCACCCCACACACACACACACAACCCATCCTGCTGGCTCATGTTTATGCTCAGTATTTGTTGGGATTATATGACCAGACGTGGTTTTCCGCCATCACACTATCACATGCCATCACTTAGGTTATGAAGACAGCTGACAGTATGAAACCGATGCATCAGGGTTTGGAATGTATTAAAACACAAACTGGTTAACAGAGTTGTGACAGGCAAAGGCATGTAAACGTGGCACTGCTTTTAGAACGGGAGTGCTGACATTAGATGGGGTAGAGGTCTTAAATGTAGAAGACGGACCACACAGAGATTGGTTTAGAAACCGTAGCAATGAAAGCTTTTATTTTGTGGAGTTCTTTAAGAGCAATTTACATCTATAAAATCAGCTGTTTCCTTCTATCTCTCCTGATTAGAAGCCACAGACCCTTTACCCAAAATGTAATTACATGCAAGTTTATGAGATTCATTTTGCGAAGCAAGGGTTACAACTTAATTGGATAAAATACATGCACAAAGCATTGGCTGACGTGTACACCCCCACACACACCCATATACACCCACACAGACACACACACAGACACATGCAGACACACTATTTAGGGCTGTGTCAGGGACTGGAAGACATACCAGACAGAGGGATTATGTCTGCCCCAGCCAAAACAGGACCTGCTTGTGTTTTCTTTCAGTCGCAGCTAAATGAAATAGCACAGGGCCTAATTCTATCAAGTTATTATAGCGGTCTCGGTAAATTTCTGGCTTCATGCAGGGAGGCTTACACTGGGTCTAGACTCCACTTAGCCAGCCACTTATCAGCTAAGAAGTAAAGAGACGTCTCTGCTAAATGTTACAGAGCGTGGCGTCAGATACAGAATAGGCATTGACCACTTCATGTGCCCATGGAAAAAAAGTTTCAAAATTTGAAGCGAATCAGGCTACTCTATATGGGCTTGTTGTTGTCAGTAGCCAGTGAATAAACATGTTTTAGCCAGCCAATTTGAAATCTCACAATAGTAGTGCTTTATACCAATGGAGCCTGTGAGAATGAAGCCACTCTCTCTGCATGTCAAGGAAACTCGTTGTAGTCAGCGAGGACCAGCTGCATTGATGATGCATGACAGAGGGTATTTAGGAGGTAGGTTGGTATCATCGTGAATCCTCACCTTTCCCTGTGGAGCTAAATCAGTTAGTTGTCTCAAACCAACCCCAACTCATCTGTGATCCTTCTCAACCTCCAATGTCATCCCATTGCTATCCTCCAGCCGAGCGGTGATGTAACCGCAAAGGAACTCACCAATCACCTGTTCAACTGCCAGAGACACTTGTTGTTAGCATAGCATGCCCTTTGAGATAGCCTGAGAACGTTTTACCGTGGTAATTAGGGTGTGTAAACACGACTGGAGTCATGCACCTGGTGACAGAGCTGTCTTCAAACAGGCACGGCACACGCAGTCACTCATGTGCGCACACACACACACACACACACACACACACACACACACACACACACACACGCACACACACACCTGGAAAGGGGAAGCTGGCAGCTGACAACTGTCTAGGTGTTGATTATTTTCCTGTGGTCTCTAAACTGAGAGACACGGAAGTGGGACAACAAGGAACCCAGGTCAGCAGTTTCACGTCAGGGATGCACCCTGCAGAACGATAGCACTCAACAACAATGCCACACCTAACACCGTGAGCGCTGCACCATGGCAATCATTTCTGCTCAAAGTTTTGCTTGAACAGAAGCTTTCCACAAAAAGTGTGTAATTTCAGTAGCTTCAGACCTGTCATTACCGCAAACTGGTTTCAACCAGCTCATCAGGACTTTTTGACTCCTAAAAACATGTGCATTGTTTCTGTGTTAGGCCATATCTCTTTACTCTTTGAATAAAAAAGGCAGTATTTCTGATATATATATATATTTTTTTACTTTACTTTGCATTCTAAAAAGATAAGAGAAAAACTGTCTTCCTTTGTTTCAGCTTTCCAACTACAACCCACAGACAATGATTTAGATTCACTAAACTCTTAAACTCCAACCACAAACAAACCCTTAAGAGTTCTGCTACTGCTCAGAAACTTTTACAAAGACTGGATTCTTCTGAGCAGGGTCGGTCACCCTTTCATTTTTACCTGAAACCCCCTCATCTTCCCTCCATCCCTCTTCTCATTATTTTCCCCTCTATCATTTTGCTGATGGCTTTGTTCTATTGCCAAGCTGTAATGGCAAAAGAGACTAAATAGCTCTTAGAAGTGTTTACAGAGACAATAGCTAGGAGGGTTATTTGCACATAGGCTGGACTTTGCAAGGTAGGATGTCTGTTTACGTTGATAATAAGGTCTGCAGTCTTTAGGGTATGTTGCGTGGGAACAAATCGTCGTGTATAATGCAACCTTTTAAGACGTTTTGCTGAAGGTTTGAGGGGTACTATCACTTGATGCATGATTGTGGTTTGGTGGCCACATTCCAACAGCTGAGAAGCACTCCAGATGTTCGTAGGAGTCTAGTCGTGCTCTAGTATAGAGATAAAGTTGTCTCTGTCCAATTCTGATTTCAAAAGGCTCTCTGCATATAGTCACAGCTAAGCAACAGGCCCAGTTGATATATTGGTAGAAACAGCTTCAGTTAATGCCAGCTATTTAACTCATAGTAGCTGACATATGTTATGGCCTCACTGTTTCCATCTTAATGCAGCAGCATGATGTCAAACGGTAAGACGCCAACCATGCTCAAGAACATAGGCTCAATCTCTCCTCTCTTTTTCTCTCTCTTTGTTTCTCTCTCTGTTAATCTCTCTCTCTCTCTCTCTTGCTCTGTATCTCTATCACACAAACACACAGGCACACACAGACACAGACACATACACGCACCTCTTGGCCAGTAAATGCCACATTATACCATAAAACAGGGCATTACTCGGGACACAGCATGTGATCCCCATCCAGGATGGAATTCTCCTATTGTAATTGGTCAAAGGGTACAATGCGTAAGGCTGAGATAGATAAGATAGATATATTGCTAGATAGAAAGAGAGAGACAGAGAGAGAGAGAGAGAGAGAGAGAGAGAGAGAGAGAGAGAGAGAGAGAGAGAGAGAGAGAGAGAGAGAGAGAGAGAGAGATGGAGAGAGAAATAGAGAGAGTGAGAGAGAGAAATGGAGAGAGAAATAGAGAGAGCGAGTCCATGAGAGAGAGACAAAAGAAGATACATGTAAACAGAAAAATACAAAGAGAGAGTCTGTATGGCAAAGTTCCTCTTTATGAGAGCGATGTGTACTAACAGTTTGACAAAGATTTTTTTTTTTCATAGTTAAAAAAGGCATAACCTTCCTACACTGAGCATGCTGAAAAAACAACGTGCATATCTCTGTCTGGTTAAGTATGTGCACATGACATGCGTTGACATGATTGTAATTGTATGCTCTTTTGAATTTTTTGCTCTGAGTGTGCAATTAGTTTGTCAGAGTTTGCCTCTTCTCTTTCATTCTATCTGTTGACCGAACAAGAACAAGTGAACGGAAGGACAAAAGTAAGCAGAGAGGAAAAAAAGAGGAAGAAAAACAGGGGCACCAACAAACGTCCATGTCAGACAGATACTGACCAAATATTTACACTTCAGTCCAGTCGACTCCCTAGGAGTCCAGGCTAATGAAAGAGGAGGGCTATTTAGAGTAGGTGTATCCATCTCCAAACAACAGGCTTGAGTTTGTTTACCACGCGGGTAGGTGGAGTGGCTGTGGGGCAGGGAGTGGCTCCCCCAAGGGGAGGACTGGGGTGGCTTGGTGGCTACTCATCATGTAAATTCTGTTGACATTTGCATCTGAGAACCCCCCAGGGATGTTTAGATTCAGTCCTTCATCAACTCCCACTGACCTGTGAGCCATTAGCAATGGCCGGGCTAACACGGGCACACACACACAAGTACACACAAGCACACTCGCACGCGTATACACACGCACTTAGATTTTGGGAGCTCTTGAAAGTAAAGCATGTAAGGACATTTAAACAGTAGCTTCACTGATTGTCAGTTGGAAAGACAGGCTGGTTTTTGGACCACACAAACATACACACATACAAAAGCGAAGGCAAAGGCAAAGGCAAGGACAAAGACACACACACACACACGCACACACGCACACACACACACACACACACACACACACACACACACACACAATTACCCACACAGTGCCGCAAATTGTAGAGCACAACTCACGCAACAAGTTCAAACATTTAGTCATACAAATCAAGCTGTGTTATTTGTGAGTAGGCACGACCTCCTAAGCACTCTGGAAAACACAAAGCAAGTGATTGGAAAATTAATTGATTTGCCCCAAGGTGCATTCCAGCACGGCGGGCCACCATTCCCCAACTCCCCCCAACCCTCCCCTCTCTGTTTAGTCACTTGGCTAAACGCTCTGGCTCTCTCAGCTCCTGTCTCCAACAGTCAGGCTCCGACGATGGGAAGAGAACCAGTGCCAGCGGCCACCACATTAAGAGACGGCGAGTTTGTCTGTAATGGTCCCTCTGCACCAGAGGAAATGCCAACACACTCCGCTGTGTCCCTGCTGGTAAAGGGCTGTGCTCCCCATTCAATCGTCCAACCTCTCCTTTCACTGGTTCTCACCAGAGGTTCACTCTCCCGGTTTGTACCTTTTGGCAAAGTCTACCTCCCTATAAACAAAATGCTACGTCAACTCTGAGTCCAACACAAGCACAATCACGTACACATAAAACTACACACACACACATACAAACCTGGACACCCCCAACACTTGCACACCCGCACTCAAACGCACTCAAACCTAAATATCCTATGGAGTTGCATGCTTTCCTTCATCCACGTCTTTAAAACCTTACATTTGTTAAGTCTAAAAAGCAAACACATGCCTCCCAGCATATCCCTGCTAATTCACTTTTATGCACTGACCTGTATGGATCTGTTTAAGGGCTTTTACAATGTGAACTTGACTTTTTTGTCTTTTTTTGGCATGTTACTTTTTTATAATGCACAATACTGGTCCCTTGGCCAAAATACACTTCTTAGCTGGCTTCCAAATGATAAATCAAATGAAACAGGAGTTGATTCAAGACAGTGGAAGCCAGAACTACAAAATAAAACAACAGTGAGCCATTTCAATGGGTTTAGGAATAATCCAGTTACAGCGTGTTCAATGGAGCTAGTGATGTAGCCCAAAGCAGTGTGTAACAAACAAATAAAGCATCCGATTGGGAAATGTATCTACAGTGCCTGCCTGTATTCCTTTTTGTTAACCCCCCCCCCTCCCCGCCCTCCCCCCACCACCCGCACCCCCGCTCTTTCTTTCTCCATCCCTCTCTCTCTGATCTCATGTAAAAATATTATCCCCGCCACGTTTGAAAGTTTCCGCAGTGCTGTAATGTTCTCCATGGCAATGCTTCCAGTGTGCCACCATCCACGGATGGACAGCTTATCCTGCTTTGATAAGTCTATCGCCGATGTGCTTTAGATGACCTAATGTGTAAGAAATCTTGTAAGCCGTAAGCCCGCGTAGTCTGTCTGGCTTAGAAACCTCTCATAGTTAAAGACATAACAAAAGAAGAAGCATCACCCCCATCACGGAGGAGCTGGCACGCTGTTGGCCTGGGCCACAGAACCGTGTTTCCACGCTTCGAGAGGAGTTGAGGAGGAGCTTTCACCATGGCCTGACCCTTGTCTCGGGCCAGACAGCAGGCCAGAGATGTATGGTGCCTCCAGTGCGGCCACTTCCGTCTCTGATTACTGATAGGAGCTATCTGTGGAAAGACAGAGAGCTACAAAGCTGGATCACCGTGACGACAACCATTAGACTCAACAAAGTCGCAAGTGGCCGTGGCCCTCTCGGCATTCCTTGGCTCTTGCCAATTTATTTTGAGGTGGCACGTCAATTCCCAAACACAGCACACGTGTCTGTGGGGGTATCGCGTCTGCAGTTTTGCCAGCAAGACTGTCTGGTTTCCTATGGAACTCCGCCGTGGGAAATAATACAAATAATAAACAGGATAGACATACACACATGCAAACAATACACACACACATAGACGCGTAGCCAGCATTGGGACTGTGGCCCATGGATATCTTTGGCACACGCCTATCAGAGCTGCCCGGGTCTGGGACTGTGGATAAGAGAGGCTGAGGCTCGTCCCTGGGGAGGCAGTCGTTCCCCTGGCCCTGTCTGAAGATAAGACCGTGAAGTCCTCCCAATACTCCTCCTCTCTTTCTCTCTCCCTCTCTCTCTCCCTCTCCCTCTCCCTCCCTCTCCCTCCCTCTCCCTCCCTCTCCCTCTCTCTCCCTCTCTCTCTCTCCCTCTCTCTCTCTCTCTCTCTCTCTCTCTCTCTCTCTCTCTCTCTCTCTCTCTCTCTCTCTCCCTCTCTCTCTTGCTGCTCTTTGCTGTCCTCTATCTGTTGCCTCGCTTCTCTCCTCTCCTCGTCTCTGTCACCCCCTCCCCCCAGTCTCGACCACTTTCTACCCAGGTCACTACATACTCTTCACCCTCTCTGTCTTCAACCCCTCTCCCAGCGCACTCTGCATTCCAAGAACTGGAGTAGGCGAAGACAGAGCGCACATGAAAGCGGTACACAGTGCATTTCGAAATGGGAATGTTTCTTCTGCGAAAAAAATCTCCCGAAAGGATGCATCCTAAATTTAGCTGGTTTTGTTGTCCCCTTTGTGTACACAGATTTTTTAAGAATAATCCCCCCCCCCCCTAAGGTGGAGAGCCGACAGACTAAACAAAAACAGGAGTGGAGCAGGTGGAGCAGGAGTGGTTTGTTTTGTGAAAAATAAAATATTATTAGATGTGACCAAGCCTAAGTTTATATTCTGTGGCAGTCCAACAAATTCCTCACGGCTTTTCAGTTGCAGTGGGGGCCTTCTCTACAGTAACCCCAGACTCACCTCTCTGTGCTACATTGGGTCCGACGAACTACTCTGCCCCAATAATGAGATCATTACCAGCAGTTAATTAAAAGCGATGCGTCTTCTAAAACTTGCCCGCGCGTCGCATTGTTTCCAAACAATTGTGACCCTTGTGAACGTCCGAGGATGAAAGGGCTGAGCCAAACGGAGTAGAATGGCCATTGTCCTTCTCCTGAGAAACTGTCTTCTCCTAGCCTTTCAATGAATTCTTTGTCTGTGGTGGGGCGTCCCTCCAGGGTTCAAGGGGGATGCTGCCATGCACAGCCTAGTGGCCCTGGGCTGGGGATGTAGACCAGCAGAGTTGGCCTCGTAACTATTAACAATTGTACTGAATCAGAAACGGGCGGGTTGATGATGATTGATGGGGGGGAGTGACCAACGGGAAATGCACACCTGCTTGTTTGAAATTATCGTGAAAGGTGAACAGAAGGGAAGACAAGATAGCACATACACACACACACACACACACACACAAAACAATTCAATATGGACACAGAGTCAATAGGTGACCCTAACAGGGTGTATAGGGTTACAGTTTGTGTCTGTCCCTGATTGTGCCACGCTACAAGTTTGTCTACTGAACCTTTTTTTTAAATCCAAGTTGTTTATTGACTTAAATGTACTTTGCTATTGCTACTGTAATACTCTTTCTATATTCAAGTAAAATATATCGGCTACATGTCTGCCAAGTGATTATGTAGTATTCTGGACCCCAAAGCGTGCAGAATTATTTTCCTTTCTCCCTCTATCTGTATGTATGATAACACTGGAAGACATACCTTCCATAGCTGTGTCAGTAACAAAAGAGCCTTACTTGTTATCTCATGTGTGTTCTAAGTTCTCGCCCCTGGCCCTGGAAAAGGAACAAATCCTCCAGACTCGTGGGTTGGAGATATCTTGGACGTGTCTGCGACCTTGGGGACAGAGCTCAAGGTTGACCTCAAGGACACCATCTGCTCTGTTTCCAGGGAACCGCAAATATAGAGCCAGCTGGACGGCTCTACACGTGGGCAGAAGCCTTGGGAGATAAGCCCTGGCTTTGGGAATCAAACAGGTGGCGATGAAACATCCTTCAGCGCTGAAAAGGATTCTGCAGGGACAATCCTCAAACACTGCACGTTAAACGTTGGTTGAAGGTCTTGTGGCGAGCGTTTAGTTGGTGAGGCCAGCCTCGGGAATCCGATAGGGTGGGATTCTGATCTTCTCCATGCCGGGGGTGTCGATGTCGTGAGACACATCAGATGTGTCCATCGAGGTCGAGCTGAAAATATGTCCCGGTTTCGACGCAGTAGCTCCTGGGGAAAGCTTGGTTCCACGTGGGACCTCTGGGACCACCTGGGGGAGAAACTGAGCTGTCCACGCCGGAGGAGCGTGCCATGGGCTCATGCCAGCCCTTTAGGAGATTTAAGTAGTATATTTGTAGAGGTTTCCCCCTACCTGGTTGGCCAAGAACTTGCACTCATTGGCGAGAGCCAGTACCCTGTGCCCGGACTGGAAGGAACCCGTCTGGGCTCCTCAATTATACAGGCCTGCCTGAGTCTTCTGGGCCCTCTCCATGTGCTCTCGCGCCATCGGCCAAATCTGTGCCATTCAATGATGCGTCTTCTCAATGTCCTCCATGGCCGGCAGGTGGGGTGACGGCTGCTGATCCTATGCCTCCTGGGCTAGGTCCAGGAGTCCTCTTGGACATCTTCCATATAGCAGCTCGAAAGGGGAGAACCAGGTGGAGCTCTGTGGCACCTTCTGGCAAACCGTCCGGAGGCTTGGCTGGGTGAGTCCACTCGAACGCAGAAGACGTCGCCACTTTCAACCTCCACCAGGGGAGCTGGGGTCCCGCCTGTCCCTTCGTTGACGTAGGCAGTGGAGGAAGCCCTGGGTGGGTCTTTTGCTGGCCGGTCTCGGGCTCGCCCGGAGAGCCCCCTATGTCTCCTGCTCAGGCAGGAAGTGTGGTTGTGGGTCAGACCCGCCAGGACTCAGCTGGTCTACTTTTGGGCTGCACGGTTGTCCCTGTAAGCCTGGTGGACAGGGGAATCCTGTCCAATCATGAAAAGTAGTGGATGCTGGAATTTTGGCCAATCCAGGTGGCAGGGTGTTCCCTGGTAGCGGTGTGGACCCAGGAGACAGAAGTATTCACCTGGATCCCCTCCCCCACCAGCTCCATTATTACCAAGGTCACTGCACTTCCAGAACCCACTAGGGCTTCTCTGTCCTGCCTGTTGATCTTCCCTGCATTCTGGGAGTCCCCCCCACCACCCTGGGCCCAACAGCTGTCAGAGGAGTTGCAGCCCCTCGCTCTGGCCACCGAGGACGAGCCACTCCTCATCTCGATTTCCAGACCTGGGCAGCTACAGGCGAGGTGCCCCTCCTGGGAGGATGGCCGGTTGGCAGGGTCTTGGTTCCTGCATCGTGGCTGAGGTAGTGCTCCATCCCTACTCCATCCCTGCTCCATCCCTGCTCCTGCCTTCGGCCCCCCCAGGCTGCTGGGCAGTCGGTTGCGGGGGGCCTTGGTTACCTCCCAGGTTTCTTCCACTGGGGGTCAGCTGCCCGACCGCACGAGACCCTGCGTGATTCGGTAGGCTTCCACCACGCTTACCAGGCCCCCGAAGGAGGCCAGCTGTCGAAGGCTGACGGGCTGTTTCATCTCCAGTGGGAGGGCTGGCAGGAAGCAGTCGAGAACCACCGATGCGACCTCTCGGGTGGGAAGTGGCCTGCCCCTCCACAGCCGCGGTAGGTCACTCATCTAGGCGCGGGGCTGGACCGCCGGTTGGAGGCGCCACTCCCTGAGTTTTCGCAGCCGTGGAGGGAGAGACCATACAGGGCAAGTATGTCACCCTTGAGGAGTCCGAAAGTCCTCAGCCTGGTCAGGCCTCAGGTCGTGGTAGGCCTGTTGGGTCTTCCCGGTCAGGAAGGGAGCCATGTACCCAGGCCTTTTGTCGTGGGGCCAACCCTCTCGGACAGCCGTCCTTTCGAAGGTCAACGTCCCCACGTCGTCCCCCTCCTGCAGGTGTGCCAGGCACTGGGTCGGCCGCGTTTCCGGTGGTGCTTCTGTCCTTCGGCTGAGCCCCGCGGCGAGCAGGGCATTATGCCGCCTCTGTTCTCCTTCTCTGTGAATGTGGAATGCCAAGGTTTTCAGGTTTAATTATTGTCTTGGTGACACCTTTAAACACCTAATGTGTAATGTGGCCTGACTTATCCTGTGTAATAACAGCAGAGTTGTCCTGCAGAGCAACAAGAGAGCGACGTGTGGAATGCCAAAGGTTCCATCTCGAGTTCCTGCCTCTTAACCCCTAGTGAAAGGCTTCTGTTGGCCCTCTGCAGAGGTGAGTTGGGCCTTTTGTCATTCCTCACATTCTCCACTGGTACATAAACAGGGCCACAGGTGTGTAATTAGGGGCTAACCTATCCTGTTCAAACAACACAGTGACATGATTTACACATGTCTCTGAGACCCAGTGGAGCCGGCTCCTCCAAAACATGGTTGCTCACTCTCTCTGTAGTTTAGTCCTCACACAGAATGCGGTGAGCGTTCAGAAGAATGTGTGAGAGCATCCATTCCATTCTGTTGGTACTCGACCCGTATTGCTCAAGATTTGCGTGAGTGGGGGCTTGGTTGTGTGTCGCCAGGACATATTTGAGGTTATTAATAGCTAGCTAATTTGTTTGCAACATACATATAAACATACACATAAACTGTATGTGTGTCTGCTAGTTCTGTGGTTGCAGTATTGCTGTTGTCATTATTTTTACTATTCACCATCATTATTGGTGAATCTATTTTTACTTGTATTATTAGCCTAATATGTGTTGTGTTGTGTCCCATATGACCAGAGAATCCTTTATACAGAACACTTTGATAAAGAGATTCTCTTTTTCAAACAGTGATATGTAAAGGCTGTTATAGTATATATACATACACATGTTATATATATATATATATATTTCATGATGCTGTTTATACTGATGATAATGAAGATGAAACGGACCCTTACCTGCCTTATTTTGTGTGCATGTGTGTGTGTGTGTGTGTGTGTGTGTGTGTGTGTGTGTGTGTGTGTGTGTGTGTGTGTGTGTGTTGGTGCATGTGCCTGTCTGTGTGAGAGTCTCAGTGGGTGAAAGGAAAGAAGTTTAAACCGTCAACCCCTGAAGCATTTCATAGAGTGTATCATGACCTACCATTTTGTGAAGGTGATAATGGATGCCACACAAAGCTTTTCATTTTGTTTATCAGGGTGGGAAGCTGGAGAGGGATTTGGCCTTTCAACCTGCCATAAGCCTACGTTGAGAAACACCCAAAGGCATATTGTATGGCATTCTATGACTGTGGCCCTTTTGCTCATAATTCAAGACAAAGGAGGTTGACGTGATTGAAAGACACGACATTGGTTGAAGTTTTTTTGTGGTTTCAGGGAAACATTAATAAGGCTTTGAACAGCTTCTAAACAACATTTTGAATAAGATTGTAACTATGGTATGTATTTAATGCAGATATCTGTCTCAAAGAGTCTTTCATTAAATAAATTAGATCAGTCGTCATTACAAAATTGCATTTGCCCCACAAGAAAAAAAGTGTTGTATAAAAGAGATACATGTTTAGTTGTTCTTAAATATGGTACCCTCCTAAAACCATTATGTCCCACTGAATAGTTGATTCAAACAATCTTTTATCTGTTTTTACTATTTTAAAGACAAGTTATTTCCCTCTCTGAAAGGGAAGGTCTTCTGCTGTGGCTTTGAAAAGCTTCCAGTGAATAACTTAAAAAATGTCATATAATTTAATTTATTTTTCTTCTTCTGAGGGGCCCTCATAAACAAAAGTGCTCTGAACTTGTAAGGCCAACATCTGTTTGTAATGCCTTTCAATTTTGGGTACTGGGCAATGGAGAGGGGGAAAAAGAAAGCGAATACTACTTTGTGCCATCTGATATGGTCCCATTCACACTCAACGAAGAATAGGGGGATAAATCTCCACTACACACAAAGAAAAATATATATGTTTTTTATGTTTCCGTTAGGGATCCAAGTTGATATGGCATCAATTATATATTCCCCATTGGGTTAAAGTGGAGGAGCAGACCAGGCCTTTGTTATGAGTGTTTATTGGAACTCAAACACACTTTCTCTAGATTTTCTTTTTCGGTTAACAATATGTTCTGCACTGTTCTTCCCTGAAGTTCCTATATCAAAGAGGCTACACTTAGTCACTTAGCTGCTTTATCTTTCTAGTCAGCGTCTTTATTTTAAGACACAGCAGTTCTCCACAACCTTTTTCTAAAACATCCTTGATTGCAAATAGGAGTGTACTCCAGGAAGCTGCTGTTTTCTTTCTGGCTAAGAACACCCAGTGGTCATCTCAACACTGTTGGTGCAGTTGTTGCCGTGTCATTGATCGGAAAATGTGTCATTGATCGGAAAACGAAAACAAATACATTGCTGTATTTTATCTTAAGTAATTTTTCTTATAATTTATTGATTATTATTATTTTCTTTTGATTACCATCCCTGAACATGAACACGGAATACAACCAGAGATTTTTATTTGTGCCACTCCGCTATCAACAGTTACGCGTCACCTCTAAGTTACTTTGTGAAGTAAAATCTTTCTATCTCTGACAGACACATCATCATTGTTTGACAGTGCATTCTAGACTCACAGCAAATGTTCAAAGCTGCTTACAGTGCAACGGACGGCCAGTTGTAGAGTTATTCTACAGCCTGTTTTCCCATATCGGAGTGTCGTCCTGTCTGTGGGGAAAAAAACTATAATCCCAGAGAAAAACAAAAAAGGTATAGAGTCAAATATCTACTGGGGGTTTCTGCTTCAACAGCTTGACTGAACATGAATAGCCTTGCCCACTAACCTGTGGCCTTCTATCAAGCAGAGCGGTTACCATGTTGTTAAACTAGCCAGTAGAGGCCATGATTTGATATGACTGCGTGCACGGCCACTGGCTAGGCTAAGCTAGGGCAGGCTAGGCGCTGGGTTTGGCTGATTGATCTGGTGAGGCACATCAGACAGTTCCAGCTGGAGATCAAAGGCTTGCCTCTCCTAAGCAGAACAGGGAGCGTTTGAGAGAGAGAGTGGGGGGAGGAGGGAGGATGGTGGAAGGAGGAGGGAGGAGGGAGGAGGGAGGGGGGCAGAGGGAGGATGGAGGAGGGAGGAGGGAGGATGGTGGAAGGAGGAGGGAGGATGGAGGAGGGAGGAGGGAGGGGGGAGGATGGTGGAAGGAGGAGGGAGGAGGGAGGAGGGAGGAGGGAGGAGGGAGGGGGGAGGATGGTGGAAGGAGGAGGGAGGCAGGCAGGGAGTGCCACGGCCCGCCCCCGTCTACAGGGCCAGATGTTTGCTCCCCTTCCCTCCTCGTCCCATCACGCTTGGTAATTGCTCGGGCGCACCGTGGGCTCCGTCTGTACCCCCTGACATTAAAGTGCTGCGCCCGGCGGGGAGCGGGGCTCCGCGGGGCTTTGAATTAGCCCCGACCACGGCAGCCGCAGCAGCGGCCCGGCGTCACCCCGGGCCGTGGCCCGGCGTCGAGCGCGGAGCCAGAAGCCGAAGCTGCGGGTGGGGCTGGCAGTCGTGACCTGCGTGCACGGCGCATGGGCTGGGAGTCCAGAGAGGGACTGTGAGTCATCGCCAGCCCCAGGGCCTCCTCTCCTGGCACCAGGCCTGCAGACTTGCCTTCATTACAGGTACACCAGAGCACAGGGCTGAAATTAGGGAGAGCACAGGGACAGATAATGACAGGGCAAGGCAGCACCAGACATGACACTGGCTTTTAGGGTGGCAGTCTGGCTCCAGGTGGCCCCCACAGTCTCCCCCCTCTGTGCCTCTGACGTCCCCCCCATCCCCCCGGTCACTCAGGCAAGCATGGAGACTCCTCTGGATGGGCTGTCTGGGGTCTGGGGGAGGTAGGGGCCTCATCTGTCCCCCATCAGCCCTCCACAGACAGATGGGAGATAATAAGGGTGGGCAGTACCCAGATGGTGTTACGGCTGCCCACGTTCTCAGATGGTCCTGTCTCTGGCTACACACACCAACGCGTTCACATGCATGCACGGACACACACACACACACACACACACACACACACACACACACACACACACACACACACACACACACACACACACACACAAAACACACACTTGCCCCACCCAGCTAGTCTGTCATCAGGAGGCCAGAGGGGCTGATCCAGACAGTGTGGTGAGTCAGTCAGAGACTCCTCCATGGTGCACCTGTGCTGGTAATGGGAAGACAGAGGTGGGGAGGTTTAGGCCTTTCTGTTCATTCATTAAAGCACTGACCGGCCACTGTGTATGTGTGTGTGTGTGAGTGTGTGTGTGTGTGTGTGTGTGTGTGTGTGTGTGTGTGTGTGTGTGTGTGTGTGTGTGTGTGTGTGTGTGTGTGAATATAAAGGTTCTGCTGTGAGACTGATATTAAACTACAGGTGGCTTGGTGTGTTGTGACAGAGGCCTTTGACATTTTTTTTCAATAGATTTTTTGTACCTAAACACCCGATAAAAAACCTATTCTAACCCGTAATGTATATTTAAAAAGGAGATAATTGTGGGACATACATAGTATTAAGGTTATTTTTAAATTGTCTGTCTATCATGTAATTACATAAAGGGATTGTTCAACTTTTTTTTAAATAAGACATGTTCCTACTTACCCCTAGTCAGACCAGATGATCGATATCAATCTTAAGATTGTGCGTCCAACAATGACTTCTTTAAGCAAATCTAGCCTAACTTAGCAACAATGGCTGTGAGCCATCGGCTGCTGGTCTCACGGCTCCACCAAAAGTGAACCGATACGTGTTTGGACCTGTTGTTGCCAGGCTGCCTACCCGACACAAGGTAAAACCAGGGTTATGTCTTGCAAAGTAGACTGGACCGCGAATCAGTTTCCATAACATCTTGTTTTTACATTAGGATTTCTTCACATGTGAATTACAGAAGACACAACACGTCTATACACAATAACACAGCTTTTGAGTTATTCTATGGTGTGTTTGGTCTCTTTTGACGGAACCCTGTGACCGATGGCTTACAGCCTTGTTGTGAAGCTAGGCTACATTCACCTACCTACACACCGTAATAACTCATCATTGGACGTACAATCGTAAGATTGGTATTGATGATCTCATCAGACATGAGGTAAGTAGGAACATATCTTAATTACCAACAAGTTGAACTATCACTTTAACATGATCTCAACATTTAAACTACATAGGCAACTAAATAGTTAGAAAAGGGTTACCATGTTGTTTCATCTTCCATCTAACCATACAAATACTGACACAAAAACAAATGGCAATACACATGTGAAATCTAGTTGCTTTTGTTTACATAACCAAAGAGGTGCTACCCAAAAGTTATGTTTGGATTTGCCCATAAAGCTCACATTGTTTCCGAACACACATTTCCCAGGGTGGTGTGCACTGTTAAAGATCTAACAGGCAGCGTAAACACAGCTCTCTCCTTCTGCCTGCCAGCCGGCCTGTGAATGAAACGCAGTTGAGCGGCCCTCCTCCAACTCTTGGCACGTTTGAGCCTTCCCACTGATGAATGAACACTAATATAATATAAAGTGTGTGTAGCTAACACTCCCTCCCCTGCCTCTCGTCCCTCACCACACATGTTTTCGCCCCGCGCTCCACCTCCTGAGTCAGCATGGAGTATGTTTGACACACAGAGGTGTAAGGGAGCCCCTTGTAGGCTGCTGGTTAAGGCAGGCTGTAAACCTCTCGTCCCCTTTTTCCAATCACCCCCCAGAGTTTGATGGCGTTTGTATGTTAATATCCCTACTCTGGGAGGCTTGGACAGGTAATGTAACACACACACACTGGGACACTGTAAATGGGGTCATTGTGCAGGGTGTGGTGTGTGTGTGTGTGTGTGTGTGTGTGTGTGTGTGTGTGTGTGTGTGTTAGAGTATGTACGTTTGTGTGTGTGTGTGTGTGTGTGTGTGTGTGTGTGTGTGTGTGTGTGTGTGTGTGTGTGTGTGTGTGTGTGTGCGTGTTTGTTTGTGTGCAAGAGAGAGAGTGAGAAGAAAAAAAAAAGCCTGAAAAAGTACTTTTCAGGCGTAGTCGAGCTCCGGGCACGGCCATGAAAGCCGTCCTTATGCTGTGGGGCCGACGTGTAGAGCTGTTCAGTAGACGATCACCTGTCTGTCTCCTGAAGGGGCTCTCCTCTTCCTCTGGATGGTGAGTGTATCTCAGCCAGACCAGCTCCTCCTTTGATCCAGCCGCGAGACACTGCTCCCTCTTGTTCCCGTCCACTACGGCTCCGTGTGCGCGGGCCGTCTAACGCTCCGTGAGGAGGACAGCAGGGCTCGGGGAGTCACGGTGGGGCTTTGCCCGGCGTGACACTCTGTTTGTCGAGCAGGGGGAGAGATAGGATCACCCTCTGATCTCGGCAGAGTCCCCGTCCGTTGCGTTTGAACTCTTGCTTTTGCTCCGACGGCGGGGATTCGCTCAGACCAAATAAACGCGCGGGCCTTTGTTGTGTTTAAAGGAGGAACCGAGCCGACGGGGAACAGATAAAGACGGCAACCGGGGATCTGCGTCGTGCACAAGACCCTCTTCCCACACTCCCGAGTCCCGTTGGGTCCGTTTGGCCGACAGAACCACCGGCCGCACGACGTGGCTTCTTTTCGTTTCCTCTTCTGTTCTACTGGTGTGTGTTGACGCGCAAAGTTGGACTCGCAATGCTTCGTCCTGAGTATCACAACAAAGACATACTCATGTGTAATCCTCCCTGATCTCTGTTGTATCAACATAGAGTACACGACGTCTCCTAACTGAGGACATTTTGGAGCGTCATGAATCTACTTGTTCTTCCATTTAGTGAGCTCTTTAAAAGGTTTTATGTTGTAAACGAGTCCCACAGTTGTTCTAAGTCTATTATTTGGACTCTTTACTGACAGAAATAATAAAATCCTTCTATTTTTATAGCAGGCTGCAAATAGAGCGAGATAGAATATCAAATGAGGGCTCAGCGAAGGAGCGTCTGCAGAGTTATAATTTAGCCTTCAAATCCGTACCTAAATGGAGCTTCTCTTTACTTTAAAAGACTGAGAAGAATAAAACCTCCTCTCTTCCTGATGTGGCCCTAATTATAGCTGGGCTAGATTGCAGGGTAGCAGTAGCTCCCTGGGCCCAGCCAAGATTACAGCCCTCCCTCTGAGCTGAGGGAGAAGAAAGAGAAAGAGATAGAGATAGACAGGAAAAAAAAGAAAAAGAAAAAAGAAAGAGAGGTGACATGACAGAACAAAGAAAAGTAACTCCATACAAGGACAATGATACCTCTTTTCCACCAACACATTTTGAGGGCTGATTCAGAGCCGGTGCCTAATCTCAAACCAGTTCTTCGGGTTTGGACAGCCATAAAAACGTCTCTCGGCCGGCAAAAGTGGTTCCAGGCCGGCACCGACAATTTGCTAGTCTAGAACCCAAAACCGCTTACGTCAGGGGCTGGGGAGTATAGTGACCAATGAGACCAAAACTTTGTTTGGTTAAAATCTCCGCAGGAAATTATCCATATCTAGCGAGCAGGAACAGTGTTCATTTTGACAGCAAATTTGTGTTTAATTTTATTCGTAGTCTTTTGAGTGTGCATTCACAGCCTTAGCGAACAAGCACAATAGAACAAAACAAACATCCGTTTGTTTTCACTTGGAGTATACTGGTGCCCTTTAACTCACTTGGAGTTATAAATGTGCACATATTTTCTAACTTCTTCAGCTAAGCTGACCTCAAAAGTATGTTCATAGTTCTCTTCTTGAATGAATACTGCTGTGGACAAAATGAGAAGCTGAAATGATGCACCCAGAAACCACACGCAGCCATCCAAACCTCTCCGCATGGCTAGGCAACCTCCCACCATTTTTGGACCAATCACATACAATATTCCCTGGTGCTCGCTTTTGCCTGGCTCGCCGAGCTAGAAAAAAATGGCCTGCGCAGTCACGTGACGGCGTGTCGCTTGAAGGGCTGCCCTCTGCCTCCTCAAACCCACCAGGCCAAGGGACATTTATCAGCCTCACGCCCTCCTTGGAGGAGCCACCTGGGGAGGCATCAGGAAGGAAGGAAACCAGGAGCAGCCTGGCTTCCTGTGCACGGGTAGGAGCAGAAAGTAGCATAATCCACACAGCAGATCACAATGTGGCATGTTGGACTTCCCTGGAATGATTTCTCCACATGGAGGGAAAGGTTGTGCCCTGCCAAGGCGGCGCTGTCAAGTCATTCGACGGGGAAAACCTCTTGGCGAGTTGTTGGGAACTCTGAAGTCACGGCGCCCTCCGTAACCTTCTCGCTTACTTTTCAGATCCGCTGCACACCCTGGATGTCAGGTTAAACTAGAGTACCTCAGAGGGTAGGAGGACGAGAGAAAGAGAAGAGAGGAAGATGGAGAGAGGAAGAGAGAGAGAGAGAGGGAGAAAGGGAGGGAGGGAGAGGGAAGGAGAGGGAGAGAGAGGGGGAGAGAGGGAGAGAGGGAGAGAGGGAGGGAGAGAGAGCGAAGCCCTCCAGGTTTGTGTTGATTAAAACCAGCCGTCCTGTGGGTCATGTTGAGATTGCTTGGTCGGGCACCAGGGTTTTATCACAGGCGGTTTTGGGAGAGGCCTGCTACTGCTTCTTGGTAATGGTTGCCTAAAGAGAGATAGGACACACACACACACACGCACACACACACACACACACACACACACACATACACACACACACACACACACACACACACACACACACACACACACACACACTCTCTCTCTCTCTCTCTCTCTCTCTCACACACACACACACAAAAACACCTCCCACACTGAATAGAGGAGGAGTTTTTCGAGCAGACCTTATTAATGAAACTCTAGAGCCCTTGTTTCGCTTATGCTTTCTGAACACGGTTTAAGAAGGCTTACAGTGGCTTTGATGAAACTCAGAACACCACTCCAATGGCAGAGCCAGGGATAGGGTGGTTGAGGACGGTGACTAAAAGCATTCGTCAATCCAGCCCAGTGGGATACTGAAATTGCGGACATTGTTTCACACTACAACAACACATCCTCTTCGTGTAAAACATGTACCATTCTAATGTTATTGCAGTCTCCAAATGGCGGCTCTTGTGACACAAAGGTCGTTCCCACGAGTCTGGTTCTCTGTTGCAAACCCGCCTGCAACCGACAGGATCTGACCATTCTGACCCACAGGTGACAATACTGTTGTCTTGATACTGTTACCCTGGCAAACCCGGATAAGTTCAAATTGAAAATAAAATGAACGTGGAATGTACGATCATTCTTGTGTGTTTTTTGGGGGAATATAAACCGGTGAACGAGACAAGAGGGACGAGCAAATGTGTTCATGCATTTATTCTTTATGACTCAAAACTGATGACAGACTGTAGGATGAGTGGTTTGACTGTAAATCTGACTGTTTGGTAAGAAAAAGGGAAAGCAGAAATCCTCAGCTTGGTTTCCACACAATTAGATGCTCGTAGAAGCGTTTCGCCTGAGGCCTGTCCTCAGTGATAAGTCATAAAAGGTAAATACACAGGCATATCTGCTCGCCTTTCTTCTCTCGCTCACTGAAAGCCTGGCCACACCTCTTTAAAAAAGAATGTTCAACGAAGATAATTATTATGTGAGCGCCTGCGGTTATATCTCCACTTTGCAGGTTAACCAATAGCATTGACTGTTGATCATTTTGACATTTAATTCGCTATTCTCTCTGTCTCCCCACACAGGCACAGAGGGCTCAGGCTCCACCCTGCGAAAGATATCATAAGTAGAGGCCGGCTTCAAGGGGTCAGGAGGTCCCCAAACAAAGCTTCAGTCAGACGCAAAAATGCAGCCGGCCGTGGAATCAGCTTCTGCTGACAGACCTGCGCGGACACCGGTTGCAGCCAGGGGCTGGGGTTGGAGGCTGGAATTCAACGGGAGAGATATGTCAGTGAAAGAAAGAAAGAAAGAAAGAAAGAAAGAAAGAAAGAAAGAAAGAAAGAAAGAAAGAAAGAAAGAAAGAAAGAAAGTCCGTCTTTGGGAGCATACATTGCACGTAAAAGACAGACAGAACTTGAAATGTAGGAAATGAAAAATACATCCCCAATACATCACCGCATTTCGAATGTATGGGTGCCAATATTATAACTGCTATGTTGGGATTTTCCTTGAAACATCTATTGAATTGTAGTTTGGACTGTTGAGCACTACTACTAGCATCGCTGTTGGAGGGAAAGAAAAAGGAGACGCAAGACATGTACGGAGCCCCTGCAGGTCGTCCTTAGCGTTTCGGGGTTGTGTTTCGTCGGCATAAAAGTCCATTAGAGCTGGCGGGGGCTCTCGTTTCGGCCTGAGATTAAGGTCTTAGCGAAGGGATATTTAAGAGACAGCACTAATCTCCCAAAATGGAGACACGTCACAAGGGAGAGAAATAAGGGGTTAATGTTAAAGGGTAAAGGGACGTTAACACACAACTAACCAACCGCGCCTACTAACCACACTGTTCTACACACTGTTCTAGGAACCATTTTAAATGTCAAAAAACATAAGCGGGAAAGTCCCCAAGGCTCAATTGAGTCCATCAATCGTGGGGAAATCCTGTGTGTGCGTTCATTTAAGACAAATGAGATTCATATGAAAACGATATCCAAATAGGGACTTGACATGATCTTGGTAGGAGTGCCTCTGTGTTTTATCCTAGAGAGCACCACAGTGTTTAGGAGTCATCATCTTGACGGGCTTGCCTCGCTGCTTCCCTCCTCGTGAATTCTGAACATTCTGTGAATTGTGCATGTCTGTTTGTGGAAAAAGTGGGTTTCGTGCGTGAATGTGTGTGTGTGTGTGTGTGTGTGTGTGTGTGTGTGTGTGTGTGCATGTGTGTGTGTGTGTGGCAACTGTCTAGGCAGTGAAATGGGAGGTGAAATGGGAGGTCTGCCTTAAAGAAGTCCAGATGGCCTGCCATTGGTCATGAGATATAGCCAGCAACATGACAGAGACAGATGATGCTGGCAGCCAAGCTCCTCTGTCTCTCTCTTTCCCTATGACACAGTGCTTACGTGGTGGTCACCAATACCCGCACACACACAGACACACACACACACACACACACACACACACACACACACACACACACACACACACACACACAGTTTTCTCTATGTACACACTACACAAGAAGGGCTGGAATTTGAGACCCCCATACACACACATCCACGTCTACACAACAGAAGCCATCTAATCATATACTATTTTCAGTTCCTCCCGGAGCCGTGAGTTAAGTTACAGTCTGTGCTTTTTTGGAGAAGCAGTAATCTGACTGTTTGAATGCACATAGGCACGTGACAGATAAACTCTACCTCCTCTCCTCCTTTATTATGGCGGTGTGTATACTTTTACCTGTTTAGTCTATCCAACTGTACTTTGATTTGAGTTTGCATGCATTTATGTTTGTTTGTGCACGTGTGTAAGAGAGAGATACAGAAGGCAGCCTCTCTGTATGTGTGTGTGTGTTTGTGTTTGTGTGTGTGTGCGTGTGCGTTTGCATGTGCATGTCTGTGTGTGTATGCGTGTGTGTGTGTGTATGTGTGTGTGTGAGAGAGAGAGAGAGAGCGAGAGAGAGAGAGAGAGAGAGAGAGAAGGCAGAGAGACCAGGCAGAGTGTGGCCCCGACGTCTCCCTAACACTTCATCCACCATCCGGCATGGCTCTAGGGGAACCCAGGCTTGTCACTGGCAGCTCCTTTGTCTTCCAGGGCCGGATGAACGTTCCGTCCCACATCCTGCCGAGGCCCCATGCTGCCCCTGTCCCACTCCCTGCCTCAGTAATCTCCCATAATCCCACCACTGCTATTTCCACCCTCCATGCTCCCTCTTGCCTGGTCCCACCGTTTTCGCAGGAGGGAGCGTTCCTTCCGAATTTAAATGGCATCTGTGTTTCACACAGCCACACGTTCCCACACACAGACCCAGGCCGAAGAAAAGACACAGTCACAGTGGAAATAACAAGACATTACCAAACAAAATATCCTTAGAAATGTACTGCTCCGTGTAATCATAAACACACAGAAAGCCAGTTCAAAGTAATTATCTGTGTGTGATTGACAGACCCGGGTCTTTGCCGAGGCACAGTAGTGTCGGCACTGTAAATCATCTTCCCCGTCCCATTTAAGACCCAATGGAAGCAAAGTGCCATGACCAAGAGGAAAGGTATGAAAATTACCCCGATCACGTGACAAGGTCCTCCCTGCTCCTGAGAGGGACTCGTCTCCCTCCACTGCTCCGATTGAAGTGACACCGTGTAAGCAAGGAGCAAAGGAACTACTATCTGAGGACCCTTGGCGAAAACAAGTGGATGGGTGTTAGTGTACAGTCCGTTCAAACGTACACATTCAAACCCCTTTGAGTTTCCTTCAAAAAGTATGTTTCAGTCACTTTTTCATGGTGCGTTGAGAACTTGAACCTGACTCACACACACACACGCATGCACACACACACACACGCACGCACGCACGCACATACAAACACACACACACACACAAAATCCAGACCATATGATGGGTATTACTGTGCCTGCTTCATTATCTGTCTGTAGCATGTGGAGCCCTGGAGGCCTTTGAATGCTCCCTGCTCCAGTATTAATGGAGAACATCCCCGTGTTAAACAGGAGGCCACCATAATGCCTGTCTAAATTTGTTTTTCCACCAAACAAAGAGGTCTTTAGATGGGGTTGAAGTCGCGGCAGGGGTTAGCACATGGCATTGATTAGACCAGACTTTGGAAGTCAGGATTAAGTGCTCCCGCTTTGACTAAACTTTGATGGCTAAAAGACCACTTCCTAAACGTCTTTCTGGTAATTAATCCCTTTTTCGGAAAACGTTAATAAAAAGAAAACAAGACATTCTAGAGCGCAAAGAGAAACATTTGGTTAAAACAATCTGTCCTTTGAAAAACTACACATTATTATAACTATATTACTCTGAGGTTCCTACAAAAATATACCTACATTTGTTTCACTGGTGTATTGTGGTATTTTGTTTCATGTGACTGTGGTTAGTATTGTCTCTATTTCGTTGCCCGAGGACCAGTGCCAGGAACGTTTGTCTTCCACAGCGTAGCCCTGTGGAACACTTCAGGGGAGATTCCCGTGTTAATGATGATGGGAACTGTTGATGTTTGTGAGTGTGTGCTTTTGAGAGAACGCGTGAGAGAGAGAGAGAGAGAGAGAGAGAGAGAGAGAGAGAGAGAGAGAGAGAGAGAGAGAGAGAGAGAGAGAGAGAGAGAGAGGGGTGGCAGGTGCAACAGGGGAAAATAATTTTACCTGGAAAGGCAACTTTATAACTTTGAGAACTACAACACCAATCCCATACCTGTCTACACACACACACACACACACGCACACACAAACACAATGGCAGACCCATGAACAGATGCACAAGAACATCTTTCTGTAGATACTGGAAGCACGTTTCCCTGAAAAACATCATTAAGTTGTACTCTCCCTTCAGTCAAAGACAACAAATAAACCCAGGCACTATTAGCCATTTCCTTTTTGAATGAATAAATCAGCAACAGCTGGCCTTTAACTCCTCAGCCGTTTGAAGGGGATGGTACTTTAAAGCAGGGCTAATAAGAGACAGTCAGCTCGGCATAAATCTCCAACATGAAAAAGGCGGCATCCTATTTTTAGCAGGCGGCCTCGTTTAAAGGAAACAGCGCTCTGCTTAAGGTTGGCTCCTTTGAGTTCCCAGGGTTCCAAACCCACAATTCATTTATGGTTACCTTTGAGGCCAAGCTCCTTCCTGAACCAGAAGAAAATTATAATTGATTCAGAATTTTCTCCCAGGGTTGCCAACTCCTTTGTCTGTGGTGCTTGGGTGTGGATAGGAATCCAGAGGGCTGGTTGGGTGTGGATAGGTGGATATGCTAAAAAAGAAAATATAATGTGGTAGCATAAAAAATAATGATATAATGACTCACTTGAAGTGCTCATATCAAGTGGACGCATTATTCTCTGCTTGAAACGTGACTCAGACATTCTTTCGGCAACCAATACGATCCTCTACCACAAGAAGACATGACCTCTCTGTCAGTGTAGTCCTCTGTGTCACACATTCAGCCTGATGATGATGATGATGATGATGATGATGATGATGATGATAATGATGATGATTATGCAAGCCAGCTGCCCCTATTCCAGGTTTCTGACTGGTTCTTTACCCCAGCTCTCTGATCCATTCTGCCCACTATACCTTTGACATGTTTGGATACTTTGCCGGAGACACACCCTCTTCAATCCATATGTGTCCCTGCAGAATTCCATTCCCAGATAGTTAGAGTTCCCAGGTATTCCAGTCTGCATGTCCAACATTCCCAGCTGTGTGCGTGCGCCTGGGATAAAGCCATAACACTGCCCACTCACTGGTCAGCAAGCCTTCAACTCTGTGAGTGAGGGTGTTTTTGCATGTGTGTGTGCGTGTGTGTGTGTGTGTGTGTGTGTGTGTGTGTGTGTGTGTGTTTGTGTTGGAATGGGCGTCATGTTTTGTCTGCCCTGCTTTCTCTCTTGAGTTTCCTCGATGACTTCATTCTCGCCCATGTCAGCGGCGTATTTTTAGTAGCCTTGCTGCCATGAAGAAATTAGAAAATTGTTAGTGCACGGAGCATAGTTGGCGCTGTTTCACATTAGCAGGAAGGCTGGGCCTAATTTGTGATGGCCTCAGTTCGCCCAGCGATTCAAACAGGTTTGACTGGGGAGATTAGCGCTCAATGGTTTAGGAAGTGACACTGCTGCAGGAAGTCTAGCGTTAAATCCCACGGGTTATACTCAAGTGAACCAATTGTGAGGATGGTGACACAATGTCTTACGATTTTGCATTGTGAAGTGAAGTCTATGCATAACTTATAAAGAGTGTGATAAATTGGGAATATTCAGAATTCACTAGGTTCCCATGTGAGAAAAGCCAAACATGAAATTGCAAGCATTGACGTTCTGTGTGGTAAACATAGTTGTCCTGGGAAAACTTTGAAAGTTAAAAGACAGTTAACTGTGACACATGCAAATTAGTACTCTAACCATATTGTTATGAGTTAGTAGCATCCTTCTTTGGATTCAGAAATCGAAAATTGCCGTGGTGAATTATGTACTGTAACAGCTCATGTGTGGTCCCTGTCTGACCCTCTCTCCGCAAATGAACTGTGGTCTGCTTAGACTGTCTGCATGGTGGGTGATTTGAAAACAAACACAGCAAATCAGCAAACAAACAAAGGGACACACATCTGGGTGTGGTTGGACTCCACTTTCCCCTCACACGGAAGCCCGCTCGCTGTGGCAGCCTATGAGCCATCCATGTTTGGCCACAAGTCACGTTTCACTCGGACTTTCTCCTTTTTATTTTTAGAGCACCAACACAGAGCGAGAAGGAGAGTGGCGATGGTTGGTCTAACGGCCTGTGCTGAAGATATCCTGTTGTCCCAATGCAAGGCAAGATAGATATACAGATAGGACGGCATCGTTTGTTGGCAAACATGCCCTGCTATATGGAAATGTGCCTTATCGCCCTAAAACATACACACACACAGACGTGCACATACAGTCGCAAACACACGGCCCCCACTGACACGCTCCAGAGAGCAGCTCAAGGGCGTCCATAGGGATAAAGGGCCCCCGTTTTTCTTTTAACACGCGACAGGCTTTTCATTTGGGACACCGCACAAGGTTTGTGTTAGCATCATTTGCAGGAGCCACGGCCTCACCTCTCTGGCCCTCCCCTCTGGTCCACCTGGGATTCATTGTTCCCCAGCAGACCACAACGTCAG